>JANIJI010000063.1:1692500-1795000 GCA_024500535.1 Leptonema lineaticorne | reverse complement strand
CTATCACCGATTCAATATAATAATTTCAACTATAAAAAAATCTAGGAAAGAAATTTTAATCGGTGCCCTCATGTTTCTCCATAAAATACTTTAAACTTTTTTTTCAATTTTATGTAAAATACGAGATCTACATTAACAGAATATTTCCAAGATCGGGAAATATTAATACATTTTTTGTCCTCGAATTGAATTATAAAAAAAACACTCTCAAGAATCAAAAAATATAGAAACAAATTACGAGTCAGGATATTAATTAGCCTGATTAGGAATTTTCAAACTTGTAAAAAAATAATTTACAATAATAAATTGTAATAAGAAGTGGTCGTTGTAATAATAATTTTAAACGTCTACATATGTAGATGTAAAGTAAAAAAATCGACCTTCTGTAATTGCAAAACGCAAAAAAAATATCGTAATATTTTACAAATTACACACTGCATACTTTGACTACTTAAAAAAAAGTATTAAAAATGGATCATCATTCACCATTAATTTAGTATAACAATATTATTTAATATGTACATTATCTATAATTAACTTATTATCTTTATTTAATAACTGTGTGTATGTCATGTGTTTTATTATTTTTTTATTTCATAATGTATATATATACATTTTTAATTCTCTCTAATTTGTGTTGGTAGGCACATATATAAATTGAAATTCACCGAATGATATACGAAATAATCTTTTTTATTGTTTAAAAATGCTTTAAACCATAGTATATAAATCACAATTGATTCACAAAAATATAGGTATATGATGGACAAATAAATTGTTCTAACTGAAATACAATACCATAGTATTTTTAACGTTGAATTTATGTAAAGAAATAAATACAGAACATTACAAAATATAATCAAAATGGATCATAAATTATAAAAATATAAGTGATTTCAGTCACTATTAAGATGAAAAAAAAAATCAAATTTAATAAATAATAAGGCATTGAAACAACGAAAATATTTCAATATGGATCAGTGTTTCTTAAAATGTGATATGCAGAGTTAACTATAATAATTACAATACTATAATGGTTTGTACAAATACTTTTTTTTTAAATTTAAGAAACAACATTCAATATTCTAAAAAAATCATGACGATAAAACGATTGAGTTGAATTTTATTTATTATTTAAATGTAATACCCTGATATTTTTAGAGAAAAATTGTAGACTATTTGTTAACAACGTTCTCACAACTTCTAGTATTAAGAAATAATGAGTGAAAATGCAAATAAACAATATATACGCTCATAATTAGAATTTAAAAAGAAAATATGATAATGATTCATAATTATATAATAATTTTTATAATATTTGAAAGTTGCACGATTTTAAGAAACGCTGATTTAATAAATATAATTGAATTGCTAATGTTATATATATATATATATATATATATATATATATATATATATATATATATATATATAAACATACGATTAATTACAAAACAATATTGATTCATAGTAAAAAAATCTACATAAATGTGTTACATAGAATGCTTCACAAAATAAAAAATCAATAAAATGCCAAAATTCTATATCCAAAATCAATGAATGTTCACCATTATTCTTACTTTATAAATCTTATGCCTCTTACGTACTAAGAAAAAACAACACTGCACAATACACGATCACTACATCATTTCAACTCTTTTTATTTATACATATTTATCTCCCCCAATAATGAATCCATCACTTTTAATTTTCAGTTTGTTAATTAATTAAAATTTAGAAATCAGTGTTTTATTTCTTGGCGTGAAATGGTAGCATTGAAAAACGTCCTATATAATTACTAGCTAATATTTTTTATTACTGTTATTAACTAATATTCATTCATTGTTACACTGTTTTTTTTTATAATTATATATTATTTATGTATATAAAATTGTTCACAATAAACGAAATATCACTTGTATGAATATAACGAACTGTTTGTGAACATATAAATAAAATGCAGTTTTGCAACTTCTTTTAATAGATTTGTATATTGAAATATATATGTAAGAAATGAATTAATGTTTTAGTCACGTACGAATTTTCTAGTGGAAAGAAACAATTATAATGTAATACATAACACTTGCCAAAATTATAAGCAATTATGAACTTGAAAATTAATAGTGGTAAGTAAATTGTCACACAATGTTCAAAGCTCATATCCAAATTTAGCATCTGATTTACAATAGTAAGTAATTATTTCTCCATACTTGAAAATTTACGTCACTTTCTGAAATACTACAAAAAAAAAACGCAAATATATTTAAGTCCATCGACGCGATTTGAAAAAATCGGTTAACGCACGACTGCATAACATCTAATTCGGTTTATTTTATAAATAATACATATCTAAAAAGAAAACCATCATACAATTCGAATGGCAGCTGCTCAAAATTTTCAATATCTACATTAAGAATTAATCTTAACATCATAATCATTTTTTTTAATAAATTGGTTCTGGCTGTGAATACCGAAAAATTCTAAAATTTTCGAAAACACAGCTCGGATAAAATAAACTTTTTTATTGACGTACAAACGCCATTATCTCACAACAAACATATTTAAAACCTATTTATTACACGTGCGTGTTTGTCATATTTTCTTTACATATTTCAGATACATTTCAAATCTTTCATACCTGAGATGCAATAAAAATAACCACTATAAAAATGTAAACGCTTCCTCTTACAATAGTCACTCTAGTATACTTCTATTTATTGATGCACATTTTTCAGTTATATACGAGCAAATGCTCGTAAATATTCAATTTATTCGGATTTTTCATTAAATTTATTTAATTGCATCAACCACATAGTGATTGAGAATATTTTATTTCAGAATAAAAGTATTCATCGTACTCTACGTTACCAATGTTATTTTCTAATGTCAAAAATAAATTGACAATCGAGTTGAACATTTTTCACTTTGAACAATGAAATTTGATCTAAAAAAATGCACATTATATATATGTATATATATATATATATATATATATATATATATATATATATATATATATATATTACATGAAATAAAAGTATAAAAAATACATCCAATTAAAAAAGAACAAAAGAAAAACAAATTAAGGCTACATAGACAAATATGTACATCTTAGTAATCATATTTAATTTTATAAATACTTTAAACAATTCCTGACATTATAATTATGAAATACAACAAAAATTTTGTTTTCTTTATACTCCATTAACATAAATGAGAACCAATATATAAAATTTAAGTGTACAAGACCGACCATGTTACAAGCAAATGCTTATAAAAATTATAATCCATATTTTATTTTAGTTTATTTTATTGGAATATGCACAAATATGTCTAAATTCACCTTACTACCCCCCCCCTCCAATCGTGCACTGTTTAATTATTTTCTTTTTCATATTTATTTTCTTTTAATTATAATGAGCATCTTATAATAAATCTTATAAATATATTTATATATATATGTATAGATTTTTTATTCAAAAATAAATTGCCATGCTAAAATCCTGTATTCTTATAACTACACCATTATATGATTTGTACCGATATTGCAAGTGCACATTTTCAACATTTGGCTCATATTGATTTAAAGGAAAATATATTTTACAAGAAAAAATGAAAGAAAATACTCCTTATAAACGAATATAAGAGCCAAAACGTTAAATATTAATGAACACGCAACTTTTTAATAATATTCTCTTTTTATACAGGTAATGTGATATTTCTTAGTCCAATAGGTAAGGCTGTATTTTTCATTGTGAATACTTTCATTTTATATTAAGACCGTTCGTGATATATTTCAATAACCTGCAAATTTTCTTAACTACTTAGAATGTACACATAACTCAATTAGTCCCATTTAGGGTTATATGAATATGTCATATTTTTCACACACAAGTTTGGATGGATATACACAAAATGTCAGTTGAATTCGAACATGTTACTTTTTGGAAGGCGGTTTTCTTGGAGTTCTGGTAGTTTTCCCCGTTGAAGTCGACGGAGTTGATGCTAACTGAGTAGCTTTTGCAACTATAAAACAAAAAATATTTCAATGAATTTACAGATCTTTATTGACATAATTAAATTAAAAAGAGAGTAATATAATCATTTAAATGAAATTGTAAATTATAACAACATTAAGAAAAGAAATAATAAATGAATACAAAATAAGACTAGGAAAAAAATTTTTTTTGATTAATTTTATATTTGGCAAAGATACATATAAATTTTTGGTTGAAAAAAAATAAATAACGAGTCAAACTATTTCTTAATTATGTAAGTTGTATATATACCTTTTGAAATTTTTGATGATTTTTTCGCTCTAGCTATAGAACTCTTCCCTGAAGAATTTTTACTTGATTTTTTAACTCCTTTTACTCCACTTACAACTTTCCCGCTAGCGGTTGCTGTCTAAAGAATATAAAGAAAAAATATTAGATGTATCTTATACAGTTTCCTTCCTAATTCGTCTTATTCATTGAAAGTAAACATAAATTAGAAGATATGTGTATTATAAAATCAAATTTGTTTGTGTTAAAGCGAATTTAAAGCTTTATATCATCAATTATGATCTTGTGTTTTTCATTTAATTTTTTTCAAAAAATTCTACATATTGTTAAATATATAAAAAATATAATGAATAAGACTTATACATCAGTAATCTACGAATTTAATACAAATTTAAAAAGATAAATTCATAAAATTTAAAAGTAGTTTGATTAAATAAAAAAATAGTGTTATAAAGTGTTTAACTTATACTTGAAATCAAACATAATTAAAATTATAACGTACAGTTGAAAAAAAAAATAAAACGTTGAAATCTAAAAACTTCATAAAAATGCAACAAAATATTTTAAATCAAAATTAAAAAATAAAATAAATAATATGATAACATGAACTACTTAATACAATGCAATTATTAAAACAATAGTACTGAATTAAGAGATACTTTTCGAAATTGCACTGTATTGAATAAAAGTAATGAAAATGAAAATCGGAATGATGATATTAGTAAATAATATAGATACCACAATTTTTCGAGTAAATCTGGCCACACATTGACATACCATAGAGCTAACAATCCTTAATAAATACTATTTAATGGAACATGTCTAAATCTAAATCGAGAATAACTATTATGAACTGCAAATAAAATAGCAACTAAACATAAAACGAAATAAAAGTTGCGATGCTAAAATAATTTAAAATAAAAAGAAATAAAGGAAATAAATACGTTTGTACATACACATTATGTACTATTATGAAAATGAAATGAGAAAATGAATGATACGTACATTCCTATAAATCCGTTGGATCATGCCTACCTTGTTAGTGGTGGAAGCACTAATAGGAGGCAGACTGTTGTTACTATTTTGCTTGTCCTTTGATGATGATTTTTTTAAAAGTTTGGATTTGGATGATTTAACTTTAGGAGATTTTGTTTTTCTCTTCTTTGACGATAGAGAGGATCGTTTTTTAGGGGATTTATTTGAATCGTTTATACTGTCATTCAAATTATTTTTAGGATTTCTGGGAGAGGATTTGGGATGTGGTCTCTTACGCGCACCCCTTTGTTTCTTCTTTTCAAGTTGCGATTCATCCTTATAAAGTGAAAGATCAACTGAAATAATATTAACATTAAGTAAATTTATATTACAAGTCACATTTACCACAAAAATAATGCAAAAGTAACTAATATTATAAGTATCATAAAAATATTGTTTATTTAAATTAAGAGTCCATCATTATAAAGAACACATATACGATATTATAATTTGTGATAAGATTACTTTATACTGAGAAGTCTCTTTAGAAAAAAAATCTTATGAAATATTTCCGATGTAGTAAATAAAAGTATGTAAACAAAACTTAAAATTATAAAAAATAAAAAATTAACGTAGAATGACAGATTAATTTTGTTTATTACTGTTTTTTTTTGCCTATGAAACTAATAAGAAATAATGTTTATCACAAAATCCAATTAATTCGAAGCTTTAGCCTTCGTTATCGAGCTCGCAAAAAGAAATAAATAGAGTTCTTCATCAATTTTTTAAAGATAAACGTCATAAGAACAATTCTAAAAAAGAAAAAAAAAGATAAGCATACACAAATTATAAAGTGTTTTTTAAAACTATAAAGTCGTTTAATGGAAAAAATAAAAAAAATATATATATACAATTATTTAATATTATTTAAAATAATTGAAATAACTGCTAAATATGGTACATACGACCGTCTGGATGTTCCTCCGTAACGCCCGCATCGGGAGCGGGTTCCCCTCTTTCGGCTGCTAAAGCTCTGCCCAATATACTTTGCGTCCGAGCCAATTCTGCAGCGCCTAGTTTAAGACCCGCGCTTCCGGCTCGTTGTAACGATAACGTCGTGAGAACACATTCAATATCTATAAAGAGTAAAATAACCAATTTAATAAACGCACAAATTTATTTTAGAAAACCATAATTACTATATGACATTGCACAATCCGGATATTCGATTCAATCGAAAGACGTTATAATTAGCGACGCATTATTTCTTCGAATTAATACCCTTCGAAAAAACGAAGCCTTCGTTTATAGTATTAAAATCAGCGTTATAATAGATTTAAAAAAGTTTTATTTTCAATAAACGAGTCTCGCGTCCTCTCATTTCAAACGGAACACTTAACATTTTTCATACTCTAAAAAGAGAATTATACGTAAAGTTTGAGCGTTATCGTGAAAATTAGCTCGAATTTAGAAGCGTAACGACAACATAACGAACGTCCGTTAAACTTATGCAAAAAATTATCGTGCGAAATTACTCTTCTAAAGATTATTTTAAAATCGAGATGACATCCTTAAAACAAAATGTATTTATAAATATTTATAAAAAATGATAAAATTCTACAAGCGAATTATGCAAAAAAAATCTGGATTGATAATTTGAAAATAAAAAAAAAGAACAGAAATATACCGGTAACGTCGTAAAAATCCGGTTTGTATATTTCTCCCGTAGGATCGGCATTTTTGTCCTGAGATAACCATCGTATTTTGATTTTCCGAGAAGATCGATAGACGTTTTGCATCGTCTGGCAGACGTAAAATCCTCCTTCGGCGTTTCTGACGGCCAAAAATTCGTTTCTGTAAACAGACGGGAGTTAAAATATCGCGTTCGCTCGCGCGTTTAGATACGCCGAAAGGTTCTCACTTATAGAAAACTATGAGCTTGTCGTCCGCGGTCTTCGTCGGGGTCGAGCCGCCTCGGCCGACGGACAGCTTAGCGACGATCGCCAGTTCCGGAGCGGGACTCTGGTACGGCTGCACCTGAATCGAGAACAACGACACGTTACACTCGGAACGGAAATGGAGCGTCGCCGATCGGAGAGCTCGGATACCTTCGTTCTGTTCCTCTTGCCGGCGCGACCGTCCGACGTCGCCTCCGGGTCGTCCTTCGTCGCGTCTTCGGAGGGCGACGGCGCGAGCCTCTTCGGCGGGCTCGGTCCGTCTTTCTTGGGCGCCTTGGACGCCGGCTTCGCGTCGCTCTTCCTCTTCCGCGACATCGTCGGCGTCACCGTCGCCAGCTTGAGAGTCGATTTGGGCTTGATCTCGGTTTTCTTGCGGGGCGGAGGACTCGAGGCGACGGCGACTTTGACGTCGTCCGCGGTTCGCTCGACGTCCGCCTCCGGAGCGACGGTCGCCGGGCCGTTCTCCGAGAGCGTCGTCGAGTCGGCGCCGATCCTCGGCGACTCGTCTCCGTTGAGGCGCTCGCGTTCGGCGGGAGACTCGGCGTCGGGGCGCGCGAGCTGCTGCGGCTTCGTCGCGCGTTCCGGCTCCGGCTCCTCGGACTTCGCGTCCGTCGCGTTGGACTCGGAGGCGGCCGTCGGCTCCGGGGGCGGCGTCGGCGCCGCCTCGGCGACGTCGGCCGACTCGTCGACGGTCGCCGGCCGCGGTTCGGCGGCGTCGACTCGCTTCTGAGGGTCGGCAGCGGGGGCGGAGGCGGGCGGCGGGTCCGCGGCCGGAGTCGGGTCCGGCGAGTCGCCGGTGCCGTTCGAATGAGGGGGCGGCGCCGGCTCGCGCTCGTCCGCGTCGGCGGGGGCGGAGGGCGGCCGCGGCTTGCTGTTGGCGAGCGGCGGCTTAGGAGTCGGCGCCGGCGGAGGCGACGAGGCCGGAGTCGCGGCCGCCGGAGCGGGGGCGGACGCTTCGTCGGCGGAGAGGCGTCGGCAGAGGGGCGTCGGAAGGGGAGCGGGCGCCGGCGCCGGGGCGGGCATCGCGGGCGCCCCGTCTAGGGCCGGCGGCCGAAGCGCGTTGGAGGCCTCGCACATTCCGGCGCGGACCGGGGCCGGCCGCGTCGCTTCGTCCGCCGGAGACGAGCGCGACTCTCCCGTCGCGTCGGTCGTCGGGACCGGGCCGAGAGCGCGCGTCGGCCGACGCCGAACTGGAGTCCTCCCGAACGCGGACTTCGACCGGCGACGGGGAGGCCGAACGACGCGCGCGCGAACTCGAACTCGAACGCGACCGGTCGTCGTTCGCGACGCGCTCGGCCGGGATGGCGTCCGGGCGCGCGCATGCGCAACCGACTCGCGACTCGCGCCGGCCGAACGCGCGAACCGACGCCGACCGCGCTCCGATAATTCGAAACGCGTCGCGCCAACGGTAAAAAATTTTATCGAATTTTACCGATCGGAACGAACGCGTCGAAGAATATCGACTTTTCAAAATTACGAATTCGATAGAAATAAAAATTTTTGCGAAAATTTCGGAACCGTTCTCCGAGTTGCAAATTAATTGTGAAATATCGTTTTCCTTTATTTTATTTAATTTTTTCGCACGCGATCCGAGGTTAATTCGACTAAATTTTTGTTTTAATCGCCTTTCGCTTGCGCGACCTATTCGGTCGACGGTCGGATATGACGCGATCGCGACCGACGCACGCGGCGTTCGAGAAGCTGTCACTTTTGCGGCGGACGCCTATTTCGCAATGGTGCGTTCTTTATTCGTCCTTTTAAATCTTATAAATTACGACACGATAATATGTACGCTCGCGCGTAGAAACTTCGTTATCGTGACGGAACCGCGTCGAACGAACTAGTTCTTTCGGAAGTGCGAACGTCCATTTTTTAAATAGAATATGTCGAATGTTTCGACCGCGAGACGCCCGTTCGAACGATCGACGGTCATTCGATAAAATCGATTAACGTGTTCGCTTTTGCAGGACGTTTTATCGAGACCCGCCGAAGAATTCGAAAACGACGAAACCGTCGAAAAATTGTGGGCCACCAAAGCCATCGAGCACGGAGACGTTTACTTCAACGTGAGACTCGTTTTTACCTTTTATTTTAATCGATCGTTTCGCGATTCTTATTTTTCTCTTTTATAGATTTTAAGGGCGGTAGATCCCAGAATACTAAAACTGACTCCCAACGATGACCTTATATATTTACACTTTAGACAAGACTTCCCGAATTTAAAAGTGAACGTTATAGATGAAAACGAGCTCAAAAGCGTTTCCGGTAAAGAAAAATGGCGACCGTTTTGCGAAAAGTTTAAAAACGTCATAGAAGATTATAGCTTCGGCACTTTAATGAGGGCCGACGTCAAAGAAGGATACGTAAGCAGTAACGTGATACTCGTAACTCGAATTCAATTTTACGCTATAGAAATCGCTAGAAATAGAGAAGGCTTTAACGATAATATAAGAAAAACGTTCCGACCCACGGAAGAAGAAATGCAAGAAAATTTGGAAGACGATTATAAATAATCGAATTAATGCTGAATAAATCTATAAAAAAATCACACGATATGTATATTGATTTCTAGTAATATGTACCTTATACTAATTATATATTTTTTAATAACCATATTATTTTAATTTAAATCAATGATCGATCTACTGAATGCTTGATTTGTCAGTAAATTTAATTTTAATCTGTTCTCGTTTGCATTTTTGAAGCGTTTCCAAATTTATATTGCACGGACACTTTTTGTCATCTGAGAATACAGGTGCCAATTGATTTTCCAATTCAACCAAAATTTAGTGGTTTTTATTTAAAACTGATATCTTTAGTCCCAAATTCTTAAAAATATGCCAGCCACAGGCGAGTTCAATGATTTATACCGCCATAACAACGTTAAGAAAAAGAAAAAGTATCTACAGAAATTTCAAACCTGAAATGAACGTGTTTTTATTATAGTTTTTTTTAAATTAAAATCAACAACACAATGTAAATATTTCTAATAGACAAAGTAAATAAAACGTCATGAAAATTTTATGTAAATAAATTTATTTTCAGTTACTTAATTACAAAGATGTTGATTTAAGATGTTTCCATGGCAGTCGTAGCTGCAGTGGATTCTTCTGTATGTTTTCCTTTGTCTTTACCTTTGGCGGCCAAGCGTCCCTTGGCTCTACGATCAATAATTTTTTTGCGATCCTTGTCCATTTTTAACTTAACAATAACGCACTAAAAAGAAAAACGTCGCCAAACAATTTAGTAACAAATATATACATATATGTATGGCATAGTTTTTAAGTATGACGAAAAGATAAAATTTAATCAGAGCCATATTTTATAACATTCAATTGGAAAGACGATGTGTTAAACTATTAATTTTAGGAGAACCCTAAAATAACAAGCTACACAACTATCTTTTAAACCAATTTTCAAGGAATGGTTTATATCATCATTAAAAAGATTAGAACATTTAAATATAACAATTATCAATTTATACCGGGCATACGAAATGCGAGGTCCACGTTCCGCATGCGACATTTAAATTAATTATAAGTGATTTTTGATTATCAAACGCTTTTGGTTGAAAAGTTTAATCTCTTTTTAGAGTATGCGGCCCACAACTTAATACACAAAAGCTCGTGTGGCCTGCAATGAGAAGTTTGACATGCCCGATCTATAGTAAATAAAATTAAATATTGCAAACGCTAACATCAAGATTTCTCAAGTACTAATGCAAGCTATTAGAAATTAAGCTATAATTATATCTTACAATATGAAAATTTCACTGACAAATGTAATAATAAATGTTCATAATTATAAAAATTAACCGCAGAAAATCTAAATGCGGATATTATAATTACCTTTGAAGGATGGATGCCTACATATACGGTTGCACCGTTTGCCTTTTCTCTTTGAATACGTTCAATGTAAATTACAAATTTTTTACGATACACTTGAACGACTTTTCCAACTTGCTGTCCTTTATAGTGACCACACATTACCTATAAAAAAAACAATGGCACATTTATAAAATAATATCTTATTATCATTCCATAGTTGAGAGATATAAATCAAAAATAGGTTATAGAAAAATTCTTGAGGTTTATATTTCCTAATCATCATGATCGTATGTTTCAAATAAGAACAAGAACACCATTAAAGAATTAATATTTGATATATATCAATCACAATTATGAAAACTAGTATGCAAAAATGTATAACAAGTAATATTGAGTATAATTCCAAAGAAAATATAATCAATTTGTTCTTGTTTCGATAACAAAAATAATAATAAAACTAAAAAAATAATAATTGAAATAACGTTTAGAATAGTAAAAATTAAACTTTAAAAAGATAAATTAAAAAGAAAAACAATGAAAACATACAACGTACAAAATAGCGCGAAAACAACAAACAAATTAAGTAAAAAGTAAAAACCTGAACTTCGTCGTCTTTTCTGATGGGCATGGATCTGACATTGTACTTCTGTCTAAGTTCCTTGGAGAGCGGCGACGACATCAGCTTGCGTCTGATATGCGAAGGCGCCGTAAAATGGCGTTTCCTGTTCTTCCTGCGCGAGGACGTCACCAACTTATTGAACTTCATGCTGACACCACCTGAAACCGATAACGATTCACGTCAAACATAACCTTAGATCGTCGATACAAATGCGCGACAACCGCATCCGAACGTCGTATTCGCAATTAAGACGAACGTTCGGCCGAATCGCCACCGAATCGATATTCAGAAAAAATATCGAGCGCAGCGATTCTGCGATCGGTTTAGCGGATTCAAAACGATTATAATATTCCACAAACCGGCCGCGACGACGACGTGCGATAGAAAGAAAGCGGACCGTATCCAAAATGAACGCTTTGCAACGATACGCGTCTCGTAATAGTTCACTCGTCAACGATGTAATCTAAACAAAAATTTTGAATTAATTATAATTATTAAACTTTTTGAAATATTTATTTTTTTAATACGTTTCGAAAGTTATAGCTTTTAAAATAATTTAAAGTTAAAAATCTAATTTTCAATTTTTTTTTTATATCATATGTTTAATATTTTAAATGTTCTTTATTTAAAAAAAAGAGTGCGCATTTTAGAATTGATATTATGTGGTTAAATAAAAAAAGCATTAAAAATTTCATTGTCTTAAATTTAACTTTTTAACATTGTACTATAATTATTATTTTTGTAAATATGCGATGTACATTAACTGAAAATTTAACAACTTCATTATATTGTTATTTTTGTATGACCATTATTTATAATTTTTAACATCTATTTTCTTCGTACGTTGTCAGTTTTTTTAATGATGTATTCTTATAAAACGAAAATTTAATATTCAGAATTTTCTCGGGAAACAAATTTTTAAGAAATACATAAGAAAAATATTCAAATTTGAGTAAAGTATATTTAAGCAAATATATAAAAAAATCATACGCACACAAATAAAAACACGCATACGTATATACAAAACACAAGCATTATAATGATAATACAGAGATCATTTATTCAATCATTGGTCTCTAAAATATCAATGGTTTCTTAGGATAAAAATTGAATAAAGGTACATTATCTTCTTAAATTTCTATCTAATTATTTATCATTCGTGTGTCATATATTTTTCAGTATATTTACTAAAAAATAAAATGTACAATGAAAATTAAAACGATTTATATTTACATTTATAACGAAACTAGGTAAAACACTCGCTTCAATCGGTCTAAAAAATTCAGTGAATTGTTTAGCAAAAAAATATTTCATTTTAGTATTGGTATAAATTAAAATTACAAGACATATAAATTTTTACACCAAACAAAATTATTTATATTAAATAATTATAATATAATAGATCAGCAAATAAAATCTAAATATGCTACAAAAGAGCGTAAACAGACGTTAACAAATTTTACATTTTTTTATTACGTTAAATTGTATTACACAATATACAAATGTATTAGATTTTCACTTAATATATTTGAAGCTAGCTATTTTATATAGTATTTAATGAACTATCTACACGTATATCATTTGAGATACATTTAAATTTAAAGATAAGAATAAAAAAACAAATTATATATATATATATATATATATATATATATATATATATATATATAATATATATATATACATGTGTATGTTTGTGTGTCTTTAAAACAAAACTATTAATGGAATAAATTTAATGATAAATATATATCCACTGAACTGGCAATTTTAAAAACTACATATGTATGATGACAAAATTTTGAATATTTACATCTGAATTTCAAGTAAATATTTATTAATTCAAATAAAAAACACATGACTTCATAAAAAACGTGCGATTTATGTGATTATGATAATAAATAAATGATTAAAAACATTCTGAAAATTAACATACCGTAAAGAACATCAACACGCATGTTAAAATTCAGATTCATTTCAACATCTCAAAATAAAACAAAAATTATAAATTAGATTTCGATATAATTGCATTCTTAATTTTTATATTCGTAAAATAAAACTTTTGCAAAATCGACTAATTTTTTTCATACATTCTTGCACGCACACATATTTGATAATACAAATTTAAAGAAAAAAAAAACAATATGTCTATCTACAAATTTATTTTTTAATTGTAAAGTCAACAAATTTACTAATACATTTTTTCATAATAATATGAATCACATTGCCCCTTAAACAGAAAGACCTATCTTTTATTAAAGTTATAACTACTAATAATAGTTGCTTATTTTATGCAAATGCGTTGAGCAAAATTAGAAGCAAAGAATATACCAGAAAAACACAACATATATATATATATATATATATATATATATATATATATATATATATATATATATATATATATATATATATATATATATATATATATATATGAAAATGACTAGATTTTGATATAATTTAAAAAAAAATAGCAGTGAATAAAATATAATACCTTTTAATGGGCGATTCATAGTGAAAATATTAACAGTTATACACAATTTTAA
Organism: Leptonema lineaticorne; assembly: GCA_024500535.1. NCBI lineage: Eukaryota > Metazoa > Arthropoda > Insecta > Trichoptera > Hydropsychidae > Leptonema > Leptonema lineaticorne. Next base: position 1,780,792 of record JANIJI010000063.1, on the reverse strand, counting down.
TTTGAACAAAATGTAAATGGTATTCAAATTTGAAATATAAAAAGCGAAATATTTAAAAGTAAGAGATTTTTGTTCAATTTTAACGCTCAAATGAAGTCAGATCGATATCACACTTAAATCGATTGCTTTTGATTTTTTTGTTCAAATATTTAATTTATCAGCTTATATATATATATATATATATATATATATATATATATATATATATATATATATATATATATATAAATTTCGATATTTTAAATAAATTTGAATTAAAAATAGGACGTTAATTTAAGTCATGCATAACTTTTATTATTATATTTTAAATTTGTCCATTTTATCATTTTAAACTCAAATAGTTAACACATTTATTAATGAATTTAATAGACTTTCTGACTGGTTAAATTTTCCCAATATTTTTATTTTTATATTACTATTTTTAATTGTTTAATGTTTTTAATAGTTTTTATCAAAAAAAAAAAATTAACGCTTACAAACACTAAACACAATTTTAAAATGTTTTCTAATTACGTAGAAAAAGAAAGAAAAGTAATAGGATATATATATATATATATATATATATATATATATATATATATTTGAAAAATTAGAATTTCATAAATATTTTATTAAATTATAAATATTCTATTGAAAACATGTCGAATCTGCAATTTTTTTAAATCTGAAAATCATTTCTTATAAAATATGTGTTAAGGACGTTTCATATTTAATTAAAAATACTATGATTCTATACTTTAATGATATTATATACTAATAATTTCATTATAGTATTGCTTGAATATATCTGAAAGATGGATAATATATTCAATTATGTAGTTTGTTAGTTTATGATTGTGGTGTATGAAGGTTCTTTTTTTTATTATTTACAAAAATATAAAAGAAACCATGTTTTTTACTTTATGAAACTCTAATGGAATTTTAATTATGTATAACACTGATTAAAATTATTAAATTATTCAAGAAATACACTACACGAATCACTGAGATCTTATATATATATATAAATATATATATATATGCAAAAAAAGACATACTTTACATTTGCAATTAAAAATAATAAAATTGGAATTGGAATTTTCAATACAAAAAAAATATTTAAAAAATCAAGAATATTTTGAAAATATAGAGGAAAAAAAAAAGTAAAACAGTCGCAGTTTTCCAAATAATAGTTTTATCAACATAAAATGTGTCTAAATTTTGAGAAAAAGTAATTTTTCACACAACACACAAGCAAAAATCTCATAATAATCTAATCATTTTTTAAATTCATATAAAATATGGTACTAGTAATGATTATTTTTAATATTTTAAGACATATTTTAAAAAGCTTCTTGACAATCTAGTAATTGATCACGATTAGGTCAGATACAAACTTCTAGGATTTTGATATTCCAAATGTTGACAAAAAAATCATAAATATGAGTTCAGGTTTGAGTTATTACGTCAACTTTTCGAATTTCAAATCCCTGTTAATGTATAATACTGGCCTTTAATAATGCTATAATTTTACAATTTGCTTTTTATACATAAAAATATAAACATATATACGTTCATCTCAAATTCTTATGAACAACATTGGTTTCATTAAAGAAATATAACATTGCAAATTTATACATAAAATATAGTCATGATAATGTCAAATTTATCTTATAAATATTGGTGAATGAAAAGTTAAAACAAAATATATTTTTCAAACAACGTCTATATAAAAACGTATTCTCGAAGAATTGAGATAAACATCTCTAATTGGTATAATGAATATGAACGATTATAAAATAAAATCACAATCGTCATAAATTGGAAAAAAAATCTTAACTAATATGGATGAAGATATAGAGAATAATATTTATCGTAAGTAATACTGTAAATAAATACAAAGCCAAAGTAATTTAAAAAAATGCGTTAAAACAAAAGTTTAACGCGTTAAAAATATAAGACATTTATTTTAAATATGAAAATATGTAAACAATATTCATTGATAATACCAATGTTTATTTATTTAGAAATATAATATGAAAGTTGAAATTGCATTAAGACTACATAAAAAGTGAAAAATCAAATTTCAAAAGGAAATACTAGTGAATAATATGTAAATAATTATAAATCTAATTAAATACAAAAAAAAGTATTTTTTAATCTTTGGTTGTATAATTAATCAGACTTCATTAATTAATATAAATAACTAGCTACATTATATATGTACAAACATGTACATATAAATAAAGAAAATAAACATAAATTGAAATACTTGATCATCTAATTTGTGTAAATATTTGTAATTTTTGATGAATGAATGAGAAAAATCTATGAAATTAGATTTAACCGTTAAAATCTAATAAAATGTCAATTATGAAAAAATAGAATAAAAAATTAATATAATGTATTTGAAATCTTGAAACACAATAAATGAAGATTTTTGTTTCTGGTCATATGACTGCGAATTATAATATCAAGTGGCTATATTGTGGGTCTAAACATAAATAAACAGATAAAATATAGCAATAATTATAACTCGAATACAAAGTGATGTATATGATGCTATGGGAATAAAAAATATAATTTTACATTAATATATAACATTAGTTTTTAAATTAAAAGCTCAATTCGATATTTATTAAAAAAAAACACAGAAAATATTTCGTATATTATAAATACTGTTATGAAAAAAGCTTTTTGTGGTATTATCCAAAATTCTCAATAAAGATAATAAGTGGCACTTTGTAATCTCACTTAAAAAATACAAATAAATACAATTAAAAACAGTTCTGGTATTCAAAGCTTAATGTTTATGTTTAAACAGTTATTGGTGGTCTGACATCTTTATTAACTATATAAAATTTATGTTTTTTACCTATAATACCCCAAATTACAGCAACATTTTCAATAATGATATTTAGAGGAATTGTAGCTAATGCGCCGCATATACAGAGTAAAAATTTAAAAACTCCAAAACGGTATAATGAAAAAGATTTCAGTACTCCAAATATGTACATATACATATTAACAGCACCAATAAAAGCACACAGCAAATCAAAAAATTGAGGACACGGTATTGGACAAATAACAGCTAGAAACACATTACTAGTTGAAAATGGCAATGTAACCCATGAATAACATGATATAGCTAATAATATTTTATATCGTAGAGAGATACAATTTGAGTGAACAACTAATAGAATTCCTTGTAACCACCTTTTTCTTTGTTGCACAAAATCCCAAAGAGTAAAAGGCGATTTCTCCCACATTTCACCTTCTATAAAATTAAAGGAATATCCTTGTTGAAAAGCTTTCATAGCAAAAAAGCAATCTTCAGCCACAGATCCATCTAAACCATTATCAAAAGATACTTTTTTTTCTGCACCTACCTAAAATTCAACATGATAGATAAAATTCATTATTTTGGTAATAATTAATATATTTAAACAAAACATAATGATATCTAAAAATATTAAATAAATACAAGACGAAAAATAAAATTACAAAAGCGTTTTACTAACCTGTGTTACAACGTAGGAACCTTTCCAACTAAATAATGGTTTGTGAAAGAGATTAAACTGAAGTCTTAGCTTTCCCATATCATCAGCTACTCTAAAGCTATCTGCTAATGTTGTACGCCAGTTAACAACATCTTCATTAGCATAAGTAATGAGTCCTTGACCAAATTGATGCTTTCCATCCATTACAAAATTCAAAATACCCCTAACGGAGTTTTCAGTGAGCAATGTCTCTTCATCAAGGTGAACAATCCAGTCAGTATCACCTAAGCTTTTATTTACTGAATCTTCCAAACAGTATTGGAGTGCTCTCGCTTTAAATAAGGCACCAGTTTTGGTAGAATACGATGATGGTACTACAATTTCACGAACTCTACCATGTTTCGATAGTCCTAATGCCTTATCCGTCACTACTTCAATGAGAAAATTCTCTAAACCAGCATCAGTACAAGTATTCATATTTCTTGCTACATTTGTTTTAACCAAATCAGGAAAATCTCCTCTTGTTACAATACGAATACATATAAAAGGTGCCAAAAGTGGAGATCCTTTCAATTGAACTTTATCTGGAAAAGCGTTATAAAATACTAATCCAGCAAAATTAAATAAAACTTGTGGTAATGTCAAAAGAGTAAAAGCTCTTAATAAGTATAGTATTATAGTTCCCACGGTGCCATATTTTTCGAAAGGATCAAAAATATAATCATCTTCACGCCACAACGCTCCAGATATCGATTCAATAAAATATATTATGAAAAATAAGAAAAGACAGTGCAATAGATGCTTGAAATGACTGTTGAACATTTTCAGTTTCTGAAAAAAATATATAATAGAATTAGTCAAAAGAATGATATAAAAATGTATTAATGTTAATGTTTTAAAAATATCAAAATAAATGTTAAGATCAACGATTCATTAAATACGAGTCATAGATGTGCATATCAAAAAAATATTCGAGATAACGATTATTTTTATGTTAATTTAAGTCAAATCAATTGACATACATTAAAGTGAGATTTAGTCGTAAAACATTTATTTTAAAAACATAAAAAATTTGAAGTAATAATATAACTTGGTAAGTAAAATATTTTCAATTAACAAATAGTAAAACTTAAATTAAAAAACTATTATATAAAAGCTATTTTTAATACCTTTTATATTTACAATAAAACTCAAAATTTGAAAAAAAAAACAAATAAACGCGCGCGCAAACTTATCTAAAATATTTGCTTACTTAAAGAATTTAAAAAAGTTAATTTACAGAATGCATTCTAAAATAAGTGATTAATATATGAACAAACTCGACAATACTACGGCAAATCCTTAACGACTGCCGTGTAACTTACGATTGTAAAAAATCGATAAGCCATTTTATCAATTTAATCAGTTTCTTTGATATAATAAAATTTTGTGACGTCGCTTTTACAAATAATTTTATATTATACAATTCAAAGATAATGGTTATCTATAAAACGACAGGATATTATTCATTAACAAGTATATATATATATATATATATATATATATATATATATATATATATATATATATATACATACATATATAATAAAAGATAATTAGGTGCAAAATATACAATTAAAAAAAAGAAATAAAATAATTAATTACAATTTCATCGTATTTATAGAGATGTCACCTGTTGTATTGATTATCAATATATGTAAATACATGCAAAATTAGATATTAACATAGAAATAATTGTATAATAAATATTTAGTTTTACAAATATTTTTTCTATTTTTAGTTCATTATTAATAATTACTGATTTTGAAAAAAAACTATATATATATATATATATATATATATATATATATATATATATATATATGTGTGTGTGTTTGTGTGAATACTATGAATAATAATATGAAGTTGCGTGGAAATTTAAGAATATATACTGAAAAATTCTACATAAATTTATCTATTTGCAAGTGAATAATTGTAGATACGAATAATTCATTGAAAACATTTTGGATTTTACATCTAAAAGGACACTGATAAAAGAATAGTGCCGAGTTTTAACGATTCGCAAGTCGGGCGATTCAATTAATACTAGAAACGTGCCAACCGTGAAGAACGTCGGAACGAAGTTGGACGCGAAGTCGAGGAAGAGGAGCGAAACGTCAAGTTTCGGGTTCGGGCCGTCGTCCGCGGAGCTCAGACGGCGTCCGGACTCATGACGGAGCCTCGTCACAGAACGCGAACGCCTTCGCCCCGCCTCCGAAAGCGAACGTCCGCCGTCCGCCGCCCGCCGCCCGCCGAAGCGATGACACTTCTCCGCGACGAACGTTTCACGACCACGATCCGACGACCGACGCCTCCCCTATTTATTATTATTATTTTTATTTTTTCTTCTCGATAGACGCGTTTTAGCATATTTACGATTCAATTTTAAATCAAACGTTCATTACGTTTGTTATTGTCTCGATGTGGCGTTTTTTCATTTCAGTTTTAATAAAATCAACGTATTTGTATATTTAATGGTAATAAAATCAATTTTAGCGTATGTGAATTAAATATATATTTCATCAACATACACCCACACACACATATATATATATATATATATATATATATATATATATATATATAAATTGTGGCGGTTATTTGTAGCGTTTAGACCAAAACGGTCGTATCGCACTTAAAATTAAGCGAATTCACTAGCTCACCCTTTTCTTCACGGACTTTTACACAGTTCGCATGGTGCACTAAATGGCTAGCCATAGCGTCCAATCCACGGGGTTTCACTCCGTGGACTCCCTGTAACCGTTTTCATAGTCCCTGTCCAAAGAAATAGTTTTCATTCATGCTACCCTTATCATCCATCATGCCTCAACCCCCACATATTATATATATATATATATATATATATATATATATATATATATATATATATATATATATATATATATAATAGCCCAACAAACGCAACCCACAGCGATTTACGTTGATTCTATTATAAAAGCAACATTTTTATATTGTATGTTGTTTTTTGGATAAAAAAAAAATTGTATGAATACAATTGATCCGATAGTTTCTAGATTTATCGATTTTTTTCTTAAAATTGTAACTTTTATTTATATTTCTTAAATTTTTAATATTGTACCGAGAAAAAACATTGAAAGTCAAAAAATATAAAAAAAATATTTTGAATCGTTTAAACAAATACAAAAATATACATATTTATATTTGAAACGAAAGCGGAAAAAATTAACGGCCGTTTTAAATAAAAAATAAACTATTTTTTAACATTTTATTTCATACTTTTTATTTTTCAATAACAAAATTAAATGTATTATATTACTTATTAATGGACTAAAATGAACCGTCTACATAACGCGTTATTTTCTCGAGAAACATTGGACTGTGTCCATTTCAGACTTCGAAAATAAAAAATAATTTGGTTTAAGCTAACACTAGATTGTCGTCTTTACAAAAGCGTTCCCTTTGAAGACGTTAACATAACGAGAGATTAAAATTGTTTTACACAGCCTAACGACACTTAGGTATATACAGCATTCAAACTTTCCTCGGACGTTCATCAATGATATATAAAATATATCAATATTACTTTTCGACAAGACTTTCACCGCCACTCATGGTGTTTTAAATACAATATAGCAACATTCAATAAAATAACGCATCAAAATCAAAATGACATCGACTGCTAATACTGCAATTCTATGTTGTATAAACTTTTACTGATTATGAGATTAAAAAAATCTAACTCATATATAACATGATATATTTATAGACTGTATCAACTCTATACAAATACATATGAGTTAAATTCTTATATTTCTTTATCTTACATATATGTATATGGTGTTTCTGTTTCTCTGAGCTAACATTAAAAACGACAAAACACATATTTATATACATATACTTAATTAAATAAGTATTTTGTCTAAAAAAATAACTTAAATTTAAATTAATTTCTGGAAAATTTAGATACATTTAATTTGGTCAGCTAATCTGCAATCGAACACTTTAAATATGTAATATGTACATATGATTATATATATATATATATATATATATAATCATATGTACATATATATATATATATATAATCATATGTACATATATATATATATATATATATATATATAATCATATGTACATATATATATATATATATATATATATATATATAATCATATGTACATATATATATATATATATATATATATATATATAATCATATGTACATATATATATATATATATATATATATATATATATTCATATATGTATATGTATATACACGAGATTAATTTGTAAATGATTTTAATATTTTTCTTACCAAACTTTAAACAGATAATACACTTATTAACATTATTTCGTTAATTTTTTATTTGTAATAGAAAATAAATAAATATAATAAGCGATATGACTAACACATAAAAACCATATCATTCATAACATTATTTGTATTAAGTTTTTAAAAATTATTTCTACTGTTTCAATCATAATTATACCAAGTGCGTGCGTTAAGTAAAAATATTTTTTTTTAATACAACCTTATATATATATATATATATATATATATATATATATATATATATATATATATATATATATATATGATCAAATTGACTAATATAAATAAAAATAAAATCCATTTCAATTACTTTTATATTAATATTTAAATTTTTTTATAAAACAATTAAAAAGCAGCATCAATAAATCCCGTGTTAATACTATTTATTTACAAAAAAATATTTTAATATTATTGTTTGTATATTGATTAAATAAATTATATTTTAGTAAGAAAAATAATAATTTAATGCTATTTTCATTAGTAACTACAAGGAATTAAAATAAAAAATAGAATATTAATATGCAATAAAATCAAAGGAGATATTTCTCAAAATTGATTAATAATTATTCTACTAATAAGTTAAGACTTTTATATTGAGCGTTGTGTTTTTAAATAAGTCAAATATTATACAAAAGTTTAAAACTCTACAATTGAATCAAATATACTACTTTTTAATATGTGATATATTATATATTGAATTACTATAAATTATTAAGTATGGAAAATATTAGCAGGAGCATATAACAAGCTAAAGTTTAGACAATTCCAAGCCCATATTCATATATTTTATCATACAAAAGGATTCCTTCAATAAATAGTGATAAGAAATACTTCAAATTGTGAAAGATATAATAAACGTAAATTTGTATTACTTGAACAGAATAAATAATTTAACGATGTTCAAAAAAATTATGTATTATTTTACTTAGAGATTTGACGATGTAGAATAATATTTTACAATATAAGAGAAAATTTTTCAATTACATTCATATTTTAAATAAGTGTTGTAATTACTATAAATAATTATTAATCCCATACATTTTAATAAAAACATGGTTATTAAATTTATGTAATTTTATTTCAGATATAATTATACACCAATTTTTTAGTTATTAAAGTGAGTATACTAAATACAAGTTTGGTGTGCTTCAATTGTTAGATTTATATGTGTTAATATGTATCATAAAAATATAATTGAAAATTATTTGTGGAATTAAAAAAAATCTCGTAAATCATAAAATAATAGAATGTATTATGAATAAAAAATATTTTAAAAAAATAATATTGGTCTTAAAGACTTAAGTTATATTAAATACTGTATTTGAAGTAAAATCAACAACAAATTTCAGAAATTTACGAAAAAATTGGAGTTTCAGTCCTTAAATTCTAAATATCCTAATATTATACATATTTACAATATATATATATATATATATATATATACACTTTTTCAAAAAAATACTTTTTGGTTGTACCAAATATTGGAAGTTTTTGTGGATTAAAAAATATTACGAAAAAAAAGTTGGCAGATATTGGATTATTATTAGACATCTATTTTTTTATTTTTATTGATAATAATGAAAGAGTTAAAATCGTAGCTGTATTTTAAGAAATTAAAAAAAAAACATTTTTGTAATTTAAATATTCTTAATTAACATAAGTGATTATACTTTTAAATAAATATAATGATAGAATAAACTTCTTCAAATTATATATTTCTGACTTAAATTAAACAATCAGAACTTTCGCATCATTAGAGAATGTTTGGATATTAAATTAATAATACACACGTATATAAAAATTACACAGCCAAAGTTGTAAATAATGTTTAACACAATGTCCACAAAGTAACATTTCTGGAAATGTTCTTTTCTTTAACTGGCACATTTAAAGTAATGGGGCCAATAAATATTTTAGCACTACATCTAATTATTCTATGTATTTTATTAGAAGTCACCTCAAAACATGTAATTTTAAATGTCATATCACAAGTTACTTAAATTTTTACGAGTTTTAATGTGTCAAAAGGAGTTCTTAAGGATAGAAAATAAATAAAATGTTACTAATAATACTGCGATTAACATTAACGAATTTCATATTTTTAATTAAAAAATAATATTTTTTTGAATCTAGGAGAAAGGGGGATTCGAAATAATAAATTGATTAACAAATAGCCTAGAACTCCTCCAGACATACATAAACGAATCTCATTATGAATTACCAATCATATTTTTAAAATAAGTGATATTCGAAATAATTTCTGTATATGCAGTTAAAGTAAATAATAACATATAACTATCATAAGGCATACTGGTCATTTTGTACAAATATGTGTGTCAAACACAAGATTCCCGAGATCCTGGTGTAACAGATGTTTCTGCAGGAGGCAATAATAGTGCTCCACTTTCAAGAACATCTGGCTGTTGGCAGGAAGTAGAAACATTCCGTTGCCTACATAAATAAGGCGTATTAGCTGGTGATGGAGTTGGAGTGTCACGATTCTAAAATACAAATTATTATTATGTAAACGAATAATACAATGTTGAAATTCAAAACAAGTGCGAAATATTACAATCATTTACTAACCTGTTTATTTGTTCCACAACAAGTGGCATTATGACAAGGTGGATCTGTTGTCGGACAATGAAGTGCACATGGTGGTTCTATTGTTCCATTTGGACCAGTTATTCCCTAAAAGACAAATTAAAAATATTGTTAAGAAATAAATAATTATTAATAAGTTAAATATATTAGATATTTTTAAACAAAACCAACTTCATAACCATCGCCTGGTATTTCTACAAATTCTGGCTGAATCGTTGTAGAATGAATACCTTCATTGTGAAAAAATTCTTTTACTTTTTCAGCAATTTTCATATACTCTGATAAATTACGACATCTATATTAAAAACAAAACAGTGTGAAATTTTATGTAAAAAACAAGAAAAGTGATAATTTTATTAAAGATTTTCATACCTTATGTGTGCAGAAGCTATAATTCGATCACCAGCTAATTGCCATACATGAAATTCATGAACAGCTATTACACCATCTACTCTTTCAAGTAACCTTCTTTGAATGGCATCAACCTAAATTATGAAAATGTAGATGCTTATTGATTTTCTATATAATTTATAAAACTCCCCCATATATATATATATATATATATATATATATATATATATATATATATATATATATATATATATATATATATATATATATATATATATATATATATATATATATATAGTGCGTGCTGTATTACTCACTTGTATATGCGTAGGCACAGTCTGAAGTAAAATTAAAGCTGATTCCCTAAGTAGAGGCCATACAGAATGAAGAATTAATATAACGAGAATGACACTAAGAGCAGGGTCTATATAATATTTATATTCCCATTTTGTTAACCAAACAACTAGAGCTGAACATACAACAATGACAGAACCTTAAAAAATATTAATGATTAGAATTTAGGATTACATTTATATTTTTTTGAATAAATGTAATATATATATATATATATATATATATATATATATATATATAATATATATATATATATATATATATATATAATATATATATATATATATATATATATATATATATATATAATATATATATATATATATATAATATATATATATATATATATATATATATATAATATATATATATATATATAATATATATATATATATATATATGTGTGTGTGTGTGTGTGTGTGTGTAATTTTTTTAAATTAAGAAAATCAGATAAGATAATTGTTAGAAAAATACACTATCAATACAATTAAATTTAAAAGCAAAAAAATAAACTTATTCATGTATTATAAGTGTTTTAAAGATATAAAAAATAATTTTCAAGGTAGTTTTCAGTATAAATACAAATAAATATAAAAAAGAAATATGATAAACCTAATGCATCAGAAAGCACGTGTAAAAATACACCACGCATATTCATTTGAGAAGCATCATGAGAATGTGCATGTTGTTTAAGTGGTGCTACAGGAGGTTCTACAGTCTCTACTGATCTTGGATACATTGCATCATTTTCATTATCATCCGTTATATTGGTGTCTTCTAATTTAGATAAACCAGCAACACCATGGGAATGTCCATGACCACCATGTTCTATATAATAAATAGATTAGATTATGATATTCAAATGTAATATATAAAAACGTATAATTAAAAAACTTACCATGGAATAGAACTAAACCTATAATATTTACAACAAGTCCAATGGTGCCAACAATGACTAGAAGTTGGGGATTATGAATTTTTTCTACCTCTATAAATCTTTTACATGCTTCTACTGTTATACTGAAACAGAGAGCAACAAGAAATACAGCGTTTACTAAAGCTCCTAAAACTTCAGCTCTTGCCCATCCAAAAGTATTTTTAGACCATTTTTTTGGTGACATCTAAAAATAATAAAAAATAATATAATTTTAGAATATAGCAATAGTTATCAGGAGAGACAAAATCAAACATTTACCTTAACTGATAAAAATGCAACCACTAAAGCAGCTACATCGCTTAGCATATGAAAGCTATCTGCCACTAATGACATAGAATTCGTTATGTAACCCACAACAATCTCGACCACAAATAAGATTGCAGTTAACCACAACATAGACAATAGACGACATTTCTTTCCTGTATACTTTCCCATTGTAGTAAACCTGTAGAAAAACAAAATATTTTAGAATCATTCAATTTTACAATATTTTTAAATATAAAATAGCATATTATGGTACATAACAATAATTAAATAAGTTTAATTACATGCTATTAAAATGATAAATGTATAAACACTGATAAAATAATCGACCCACACCAATTATATGTCATCTTTAATATACATCGCGCTTTTATTATAGTTCAATTCCAATATCTAAAATTGTTTGATATAATCAAGCCAGTATTTCTTGTAATTACTAAATATTACGCTTATATTCCTTAAATACAATTGAATATATAAGATCAGACAATCTTCTTTAATAGTATATCCAATGTTTTCATTTTAATTTTCTTTTTCATAAAAGAATTAGACAAATATTGGATTATGGAATAATGAAAAATAACTTTTTTTTAATACTTACAATATAAAAATATTGAGTTTGTCGCTTCTTATAAGAGTAATATAAATTTACTATATATACATACGCAATAAAAAAAGAATTTCCATTGATAATATTATATTTAAATAATACTCCTAATAAAATTCTTTAGAATCCACGATACTTTATAAAGTATTTTATAGTACTATGAAATTAAATGTTTTGTGCTAATAACATAAAATTTTTAACAATTTCTCAGTTTTTAGAAAAATAAATTTCAACTCAATTCCTATTAAAATATAAGTAAAATTGTTCATTTTATTTAAGTAAATTTAAAATGTATTTTATACCCCCACCACTCACCAGGACAATTTTAATATATCATAAGATAACTTGAAATAGATAATATATGCATTAGTTTTCGTATATATAGTAACCAAGAATTATAAATCATAAGTTGAATATAATATGAAATGATTGAGAAACATATAATAAATCCTTTGATAAAAAAAAGGTGCAGTGAATAATATTTCTAAAAACTTGATCAGACACGTATTTATTGCTAATATTTCATTTATGCTTGGTAACAAGGTCAATACAAATAAATACCTGCATTTTATTTCATCAAAAGAGAAATAAATAATAAAAAAATAATACTTGTTACTTATAAAATAATACGAATTCGTTATTTATATGATAAAATATTACTAAATTAAAAAAATTTTATTAAATCACAATACTAGGAAACGCTTAGTAATCATTATACTAAGAACGATCTACAATTTCGACGTCATTACAATATGAATTCCGTGTGCGTAAATCTCAAATAAAATATTCAAGAATATATTTGTGTATGCACAACATTAAAATTGTTTTCAACAAACTTTCTATCATAAAATCGTGTAGTTAAATTATTACCAAAATAATATACGTAATTCAATAGAAATAGAGAAAGCAAATCTAGTAATAAAATATTATGGAAGAATCTAATCACGATAAAATTGATAAAAAAAGTATTTGTAATATTATACAAGTTCGAGATTTGATTTAAAAATGTACGATTAAATTACTTATCTATGTATGTCACCAATTAAAAACGATAAGTTTTAGGTAAAAGTTCATTATATTATTTTTTTCTTACTATGCCATTATAAAAAACATCCGAGATGTAAATTTTTTCATCAGAACATTTTATCAAATATATTTTTACAAAACATATTTCATTTTTATTATACGAGTGATGACGATACGCTGAAGCATAAATAATCACATCATTTTATTTATTTAGGATAAGTAAAATTTACAAACATTAATAATAAAAAAGATCGAAATTAAAGGAATTCCGTTTATAAAATATATATAAATAATATATAGATTTTTTCTAGATCGAAAATCATCAATATAGATATATAAGTTATACAGTTGACTTATGCCAAATATGAATATTTATTAATTCCTTTTTTTATCATAACCAAAATACAATTCCCAGCTGTATCAATAAATGGTGATGATGTATAGCTATAAAGAGAATGTATATATATATATATATATATATATATATATATATATATATATATGTGTGTGTGTGTGTGTGTGTGTGTATGTGTATTTTTAATAAAAAATATATGGATAATTTTCGATTTTACATTTATATATCTCGCACATATTTTAGTCAAATGAAACTGTCTTTATCGTTAGATATATATTGTTATCGTTTCTATTCAAATAGTTAGTTATTATCCAATTTATATACCAATTGAATAGATATATAAAAATATGTTAATAAGATTTATCAAACATGAATGAAATATGTGAACTAACGAAATCGTTTAAACTCCTTTGTGCTAAAAATAATCGAATTCTGATGCGCATTTCTTCCGTTAACGATCCATTATTCAATCGAAACGATGTCGTCTATATGGTAAATTTAAAGATAAATCACTAACGAGTTACGAGTTTTACAATTCTGCATAAGCGCGTTCGGTTATCTTTATGTTAGGTTTTCTTTTTTAACATCGAACCGATTAAGAAATTTAAAGGCGGATACAAAAATAAAACTTCGGCCAAGAAATAAAAAGGTACAATACGAATCGCTATGCGCGTTCAATTTATGTCGAAACTAAAGAATTTCAAAGAGACGATCCGATAGATAGCGAAGGCGGTATTTTAGTGTAGTTTGAAGTGCACCGAGATAATAATTTGTGAAAAGATTCAACTTTTCAAAAACGATACGAGTCGTACAGAATAAGGGTTCGGGTATAGTATATATTTAACTCGACTTTCGGTAATTTTAATTTAAATATTTAAGATTGGAATAAATCGTAAAATAACGGAAACAAACTAGTGACGTCATCGATGAAAATTTAAATTTCATTTTAACGCGGGCGAACGAGAACGACGCTACGTTTTTATATTTTTTTCAAAGGTTTTACGGGTCGCAAAAGGTTCGAGGTATCGTCGGACGTAAAATTAACGAATCGGATCGGTAATAGTGAAAATTTCGAAAGTCGGACGACGATAGAAAGCGTTCTAACCGAAACGAGGACGACGCGACGTTCGCGAATCGAACCGAGAAAGAAAAAAATGAAGAAATTATAAGGGAAAAGAGAGAAGAGTGAAGAGCGAAGAGCGAAGGGCGTTCGTTTCGTACTTTCGGCGGCGAGTCGTTCAAGTTGTCGTCGACGGATGACGGAGACGAGCGACGAGGAAACCGCTCTCGGCGCGTTCCTCAGGAACGACGGTCGCGGTTCGAGTGAAGCGACGCGTTTTCGCACATCGCGAACTGGCGACGCGGCCGAAACGAAACTCCGTCCGACACGGATTCCGTTCAATTCCGACTAGAAACGAGACGACGCAGTGCAGCCAACCGACGTCGCGATGCGTGAATCATCATAAATCGACGTAGCGCGTTCTTTTCCTTGTCCGGTTCCTCTTTGTTCTCTTTGTTTAGAGATTGTTGTCGTACCGATTCCGAAATATATTTTTTCTATTTCGTCCAATTTTAACATACGAAACATCGTTTCGGTTTTTTAGATAAATAAATAATACTCGAGTTTTCGATATAAATCAAATAAAAAAACATTCCATCTAAGATAATTTTTGAACAATTATATCACAAGAAAACTTTATCGTCGATCGACGAGAAACTTCTCAAAAATATATTTAATTTTAATATATATTTATTTTCAAAAATATATCTAATCTAATAGAAAAAACTTTTAACATATTATTCGACGCGGAAAGTAATATATATATATATATATATATATATATATATATATATATATATATATATATATATATATATATATATATATATATATATATATATATATATATATATATATATATATATATATATATATATATTAATAAAATATATGTAAATTCACAATTATAATTGTTTCGAATCCGAGCATTCAGTTCATTCTAATAATTTTTAATTTACAAACAACAAACTGAATTTCTTAAAAAAACTATTATTTATATGTTAAATTATAAATTTATAAAATAAATCATTTTTAATCAGAGAAGTAAAGTGATAAATTCTTTTTTTATTTATTTTTTGAATATTAAATGTTTACGTTGAAAAAATAAAAAATGCAACCGGTTAAACGCTATAATTATATGTACCAAGTTTACGAATAGAGACGACGATTCGTTTATCAAAAAAAAAATTGAACAAAGTGAAAATTTGAACGAAAACATTCGATATAATTAATACATCTTAAAATATTATTACTCTACGATAAGACATTTTTTAATAATATTTATTTTTACGATCGCCGTAATAAATAACGACGTACAATATGTGGTATACTTAGTGTGAGCAATATTTAGTTTATATATACATATATATGCAAGTTAAGGATGTATCGGGTTATGGCTGAATAGAGGTCGTCAGTGTGGTCGAGTTATGTGGCGGCGAGGTTTGGCAGCCGCTTGGCTCGCTCTTCGCTACGGTTGCATCGTTCATTGCACTTTTCAATTCGTCGGCGACTTCGTCCTGGTATATTTACTATTCGACTTTTCACTCGTTATTACAGTCATTGTTTGTCACTGAAATTCGTTTCGCGTTTCAGTGACATAACTAAATAGCGTTCGCTTTTCAATTTATCCGTCTTCAATGCACGTTTATCGAAATTGTCATCGTTAACTTATTTTTGGGTCATGCGGATTTTTTTCTCATATATGCATTTATATATAAAAAGCCCTTCGTAAAATATAATTTTCGTATTCGATATCGATTTATTATATTTCAAATATTTTTTGATAGCCCAACTTATGGTTTGTTTCGTGTTCTTTAAATCGTATTTTACACGTTTATTGTGGTAATTCACTCTTAGAGATTTACTATTTAGTTATCGTGAATTCCTTTCATATAGTACGACCATATATATTAAGAGTAACATATGGGTAAGTGAAAATATATATTTGGTAACATAATTTTAAAATATAGCACTATATAAATCAAATTTTATTTTAGGACAGTTATTTTGCAACGTTTCATTTTAATTGTCCAATATATTTTTTACATTTTCCTTATATCGAGAGCGCTTTTTTAAATTCTAATTTACATTCATTGTTTATATTTTTTATTTGATACAACTCTTCTTCCAATTTATCAAAACTAAAATCGCTTTGGCATGTAATCTTATCGTTTTGTACGACTCGAAGTATATTGTATTTATTTCTACTTTTTTAATGTTTTGTATATTTTTTACATAATAGTTTTTTTTGACTATAGAATTAATATTTTTTTTTTATTTTACAGTGTGACGGTCCATCGATGGAGCCGACTTTACAATCAAATAATATACTTTTGACAGAACACATTTCACCGAGATTAAATAGAATTCAACGCGGCGATATAGTTATAGCGAAGAATCCCTCGAATCCTCAGCAAAATATATGTAAGCGTGTTATAGCGCTTCCCGGAGATACTGTGAAAAGTTCGTTGAATATAAGACAGCAAATTATTCCCAAAGGTCATGTTTGGTTGGAGGGAGATAATACTTCAAATTCTACCGATTCCAGGGGTTACGGTCCCGTACCTATAGGTTTAATTAAAAGCAGAGCTGTTTTACGAATTTGGCCATTAGATTGTATTGGACTTTTAGTGTAAATTAATCTATTTTAAATATTTGGTGTTGAATGATTATTCTCAATCTTATGTTTATTGAGATTATAATAAAAGATGATTATTAAAATTCTCATACATACATATATAATATAATATAATGTATTGGAGATGTCTTTGTAGTTGAATTGTTGTTTTTCTTTTATTTTGATTACATTTTTATGTCAACATTTTATTTCATATAATATAATTCATAGTAAATGTTCAAATTGTTATTTAATGTGATTATACTTGTAACACTATTATTGCTTTAAATTTTAGCTATTACTGTTAGTTCATATTATCTATAGCAATTCTTAAGCTCTCATTTTTTATTATATTATAATTTATCTAATAAAGGCTTTAGTAGTGTAAATATAAAATTTATATAATTTAAAAATATATTTTACACATTGTAAGGTAAATCTAAAATAAATGTTTAAATTCTTTTCTTATATATCTTTTCATTTTCTTTTTATTTAATATTACAAAATCCAGTAATCCTATGAAAAAAAAATGTATTAGAAATATTTCATACAGCCTTTTGTTTATTTAACTAGCATTGTTTTTTTTAAATAATAAAATCTATTGGGTAAAATTGAGGTTTTTCGTTTTTATTATCTAAGTAGATTAAAAACTTTATAGAATATATATATATATATATATATATATATATATATATATATATATATATATATATATGCGTGTGTGTGTGTGTATGCTTATATGCACAAATGCATTATTTAATGACATTATTCAAGAAATTAATTGTAATGTTAAATGATATTGGATGGTAGTTTTATATTAGTTGTTTGTAGGTTTAAATATTATAATTTCATATTAATATTTAAACCTACAAACAACTGAAATTTTGTGAAATGGACAAATCTCGTATGGATACATCATCACCACTTTCAACTCCCACAGTTTCACAACAGGCAAAACGATTAGTTGATTTGGATTGTGATATTCGAACTTTAACGATTAAAAAACAAAGTAAATATTTTAATAAATTTTATTTCTGATTTAAAAGATATTTATGATATGAAAGATTGCGATGAAGTAATTATTTCAATTTTTATCTTTTCCCCAGACTAATATTTATTTGCTCTGTTTTCTTTTCAATTTTATTTTAGTTAATAATTACAATATTTTGACGATTGATTGCGAAAAGAATGTATGTTGTTATATAACTTTATATATATATTTAATAAATTTATTTTAGAAAGTGACGTAAAATACACGTCGGGCCAATCTGTTAATAAATATTCTTCAAGAAAATCGGCAAAATTACCTTCAAATATATCATCGTTAAAAAGCCCTGTTAATCAAAATAAAAAAAACTATGGCAAAGTCAGGCGTTCCATTAATTTTTCACCAGTAATAAAAATAGTATATTTTAAAATGTTTTGTTTCGTACCTATGTGAAGTTATAGATTTTTCTGTTGTTCAGGATAAACGACATGATTACACTGAAGCCAGAATAAATTACAATACACCACGAATTCCGTTGTCAACGAATGGTATGATTTCATAAAATTTTATCGTTTATTGGAGAATATTTATTATTATTATTAATTAATTCTATATAATACCAGTATAGTTTACAGTCTTCAAATTTCTTGTATTTTAGAAAATAAAAAGTATTCAGCTGCAGGAGTTTGCTTCAGCAATTCAAACTATTCAGTTGACGATTTCACCATTACAGATTTGTTAACTAAAGAAAATGGAATAATTTCTAAAAAAACTCCAAAGTCAATCAAGAATATTTTTAGTTCATCATCTCAATCGTCACAAAAATATAAAAGAAAAAATTCCATTTCATCTCTAAGAAAAACCCCAAAATCAGCCGAGAAAAATTTTAATTCATCTCATATTCATATAAACGAATCAAATAATGAATTAAAACAGCTAGTAATCGATAATTCCAAAATTATTTCAGATTTAGCAGAAGTGATGAATAAATTGCGTGAAAATAATGAAAAAATTGTTGGTTTAATCAACAATAAAGTTAACTTAAAAAGCTATCGCTAAATTTGAAAAAAACGATTCTTTAATTGAAAATTGTTTATTTACAAAATAATTAAAATTTATGTTTCATCTTTGATATTAAAAAAAAAGTATTTATTAAAAATGTCATCATTAAAATTTATGCCAAATATCAAAGATCAAAAATTAAAAAATCCTTTTTTTAAAAGTAAATATTCTGTGTATAAGATACAGATTTTTTTATCTACTAATCTTGAACGAGCAATCACAATTATTATATTATTTAGGTAAATTTTATATTATTTATGGAACAATTTTTTATATCTGCAAAAAATTTACTATTTAATGAAAACTGATTTTTTTAGTAGTGTGAATAAATTAATTTTACTTGCATTTAAAAGTTGTAATATGATTTTAGTGCAAACGTCATTATAATATTAAAAATCAGAATAAAATATTGTAATTATAAAATATAATTATGAAATATAATTTCCCAGATAAAAATACACATTTATTATTTACAATTAAAATAAAGATTCATTTCATATAAGTACTAAAAAAAGATTATATATTTCTTTCGAATATTGTATGTTTCAGAAATTTTAATAATACAAATTATTATTTACATTGATTTTTACTGAAAATCATGAAGTATGATACATTTTTTTCCCAATAAATAGATAGTACTTTTTTTCGATTACATTAATGTATAAATTTTGTATATATATATATATATATATATATATATATATATATATATATATATATATATATATGGTATATATATATATATATATATATATATATACTATATATATATATATATATATATATATATATATATATATTTATTCTACTTGAAAATATTTGTTAAGCTGATCTAAATCTCTTTTATCAATTAATTGCGCTAATTCATGTTTTCCCATAAAGGCACACACCATTCTGAAAGTAGACCATATTGTAGAAGAACTGACATGCTCATGAGAAGTATTTGGAGTCATTCCTTGGGCTTTAGCTTGTTGATTTAAAGCAATTAAGAAATGTTCAGCGGCTTCTTTATATGCGCTTAAATTCATACAAGTTATTCCAATGTTATACCTGGCTCTAATGAAACCTGGTTCAAGTTTAAGTGCTTGATAATAAGCATCCACAGCTTCTTCAGACCTTTCTCCATTTGCTAAAGTTGCACCCAGTCTATTCCACAATCTAGAATCATCTGCTTGTACCATTAAAGCAGTTTTGAAACAATCTACAGCTTTATTGTATTCCTGTGAAATATTAAATAATACACCTAAAGCGCATTGTATATCTGGATCTACTTTTGTAGGATTCATTTGTGCTGCTCGAATAAAAAGTGATTGTATATGTTCTTGAAGTTGAATGTTATTCATATTTGATATATCAATATCAACTGGAACTAAATCAGAATATTGTCTGTTAGCTTTTAACCAATTATTAAATGCTTTATAGGCGAGATGTGGATAATTTTCGTTTGTATATGATACACCTAAAGCCATATAGGCAGATAAACATGTTGGATCGAGCTCCAAACATTTATTTAAAGCTGGAATAGCTTGAGGGTCTTGTTCATTTTCTGCTTGTGTAGTACCCAGTAAAAGCCAGCCTTCAATTAATGATGGATCTTGTTTAACTGATGCTTCAAAACACAATACAGCGCCAGGTACATCTCCTAATTTTAGTTTTTGTTTACCTATTTCCAATGCATTAGGATTTTCTAACATATTGTTCTCTGTTGCAAAATTGTACGTTGGATAAGGATTAGAATTTAAATTAACAGCAGAGAAAAATGATTTCCCTAGTTCAATTTTCGCTTTAGCCCATTCTTCTTTTCTACTTTCGCTAAATTTTTCAAGTTCAGGATTTAAAATGTCCTGCATTTCTGAAATATTTTGTGCCGCAGTATTTTCTGGAGTAACTAAAGAGGCTTCTCCTGCACTGACTTTTTGCATAAAAGATACAAAGTCATTATAAGTCATGTCTTGATCAACAACTGCATCAACTAAATTTTTTGCTTTTTCTTGGATTTCACTAGTTGATGCAGTATTTACCATATTGTTATTTTCTGTAGTTACATTTAGAATATCTACATTTTCATCTAAATACTGTATTGGAACAACAGGTCTATCAACAAAATTTAAATTTGTATTAACACCATGTGGCATCATTATAGGTGGCATATAATAAGTAGGAGCAGGAGAAATAGCCATATTCCACGCTGGCGAACGTGTAGAACTTGATTGTTGTTGTTGCTGTTTTGATACATTTCCAAATTCTTGCAGCCATTGACTACCTTGAATATCTGTCATCGAAGATTCTTTTCCATTCTGTAGCTCTTTTAAACTTTGTAGTAATGTATTCATTTGGAATGTTTGTGGAGGCCCCACCATATTATGAGACATATATTCATTTACAAATTGATCTGCTTGCGATGATGAAGGTTGTGAATTTATTAAATTATCTCTGGCAATGATATTTGAAAACTGAACTAAACTGTTGTTACCACCACATTCTCCACCAACTAACTGTTGAAACGACATCTTTTTGCTGAAAAAAAAATAGATTTATAGTAATGATATTGACGTCCTTTAGTACATTTTTAAAATATAATATCATTTCTCATTCAAAGTTTATATTAGAAAGATAAATAGTATTGTGAAATTATATAAGATAACTATATTCTTACATAACATTTCATAAAAGTATATTCTTACATAATATTACGAAATTATTATAAGATTTCTCAAATTTAGCCTCTTACAATAAGTCAGCAAATATAAAGCAAAATAAAATAAGAAATTTAATTTGGATACACTAATATTTTCTCACGTTCAGATGTTTCTGCATTAATTTTGTTTGTTTATTTAAATTTTGTTTTACAGGAATCAATAAAACATTAAAAAAAATAAAAACATTCGAATTGAATGAATAAGCGTTTTGTGTATAAATAAATCCAGGAAAAAACATATTTCAATATTTTCCACGAGTAAATTTATCAAAATAAGTTATACAGTAATTCTTCACTTATATGCTTCATAACACTTCCTCATTTCTTTAACTTTTCTCACACTGTTCTGCTAGTATGGGAAAGGTTTTGTACTCTTAAAACACTTCAAATGTTCAAACATACATTAAAAATATTTTAAACTCTTAAACCTAGATATGTAATTTTCAAAATTTAATATGAACACTCATCAAAAACTCGTAAATCAGCGAATATACCGAAATAAATATTTTTAAATTAACATTTTTGAAAATTTGCAATTCCTTGATAAACGAACCTCGAAGTAGCCAGGGAATACTGTATATCTAATAATATGATGGGAGTGTTGTTTGTGGCGTATTTGTTAAAATCAATATAAGTATATACGTTTACTTAATATATATATATATATATATATATATATATATATATATATATATATATATGAAAGAATTACATTAAATTGATGCTGTAGATATGGTAGAATTAGATGAAGTCGAAAATTCTAGGTCCCACAGTCACATGGATAAACTAGAATATGACAACAACTGTCAGCCACAGCTGGAACAACGTCAAAAACCAAAGGTCGCAACGCACGTAACCTATGCCTCGGCTTATCTTCTATTTTTTTCCCTTTTCTTATGTACGTTTAAAGATTAACTATCTATTTTGAATTAATTATTTTTTATCATTTCATTTTTTTAAGATAAGAACAAGTATTTTTCTAATAGAAGTTACTATAGTAATAAAAGTATTTCAAAATATAAATTATATTTCTTTCTGTTATTAATATTTTCTATTATAAATAAAACGCAGTTAGAAATTGTATAATTAAAAATATTTTATATAGTTTGAATTTTAAATCTATATTCAATATATTTTTTTTTTTCGAATAAATTATTAAACAGCTAATGTTTTACTGAAAGTACTATATTAATCAGTATATTTATTTTCTTGAAACTTTTATCAGAATAATATATATATATATATATATATATATATATATATATATATATATATATATATATCCAAAAGTGATAGGTAGTAAAATATGGTATTATGTCGATAATTTGACGTTTGACAGTTTTGAGATACTTATCTCTGTAGCATCAATTCCGACTCATGTGTGGTTAATTTTGAAAATATATTTTTGCCATCAGATTTCATCAAATGAATACATTGAGAGCATAATTACATATCTGAAAGAATCGAAGGAGAAAGTAGGATATGGCGACTGAACCAATAGATGGTAGTGAGCTACCAACAGAGCTGGTAGCCAAGCCATTAGCATTAATCGGAGTTACAGGTTTGGATACTGTAAATAATGCTGTGCATAGGTCAATTTGGGATGCCTTTGGTAATAATCGAAGGGCAGATAGAGCTCCTGTTCATTTTAAACTCCTTTCTAACGCTCACGAATTTCCTATCATCAAACCAAAGCGAAATTCGTACGATTGGTATATTCCAAAGGGTATTCTTAAAAAAAATTGGTTAAATAAACATCTGAATTTAATTCCCGCCGTTATTGTGGTTTTTTATGATATGGATTGGAATGATATTCAATGGAATGAGAAAATCATAGAATGCGCCTCAAGAGTACAGTCGATGAGGTAATATTGCTTCTTATATACTTTGATCAAGCTTGTATATTTTTTAATTTACCATTAATTCTTTCAAATTTTAACGTATCGCTTTAACTAGAAAATAACGCAAGTTTATATATATATATATATATATATATATATATATATATATATATATATATATATATATGTGTGTGTGTGTGTGTGTGTGTGTGTGTGGTGTTGTGTGATTATATGTGTGCTCATTGTTTTAATTACAATTTAGAGCTGTCACAGAAGGACATTCGCCTAGATTAGTGGTGGTAGTTATTCAAAATACTGCTCCTTTGTCGCCATCAGAAGACGTTGTTGGTGCAGAAAGGGCACAAGCTTTATGTGCCGCTTGCGAAATTCAATCTAAAGCATTGTATGTTTTACCTCACGGAGACCACTTAATGGGTAAACTGAATTAATTGATTTTATTATTTTTTATCCTTATAAAAAAATATTTTTACTATTGAGTACTATAAAATTTTATAATAAGATTTCAAATTTTAGGATATGCCATCAGATTAGAAAACGCTTTTTATGATCTTGCCCAACAATATTATCATCATGAAATACGTAGCATTAAATTACATCGTGATCATTTAAATAAAACGACTCACCAATATCTGTTCGTACGTCATCAGTTCAAAATGGGTTTTATATATGAATTAAAGCAAGATATTAACACGGCACAAAAGTGTGTAATTTATTATATATATATATATATATATATATATATATATATATATATATATATATATATATATATATATATAAGTATTTATATTAACAATGTATTTATATTTAAGGCATTATTCACATGCATATAATAATTTACTTGAAGTTCGAATTGTGGATTCTAACACTTTAGAAGTGAAAACTGTGGCTGGTTATATAAATTATAAATTGTGTCGATTACTTTTTAATTTGAATCAACCAAGAGATGCTATAGCACAGTTACGTAGTCATATTGAGCGTTATTGTAGTAAAATAGGAATACGAGAGTTAGCTTTCATGCATCATGCTTGGATGGCTAGACAGTATGTTTATTTATATTGTATAATTATTTATACCTTCGTGTTTTATAATAAATAATTATTTTATAAATGTTTGATAGATATAGTACATTTGGTGAATTATTTGATGAAGCTATTAAAGGCGGACTACCTGCTATACAGACTCAACATCCAGGATTTTATTACCAACAAGCAGCTCAGTGTGCAACTCAAAGAAGACAAGCTTGTCAGATATTGTGTAGTGATACATTAACATATCCTCAACCTGATCCATTACAAGGTACTTCAAGGTGTATCCACTGTATATACACTTATCAAATCCTGACTATACGCCACTATATATATATATATATATATATATATATATATATATATATATATATATATATATATATATATATATATATATATATATATATATATATATATATATATATTATGTGTGTATATAAATTATGAACTAGTAATATATTTTATAATTTTTAATTACTTTACTATTACTTAGGTATGATTGAATATTATGGTCAACATGTTTGGAGACCAGGAAAATTAAGCACAGATCCATCAGATCCGCAAAAAGAACGAGAAGCAATAAAGGCTTTACAATATATCGAATTACATAATATTAATCATTCAGTACTATTAATATGTTGTTTATTTACCTGTATAGATTTTATGCACTTTATTTATTGTTTTATTTTATTTTTAGATGATTATTATAAGTTTACTTGGAAGTGCTATTGCACAATTTAAAACTTATCGTTGTCCTAGAATGAGACGTCACCTACTTATTCAAATGGCCCAGGAATATTATACGTGTTCTGATTATGGAAAAGCCTTAACGTAACATTTTATTAAGTTTATTTGTATATATATTTAAATGAATTAATTTATTTTTAATCTAGTAATTTAAAAATATATTTTTAGTCTTTTTATGCATATGCTGTGGGATTATAGAAAAGAGAAATGGTGGTATTTGGTTTCTTTAATATTGAATAAAGCACTTGCGTGTGCATATTTGACTGCTAATATACAAGATTACATTACCTTATCTATAGAAGCATTAGGAAAAAACATTACTATAGATGGCGATAAAAGACGTATTTATAATAATCTTTTGGCGATAATAAATGTAAATTTATTAAAATTTGTATTTATTTTAGATCTTTGTTAAATTAAAAGTTTCAAAGTTTCTTTTTTGATATAGGGTGATATTCCCCATCCTGAACCTAACATTCCTGAAATATTAATACAAAGCGCTTTAGAACAATGGAGATCTCTTCCAAAAGAATCTTTACCTATTACTGTAGATATGTCAATGCTCACTTCTTGCATTGAAGCAAAAGCTCGTTTCACAGAAAATAAGTATCAAGTAGATAATTGTGTTACAATTGAGTTGTTTATTCGGTAATATTTTTACATGTGTTTTACAACATTGAAAAATTCTTAATGAATTTTTGAGTGTCGTTTACATCATATTTCATTTAATTTTATTTATTATATAGAGTTCTTGCTCCTGCCCCATTGCAATTAGATAGAGTAAGCGTGTGTGTAAACAATCCACATTATAGTTGCGAATTTGCTGTGTGTGAGAAAGAGTCTTCGCCTACTTTACTTTTTGAAGATGGAAAAGTCAGAAAATTTCTTTGTCAATTTGTACCTGATCCACAAGATGTCGGACGGAATTTGCAAGTAATATTTCTAAAAATAATTTACTCTAAAATTCAACTTACAATATTATTTATGTGTGTCGAATATTGTTTTGAATTCTATCTGATAATTAAGATACTTATTTTTGTTAAGATTACTTCGATATCATTACAACTTGGAAAATCAAATGGACGACATGCAATTTTACAATTTAATGGTGCTGGTGGTGTAGTATCTGGTATATATCCAGAAATTTTTCATTATAGAATTGTTGAAAAAGAAATACCTAACTTTGACAGTATTCAACCATTAGCAGTAGCTCAAATAATTCCAAGGTTTCTTTTATTTATTTTATTAATCATAATGACTTATATAAATTTATATATATATATATATATATATATATATATATATATATATATATATATATATATATATATATATATATTGAAATCTTTTAGAGAATCCAAAATGACAGTGGTTATTGAACAGGAAGATCCAGCTTTGTTAGGAGAATGGTTTCCTATTATAATAAATTTAACAAATGATGAATTTACAGATGCTCACCACATTCAATTATCTTTAAATTTAATGAATACTGTTGATACACTTGGAGTTGATGCATCAAGTATATTATATAAACACAAACATACATATCATGTATTTTGTAATACAATTTTATTACAATATTTGTATATTTTCAGTTGAATTATGTTTCGAAGTTGGTGATATGAATTGCCAATTACCTTTGTTATTATCTGTTGGCACCTTGAAAAGTCAATCCAAATTTCAGAAGATTTTTTATCTCCGTTCTAACAAAATTATATCGACAACTGTTCTTATGAAAATTACTTATGATATTACCACTAGTATTGAAAATAAAAATGAATTAAGTATAATTATGGAGAATAAGTTTGTTGAAAATGTTGATAAAATATCAGACAAAAAGAAAATGGCTTGTTTCAAAGAATATTCCATTAAAGTGACTGTCGTAAAGCCATTTGAAATTAATGCAAAATATACTACTATGCGTTTTGAAGATATTGATAAGTGTTTCTATAACGATCCATTTATTGTAGTACCACAAGCAAAGATACTCAGTCCTTGGCCTATAGTTATTTTAAATTCTCATCTTGAAGTTGTTAGTTTTTTTTTATATAATATATACATATTAAAGTTTACATATACACACACACACTATATATATATATATATATATATATATATATATATATATAAACTTATTTATTGTAAAAATAATATTTTATTACTTTTCAGAATGAAAATTTTAAAAAAATTGATAAAAGTACTGTAAGTTGTTTAAAAAATTTAGGAGTGGAAGAGAATGTCATTACCAATGAAGCAATTTGTATAAAGTCAATTACATATCCTGATAGTCAACCAGCTAATTTAGGCGTTTACACCATAGAATGGAAAAGGCAAGTATACTTTTATTAACTATATTAATTAAAAACGACTTTGCTCTGTTATTTTTTTATTTTACTCAGTTCTCTGTTTTAAAATTACATTTTGTATTCATTTACGCTATTTTGATTGTATATTTTTAGGAAGTTAAATAATTTGTCATCAGTTACAAAAACTTCAATGGCTATTGTAGCACCACATATTGCGCAAAGTTGGTTAAGAATCGAAATAACTTATCCATCTCATGGGTATTTAAGACGTTCTATGCCATTTATACTTCGATTTAATAGTGCAGCTACATCTCCTTATATTTTATTATTGAGAGTTGAATCTAGTGATGCATTTATGTTTGCTGGCTATAAACAGGTAAATTCATATTATTATAGTATTTTTGTTTTCATTCTATTATGATTATCTTATATATAATTTTAGTGTACAATCACTCTGCTTCCTGATAGTGTAAGGGAGTTTGTATTTAATTTTTATCCATTAGTTTGTGGTTCAGTTACCCCTCCACGTTTTCACTTATCTCCAGTTGAAAATGCTACGACGCCTTCAACTCCTGAGCAGTTTTTTAAAGAATGTTCTCCTGAATATTTACAAGAACTAATTGATAGATGTATACCTAGTCATATTTATATAATGGTAAGTTTTTTTTTAATTTTATATGCGAATTTTATATGTGAATATTATATTTTCTTATTTTTTTAGCCTCAAGAGAAAATCGAATCATCTTTAGAAAAAAAATTCACCACACTAAAAATCAATTAATTTTGTTACTTATTATTTAATGTATAAAAAGTTTAATATATCTAAAATATATGAATAAAACATTTGTTTTAAATAAAATACAGATGTTTTTTTTTATTAAAATAGTTTTAATTAAAAAAATATGTAACATTATTAAGTGCTGTTAACTTGTTAAATCATCAATAATAGCGATTTTTAGTGAGTATTTAAATAGTTTATAATTATGAAATTGTTATTTTACATTTAACATTCATCAAGTAATAAAATTGTTGCATCGCTTGAATTCTTGAGCTTGTTTGTCAGATTCTGAATATAATTAATTTCTTATATTGATACCACATCTCCCTATGCGATTTTTCTTTATTATGCATTTAATAATTAATTCACATTAAAAAACTAGTGATAATACTAATATTTAATAATATTTTAAATAAATATTACAAAAAATCTTGCTAATAAGATTTTATTAGCAAGAGTTGTGTTTTCTTATATTAAGTTTGCTTAAGAACAAACTTATATTTTATTGTTATTTTTAAAATAAAAGCTAAAGATAATTTAAAAATAAAGATAATTAGCTAAAGATAATTTTGTTATTTAAAAATTCGAAACAATTATACAGATAAGTAATCCTAAAACTACGTGCATATTCAAGCAGTTTTTTTCTGATTTATTTTCTTCTGATATATTAATGTAATTTATAAATTGTTCATGATATGATGTGGGTTCAATAGAGGTTATTTCGTGAATTGTAGTTTTGTAAGTATTATAATTATGTGTTTTTGATTCATTATCATCGTTTGTACTTTTTGTTGTTTCATATACTTCATAGATTGTTTCATTGCCAGGTTTCAAATAAATATTTAAAATTGTCATTTCTGGATAGACTTCATATTTTTTAATTGTAAATTCTTTAATTATAGTACTGTATTCTGGGGCAGACACCTTAGAGTAAAAAAATATCAATATAAATTTCCAATTTCATTTGCTTGGTGATATTATATAACATACAACTTACTTTTATTTTATAACGATTTGGCAATAAAATTCTGAAATATTCACCATTTTTCTTTGAAAAAAATACCATATTTCTTCCTACAATCTCAAGATTCGCATTTGCAATAGAATTATTAGTTGATTCATCATATATTGTACCTTTAATTCCCAGTCCTGCTTGTAAACAATATTCTATTAGTGCCTGAAATACAAGAATCATGTCAACAATATTATCTGATTCTTATTTATATATTTTTATTCAGCCATGATCATACATTTTTGTTTTCATTCCAAAATTTTTCTAATTCTGAATTTGGCGGATATTTACAACATGATATTTCTAATGTTATTTCCATACAACCATGAAATGCGTAATTATAATCTTGCATTCCTCCAGAAAAAGAATACCAACTAGCTCCATTTGTAATTCCATCTTTGAATTTTATGCTTGAATCACCACAATTATCTCCCTTGTGCATTGTAAGATGATTTTTAGAATAAGTTAATGCTAAATGACGGAAAACATCATCGTCTTCAGTTTTAGATTCTTGTATTTCATCATCAGATGTTACTAAAATATTTCATTAAATAAAGGAATGATTATGTAAAGAAAGTCTATAAAATATAGATTTTTTTAATCAATATCAATTAATTTAATTATTATGTTATTTAACAAACTTTCTTCTTGAACAGTATCGAATGGGTAGTTAGCAACCATAGCTCCACCATGAAGGCCAGCAGATAGTACAAAACTAACATTTTTCATCCAATTTATTACTGCTTTAGTTTCTGGCTGTATTGGTATTCTGTTTTCTTTAAAATAATCAGGGAAATTTCTGAAAAATAAGATTTTTCTCTTACTACACTTTGAATACAAGAGTAAATTTTTAGGTTATTAATTTAAAAAGAATCAATTTTAAATAATGATGAAATAAATACATTTTATTTAAATATTAACATTTAAAGAAATTTAACTGTTAAATTTACAGTATGAGAATCAGATAATTGCAACGTTTTAGCATTTTATATAAAAATATACATTTTTTGTAAATATATTTTATTAGCAATTAATATTAATTTTATTAAAAAATTTACCTGTTTAGATCAATATCTCTGGCGTTTTGTCGACCATAATTAGTAGCGCATTTTTGAGGAGATGTTTCAAATTCATCAGGATTCATTGATGGTAGAATATGTAATATATTGTGTTTTAATATATGTTTTAATCTTGGCTCTGTATTGTAATTATCTCCAATGTACTGAACAAAATAATATAAGAAAATATATTAACAATTTATATATATTTATGGGAATAAAAAGTAATTTATATATCTAAATACCAGTATTTGCTTTAAATCTTATTTCATTTAATAAAATTATTTTATATGTATATTTATGAATAAAAGCATTTATATTACTACTTACGCTGATGAAATGAAGTAAAACTTCTCTTCCAACAGCTTCATTTCCATGAATATTTCCAATTAATTTTATATTGCTAATATTTGTTGCATTTGAATTTATAGTTGAAATTTTCATAACCCATAATTCTTTCTCTGCAATTATATATATATATATATATATATATATATATATATATAT
Source organism: Leptonema lineaticorne (assembly GCA_024500535.1). Classification (NCBI taxonomy): domain Eukaryota; kingdom Metazoa; phylum Arthropoda; class Insecta; order Trichoptera; family Hydropsychidae; genus Leptonema; species Leptonema lineaticorne. The sequence continues at coordinate 1,748,732 of JANIJI010000063.1, read as the reverse complement.
ATATATATATATATATATATATATATATAAATATTACTCAAATAATTAAATTGCTCAGGTTTTATGAATTCTAACATAATTCTAAATAGCTTTTTATTTATTATACATAATGAATAAATTGCTATTTATTTATTAGATATGATAATGAACAATGCGACAAGAAAAAAAAATATATTATACTTTTGACTGATTTTCCAATAGAATATAATGAAGCAATGTTTGAATGTTCGTTCTGAAATTTTTGAAGAAATTTGGTCATCATTGTATAATTGTGATATTGAAAATCCAAAAGTGATGATTTTGTGCTCGGAACATTACAATTCACATATTGAAGAACATATATCATCAATAATGTTTTTTTAATATTAATTTCAAAATTTACACACATGATTAATATTTTAGATGCTAAAAATTGAGAATTTGTTGAAAAAAAATATTGAACGAATTAAAAGTTAAAATGATATTATACTATATATATATATATATATATATATATATATATATATATATATATATATATATATATATATATATATATATTATATAGATCCATTAAATATATTAATAATGATTAAAAACTAAGCGAAAGTTTACGTCTAATTCATTCCACAAATTTGTAAAGACTAATAAATAGTTCCTTGGTTTTAGATATTTAAACAATGATTGTATATATATATATATATATATATATATATATATATATATATATATATATATATATATATATATATATATATATATGATTAAAAAAAAACAAAGCAAAACCAAAAACTGTAATATAAGTATGTGATAAATATTTTCTAATACAAAATTATTTTGATAAAGATAAATGTTAAAAACCGCATCAATAAATAAATAATAAACCACATAAATATATATATATATATATATATATATATATATATATATATATATATATATATATATATATATATAAAGTTAGGTTTCAATGTTACCCCTCAAATTCGTAAGTCTATCTATAATATTAATAACCGGTTTTTTAAGATTTTTAATAATCATTTGTTTTTCTGATGCAATAACAACTTTTATATTTTGTAGTAAAAATTTTAACAAAAAAGTGAAACTAATATAATTGTTTAAAGTTATTTATTTCATTTTAAAACACGTAATTTCGTGTAATATGTCAATAATTGAGTATAATATTTTATCATATAATATAATGTAAAATAATAGAAATAAAGTATTTTAATGATTACACCGGAATTGGTTTAATCATGATTAAAATAACCACATTCTTATCATTTTGAACTATGTTCTTTGATCATAAATAAAAATAAATGAAATATATATAAATTTGTAAATATTTTAACCATTATTTTGAATATTAAAATCTTGTTTAAAAATATTTTAGTTTAGTAAAAATGATTGAATTAAAAAAAATTAAAACATTGGTTGCATTATGTTATAATGTAGTTTAAAAATTAATAAGAATCATATTTTAATATTATATTATTATGTAACTTATTAAGAACAATTGTTTTTTTTAAATACTTAAATATTAAACAATTTATTTAATATTTTTGGTTTTAAAATATATAATATTCAAACCATTAAATTTACTTCATAAATTTTTAAAATATGAAAAAATCTTAAATAATTTTCTTATTTTTCTTAAATATTTGATTGTTGTAAATATTTATTTAGATTCTTTTCATATTTAATAAAATAGTTATGCTTGTATTTTAACTATATATGATCATAGTGAGTTGTCAAGTGTAGTTTGACAGTTAATGTCAATTTCTAATTTCTTCGATTAGAATTATCAAAATGACAAATCACGAGGATGAAAACTTGAATATTGATGGAAATAATTTTAACTCAGAACTTTATCTATCTCGATTGCTTAAGGAAGGTAGTCTCAAGCAAATAATGGAGAAGGAATGCGAAATCGTTCAGGAAAGTCAATACTTACATTCAGAAATGCAAACGTTAGTATATGAAAATTATAATAAATTTATATCGGCTACAGATACGGTAAGGAAAATGCGAAAAGATTTTAAAAACATGCAAGCTGAAATGGAACGTTTAAATGCTAATATGGAAAAAATTACAACATTTAGCAAATCCATATCTGATTCTTTAAAAGATAGTAGAGCTGTCGTTGACAAGCTTTGCGCGACTGGTCAACTCTTAAAAAAATTGCAATTCTTGTTTTTGTTGCCATCTCGATTAAATGAATCAATTGCAAATGGTTTATATGCAGATGCTGTAAATGATTACCTTCATGCCCAACGTGTTCTTGAACGGTATGGAAGCCAACCTTCTTTTCAAGGTATTCAAAAAGAATGTGAAGAAATTGTTGATCATCTTATAAAACTCTTGAGAGAGAGATTGGCCACTTCTGACACGACAGCTGCTCAACTTGCTCAAAGCGTTTGTTTATTGGTTCAATTACAAGGATCAGAAGAAGCTTTAAACGAAAAATTCTTATATTCCTCAGAACCTAGACTTTTAAGTCATATAGAAGTTTTGAAAGACATCACTAGTTGTTCTGATTTATTGGAATGGGTAGAAAAAGGAAATACGGGCTTGTTAGCCGATCTTTGTATTATCGTTTCTTCATACAACGAAATGTTTCTTTCTTCAGGTACATACAATGATAGTGTTGTGCAGAATTTATATCAATTCACTGAAAACATCATGTCAAAATATTTAGAATTAACCAAAGCACAGTTTGAAAACAATGTTGTTAAAAGTGGAACAGAAATATTAGTAAGAAGTTTGGATAAATTTTATAGAAGACTCCAAGCAATCAATCAACAAATTCAAGGAAATGATTACGCAAATGAGGCATCAGATATTGTAATGGCAGTGATTTCTATAAAAGGACAGAATTATTTTACTGTTATAAAAGCGCAGTTTTGGGAAAAACTTATTAGTATACGTCAAAGTATTGCTAGTAAAACTAGTAATGATTTGAAAGAAATGTTGAGTTCTTTACAAGTATTTGTTATGGAAAAAGTACAGGCATCACTTCAAGACCTAATGGTATTTTTGCAGAATGGTTTGTCTTTTAGTTTGAAACCTACTTGTGTAAATTGTGTGGTAAAAACGTGCATGGAATTGATTTCTAACACAATAACTGATCTCGTGGAAGTAGTTCAAAGTTTTTGTGTTCTTCAAGTCACAAATAATAGTACACCAGTACAATTACTTTTGATTCTTTCTAAATTGTGTTATGAATTGCAGAATTCTGGCATAAATTGTCTTCTAACGCAAGCCAATACATTATTAGATAAAGTTAGTCATATTGGTGATGCAGTCTCTTTACCTGATACTTTAGGACCGAACCTTTCCAAACTAGTAGGAGAAGGAGCTCAAACTTTATTAAATAGCTATGTAAATCATGTTGGATCTAAAGTATCTCAAATGCTTCGTGTATCTGTACTATCAAGAGAATGGATTCGGGTACCTGAACCGCGTGGAGTACGTGCTGTCGCACGCAGAGTATTAGAAGCATTGGCTGCTGCAGAGCAAGATACATTACAGCTTTATGATTCAGGTGGAACTACTAGACAGTCGAGTGATTCAAGTAGACGCACTCATAGTTTATCTGCTTCTAGACTTCCATATCGATCCAGTTGGTCTAATGGTGTTTTAGATTCCAGTTTAGCATCTAACATAAATAAGTTATTTTCAGAAAAAATAGAAATATTTAGTCCAGTAGAACCGACTAAGGTTTCAATTATGACCGGTATTGTAAAAATTAGTTTAAAGACATTTTTGGAATGTGTTAGATTGCGTACATATAGTCGATATGGTTTACAGCAAATGCAAGTTGACATTCACTATTTACAGTTATATCTATGGCAATATGTTCACGATGAAAACTTGGTACATATCTTATTAGACGAAGTTTTAGGTTCTGTAATTAATAGATGCATAGATCCACGTCTTATGGAACCTAGTGTAGTTGAGATAATTTGTGAAAGAGGCTAAAACTCTTATTCAATTTTACAATAGAGGATTAGAAATACGATTTGTAATAGTTCAATTTAAAGTTTTCTTCATTACAAAAAAGATATACATATGTTTATATAATGTAATTTTATATATAATTCATTTATGTAGTAAATAAACAAAATAAAATATACGTGTATAGTCGTTCTATTATTAACAATCTCATAAATTAAAATATTTTCAATAAGGCACTTCTTTATATTGCAAAATAATACATGTTTATACAATATATATATATATATATATATATATATATATATATATATATATATATATATATATATATATATATATATATATATATATATATAATGAAAATTATTATTTGGAAAAATGGAATTTAGTCATATTTGGTACCAAATGGACATAAATGTGGTGTACCCACATTTTGGCGTTCTTCTGATTTATCTAATTTAATAGCTTTCAATGGCACTTCTTTAGGTAATGATACAAATACTATATCATTTTCACCTTCAATCATTTCATAAGATTGTGATTTGCTGTGTTTTATATACTCCTTTAGTTTAGTTTTACGCGTTGAATGATCAGACTCGTTTACTTCGAATGCAGGTTCTATATTTGATATATTACAATCAGTTCCACAATTATTTAACATTTCACGTAACTAAAATGAAGAACAGATTGATTTAAAAATATAAATATTTTAAAAACGAGGATTGTATTGAAAAAATAAATAAAATTAAGTACCTCTACCATACCATTAAGTGCCGCAAGAGCTGGATGTGCAGCATCCATTCCTGAGGGTAAATATTGTCTGAATATTTTGTCATATTCTTCTAATCTCGTACTACATGTTGATAATATTCTATGTAGATTATTAAGTTCATTTCGTGTATGAGAAGATTCCTATATAAGCATATTATTTATAGATTAGAATATGGTAATTGTCATATACTACAAAATGTATAATTTTTAGTTACTTGATATAAATCACCATCAATAATATAATCTTCAGCCGATGTTGCTACTATTAATTTGTCCATGTGAATTGATTTTTTATTATCTCTAAAATAGTGGGAAATTATATATATATATATATATATATATATATATATATATATATATATATATATATATTAAAAATCATTTAAATGGTTGATAATGCTAATAAAATATTGATGTCTTCCAATTATTACCCTAAATAAATAATTATTTTATGACTAACATGAATATAAAACCAATAATTGAGATTATATTTAATTATTTATTTTCCTAAGATTGCTACAATTTCTATGTAGGAAAAAATTCCAAATTATAATTAAAAATTTAATTAATATTTATGACTTTAAAAAGTGAAATGTATAGTACAACATATTGTTATTTATACATTTTATATAATGATTTAATTAATGGAACTTGTAGGTATAACACGAAGAAGATCTTTAATAATATGTTTATTTGAATTTTATATAAAAAAGATATACATTTATATTTCAGAATATAGGATTAATTGTCTATAAAATGAATATATAGAAAAATCACATTTATAATAATTAAAAACAATATGCGTATATATATATATATATATATATATATATATATATATATATAAATTGATATGTAGTACTTTATATAATTATTATTATATTTAATATTGAAATCAACGATTTTGTATTATAAGTAAGGGGTAGTCAGCCTTTATGTTGAGTGCCATTTTGAAATATTCCAGCGTGAACTTAAATTTTTGATTCCAATGTGAATTAATATTTGATTTACAATTAATGGAGTAATTTGTGTATATAACATGTAACACATAGATATTTGATTATGAAATAAAACCAGTTTTGTAAATAATCAATATTTATATATACACAAACATACAAACTATATATATATATATATATATATATATATATATATATATATATATATATATATATATATATATATTGAAATAATTTTTGGATTTAGGTTAGTGTAAATTGTGGCGTAATGCTTGACTAAAGAAAATTATTTTTTATGAAAACAAATTCAGTTTATTAAATAATATATGCAATGGAATTTTGTTAATAAAAATTTAGTTTTTATTTATTAAATTTGTATTTTTCTATTTTATACTTAAATAATTGAAAAATTAATACATGAATCTAAAAAATCAAAAAAATAATAATATGAAGTATAAAAAAGTGAATTTTCATGTATGATAGGTTTGGTTCTAAACTTGAATACTGATGTATTACTTCAAAAGAAAAATCAAAATTAATGTTACATATTGAAAAATTAAATACAATCTTAATAGTTGGTTATACCTAGGCACATCGTTGTTTAATATATATGAACAAAAATCAAATACATTTAAATATATAGTGTTATAAAATAATATAAATATTTGGAAGTAATAACATTTTCAACAATATGATATAAATTTAAATGATAAAACGAACAAAAATGATTACGTTTTTTTAGTTGCTTTGATGCTGATGGTTTTTGGATGGACACTTATATTTTTTGTATTAGGAAAATAATCAAAATTCCTAATTTTTGGCATACAATATAAATTTGGATATTTGAGATATAAAGCGTAATCTATGATGTATTGAACATCAACTGTTGCAGGATAATTTAGTAAAATTGACAAACACTCCAAAGGATCACAATTCAATACTGAAATGTTAATGAACAAGAATTAAAACTAATATTATTTAAAAAAATCATCATGTTTACCAATAAATTATTGATATAATAAAAGTTATGATGTTAACGTTAAAATTAATATGATATAAAATATTTTCAGGTAACTTACATGGTTTCTTAATCCCAACTAGCATTGCAACTATAATATATCTACAAAGCGAAAGGTCGTCTCCCTCAGCAAGAATTGCATCCCACAGAACAAGTAAATCTTGTAGAGGAAATTCTCTTCCAAATAAGACACGAAGCCATCGACTGTTATTTATTAGTAAAAGATGATGAAATCAATAAGTAAATATGAAATTAATAAATAAATATAATGAGTGTTTGAATACACAAGCAAATATTAATTTTAATTTATATGATACAAACATTCCAAATAATGTTAATGATACGTCGCATTTTTCCAAATGATGTGCGAGTTCTGGTTCGTTAATTAAAAGTATTTCTTCCTTTACAAGCCGTAGATATTTTACAACTTCATTTTCCACGAGTTTTCTATCTGATGTGTCCTTAAAATTGTCAAAAATAATTAAAAACGAGAATTATTAATTATTTATGTAAAAATTAACAAATAAAAAAAAATACATTTGAAGTTTTATCTTTCTGTAGAGGCTTGAGTAATATAGTTGTAGTTTCTTGAATGCTATAGAATTTTTCAGTTCCTAACATCATTGCCTTAAAAAGAGAACTGAAAAAGATATATATATATATATATATATATATATATATATATATATATATATTACTGAAATTTGAAAATTAAAATATTTACGAATTTATAAAGTTCTTATTTAATATTTTATGCGTTGGCTCGTTAATTTTAGGATTAGAGTGGTGTTTAAAAAGAAAGTTTTATATGTATTCTTTGTTATTATTATTATTATTTTTGAAAAAAAAAATAATTATTGATATTGTATAGTTCTTATTAATGATATTTTTGCTTTAATATTAGTTGGTATAAAAGCATCTGTATAATGATAATTGTAGCTATATTTTTGTTTGGTGATTTCCTTATGATACCTTTTCAATTGTTTTAAAAACAATGTATTTAAAAATGAAATAAATGAATAGACACAAAAATGGAAATAAAATTGAACATTTACGAAAAATTTAAATTTAAAAATATTCACAGAGATTTTAATATTTTTCAGTACTAATATTTAGATTATTAATTATGAATTGGATTTTTATACATTAATTGTTCATGTTTATATTTTATCACATTAGTCATATCTCTATTTTTAACCTTTATACTTGCTAATTTATCTATAAATTATGTAGGTAATATTGGTCAATTAATGTCCACAAACATAAATTATATTGTGTATAATAGATTTCCAAACGTACAGTATAATAATTAAAAGTATATATACTTACTAGCTATCATGATCAATATATTTAGGATCCATTAATTCAGTCAAATTTTCACTAAAAAAATCAAAATAAAATTTATTATATATATACATATATATATATATATATGCACACACACTCACATTATATATATATATATATATATATATGCACACACACACACTTTATATATATATATATATATATATATATGCACACACACACACTTTATATATATATATATATATATATATATATATATATATATATATATATATATATATATATATATATACCTTAAAGTTACATGCTCTGCAGCTCGATGATCACAGTGTAAAATAAATAATAAAGGAGCTAAAATTTCATGCATTCCTTGTCTATATTCAAGATGAGGATTATCTTTCGCGAAGATAAATAATACATTGGTCTGAAAAACATAAATATTTTATAATGAAAGAAATATTTTGGGTACCTTGTCCAAATTCTACAAATTATATAATCGCTCATGTAAATATATATACATAAATATTAAATATAAAAATAAATAATAATTACCATAGTATTACGAATATCTGTTTGATTAAATATTTCTACACCAGGAAAAGTTCTAATTACGTCTAATTTTATGGTTGATTGTAAATCATTATTTTGAAAATATTGATTCCATACGCTCTAAAAATTAAATATCATTAACATATTAAATTAGATAAACAATTTGAAAACACATACTTCATCTTTTTGAGACAAAGGATCATCCGATGAATTAGAATGGCGTGGATCACACATATATTTATTAACTAAGTCATTATATATTTTACGATTTCTGCGTGTTCTGAAATAATAAGATAGATGATAAAATCGTTAATTATTATATTTGGAAATTATCGCAATTAAAATTATCAAGTTATTCAATAATATAATTTCAACACAATACGAGAATTTCAAAATAAACAAAGGCACCATATTAAAAAAAAATAAACATTCAAAACGTAAAAAATGAATTAAATGATGTTGTCCAAAGTAAAAAAATCAACTTACACTTTAATCCATTTATCAGACTCGGAGGGAAGAACTCCTAAAAGAATGGCCCATGCGATGCTTCGTAATCTTGATACTCTCAATGCTCCAGTTATTGCTCTTCGACGAACTTCTTCGATACCGGCAGACAACTGGAGCCATTCCGAACTTTAACATTGAAATATTAAAAAAGAAAAATATAGAATTTAAGAAGTTTAATTTACACTGTATTTCAAAAATAAAATATGTTGAATTTTGTATTTTGATTTTAAGATTAATTTTTTTTATTTCAGATTTTAATTACTTCATTTTCGATATTTTTAGTGTTGAAATTTAATCCGTTAATCGATTAATATAAATTTTCTTACTTGTATTTTTGTACTGCAATATTTTGTTCGGAGTTGTCATTCATTTTATTGTACTTTGAGGAAGTAGAAGGTTTTTCAGTAAACTGTAAATATAAATATGTATATGTATATATATATATATATATATATATATATATATATATATATATATATGTTTGTTTTTGTGTGTATACAGAAATAATAATATAAAATTTAAAGGTATATTAACGGCAACTTTTGTTTTGTTTTTGATATTATAAAAAAAGTAACTTAATTACCTCCATTCGAAACGTGCGACCGACAAAAATCCAACAATAAAAATGATAACAATACTACTCTCATAATGACAGTTATTTACAAGTCTACGAGTTTTCGACCATAGTCGTACGCGTAAAATTCGAAAAAAAGCATAGGAAAAATTGACAAACATTAACAAAATAATTCCGAGAACAAATTAAATGATTTCGTCTTCGCAACATTTTTCACTAAGATATCTTCTTCTTTTAAATTATCGTTATTTTCACGGATCGTATTTTTTTTTATTCACATAAATATAATAGATACATTTTTTTTATTATAGTCGTTGGCGTGTTTTATTTTTTTTAGTTTAATTATTTTACGAGTGAAAAATCGAAATCGTTCGATGCCTAACGAAGCGCTAATTAATCGGTTATTTTCGACACAATTTTAATTTTTAAATTTTCGAAAACATTTTCGATCGCGTCGATTTTTATTTTTATTACGTTTATTATTACAAAAGCGAAGCGTTCGTGCGAGCGTAACGGTATCGCGACCGTTTTAGGACGCGTTCGTCGCCGTTTAGACCCGGATTCGTTAGCGGGTCGGCGACGTGCCGAGCGTCGAGCGTCGAGCCGCAGAGCGTCGATTGTCGAGCGTTGAGCGCGTCGATCAGCCTTCGGTCCGCTTTTCGAACGCCCGGCATCGTCGTCGGCGTCGTTGTCGTTCATCGCCTCTCGTCTCCGATTCTTCGCGGCGAAGCGTCGTAAATGACATTTTCGAAACGTTTTCGTCGGCGACCCGATTTCGCGTCCATATTTGTCATTTGTCCAATGTGTCGGTTTTCGGTAGTCGACTTTGTTTTCGATAGTCGATTCGTTCGCGTTTTTTCCGTAACTCCGTGACGTCTCGCGCGCGATCGAATTCGAAGCGAAGTCGATTCGTTTCTAGGTTATGTCCGTTGAAAGCTTTCTTTGGCGTTTCCCGCTTCGACGAGAAAATATTCTTCGTTGTCAAATATGAAACTATATGGACGAGTTCGAGATTTCTCCTTTTAACGTTAAGAACGAATCCGTTCCGCTTTGTTTCGATCGTGAAAAAATGGAATATCTGCGTTTCCGCAATTTTGAGATTAAACGCCTCGCGTTCGTTATATTTCTCCTTGGATCGTTTCGGTGTGACTTTTCATAAATGCGAACGACTTTGCGCGACATTAGATCTCGATTGAAACTTTTTCATAACTTTAATCGTACGCGCGTTTGAATAACGTAATTCTTAACCCGATTACGATATTTATAATAAATTGTAACGTGAACCGCTACATAAAACTTCAGTGTCGAACGCGTATTTATATGCGTTTGATATTGTTCAATTCCAAAGAGAAAATTCTTATCGTATAGTAGTTATTAAAATTGATTTTAAAAAATATCTACGATTTAGCACGTTTTTGTCTATAATTTATATTTGATAAAATTATTGATTCTTTTATATTTCATATTTTTAACTCGCACATATATAATCTAAAATCGGTTTACGTAACTTATATTTTTTTTTTGTTTCAGAAAATTGTTATATATGGATTTTTTTTTAAAGTTTGAAAATGGACGAAGACAAAATTAAACTAATTTTAAGTGATGATTCGGTAATTGACACTAGTATTACTGATATTTCAGAGATTAACGTGGATAATTCTATAAATTATCAAACCGCAGACGAAGAAAGCGCATCCAAATATTTTTCCGTTATCGAAGACGATTCTACGTTAGAAAATATTAATAATACCAATTTGTCTTCGCATACCGAAAGAGATATTAACAGCATTTTAGATATTACGGAAGAAACTTCTCCGTTCAAATCTGATAAATCGACTAACGTTCTAAATAGTTTATCTATTATTAACGTTGACAATGTGAACAAATTTAATATTCACGAGAAAATAGATTCCACAAATATACTGTCCGGTAGTGTGGACGTATTTGACGATAACGAAAGCTCTGTAGACGGTCACGAACTTGTTATAGATGACGATCCGCAACCTTCGGAAAGATCCGATGACTGCATCGAAAGTAGTACCGATATGCAGTATAAATTTGAAGCGGACGATACGGTAGAGAGTAATAGTAATATGAGTAAAAGTTTGGATTTCAGTTTGTTGACAAAGACTGATTCGGAATTAAGCGATAGTAATATTCAAATGCCAGAAAATAAAGAACCTTTAATTAAAAAAGATGATGATACCTCAGTTGAAAATTTATGCCCCGTGGAGACGGATTTTGAGTTAAAATCCGATAACTATAATTTTCCAGAAGGTAGTCACCGCGTCACACTTGTTATAGATGGGAATAATGTGGAAGCTATTAATATTGGTCAAGATATTTATATATATACTGATAACAATGGTGAATTGACTGCCTTTCAAGTTTTAAAAGAAGATGGGAATCTTAGTATTAAACATCTGCTTGTAGGGTAAATCATAATTTTGTTTGTCTAAGTGTATATTTTTAAATCGTATTCTTGTTAATTCAAAAATTAGTGTAGATGATTTTGTAAATTAATTATTAAAATTTTAATTTTATTAAATTGCAGTAAAAATGAAGATGGCAATATAGAAGTTTATGAAGAACAAATTAATCAGATTACTGTTTCATCGGAAGATGTAAATTTTAAAAATATTGTAATCATTCATAATCATATCTTGTATCTATTTGTAAAAAAAATAATTATATCTTGTAACTTTTAGGATAATTCGAAAGTTTCGAGTGATGAATCAAAGTCTGATCAAAAATTAGTTAATGATATGGAAAAAAATTCACAAGACTTAATTAAAGCAGTTATGGAACAAGAAAAGTCATCGAGATTGGAAAACGAAGCCATTTTGATGAAAAATAAATCTGTCTTTGAACTTAATGATTCTTCCAAAACTGAATCATCTTTTAAAGATTGTAGTATAGGTGTAAAAGTAATTAATAGTGTTAGCGAGGTTTGTGATACTTTTCCAAAGGCTGAAAGCGATGAAAATACTGTCGCAGATAAAAATACACAAAAATCGAGTAAAGAAAATGATCTTTATACAGAATTTGACTCTATTGCAGAGATGAAATTAGAAGTATCACAAATAGCTATAAAGGATAATACTGAAAATGCATTATGTTCATTTGATCTTAAAGATCAAACAACCATTAATGAGAAATTACAGTTAAAGAATCCAGATTTAGATAAAATATTTAATAGCAACGATAGTTTTGATACAGATATTGGTATGGCCAGTGAAATTAACAAGAATTTGGAAAGTGTTAAAAAAATAGATTCTACAAATAAGACACAGTCGGAAAGTAATTTATTATCCAAAGACATATCTAACGATTGTGTCGATGATACGTTATCTGATATTGCTGTGATGCACAATTTAGATATAAATAAAGTTTGTGAAGAAAGTGCAGATCTTGAGAAAAAGTGCATCTCCAATAATGATGATAAAAATATTTTAGAAGACAAAATTATAAAAACTACATCAGTGGAAAATATATTTAATAAAAGTGATAATATTGTAATTTTTCAAGAATCAATTGTTAAAAAAATGGACAAAGATTCTGTATTTGATTTAAAAAATGATAATTTGAAAATTAAAAATACTACTTTGAAAGAAAAAGAAATTAACAAATTGACGATTGAAAGTTGTGTGAAGGATTTTGAATTAAAAGATTCTAATATCAAACAAGATGGAGTCTTAATTTTTGATAATATAAACATGTCAAATAACAAAGAGAATAATAAAGGAAAAACCGAATTTGCAGAAACAAATAGTAATGTATTTCCAGAATCTATTGAAAAAAAAAATTTATCTGTTGAGTCTCATAATTCAAAAAATCATACAATTTCTGATACTTGTAATACTGTACTAGAAGAAAGTAAAGAAAATAATTTATACTTGGAAATCAAATCTAATAACATCGATTTTAAAGATCTTGTATTTGACTGTAAAAAAGAGTTACTAAATGAAAAGAAAGGTAGTAGTGATTCTGAAAAATCTCTTTTAAATATAACAAAAGCAGAAAAATGTGCCACAGAAAATGTTATTGAACAAGAAAATGATTTATCACAAAATATGGATCACCAAAGCATATGTGACGAACTGGTTAATAAAAATTTAAAAAAAGATGATAATAAATCAAAAGATTATTCTATAATTCCTGAGAGTACTTTAAATATAACGGAAAAAAAATTGGAACCAATTGATTCAAATATTTCTCAAGACGAAATAGAAACCACTGTAAAAATTGTAAATATATTAGAAAATTCTGAAAATTCTCTATTAAAATTAGAAAATCGTGTCGATCAAAAATGTGAAAATAAAAATAATTTAGAGAATAGTAATTTAATTAGTTTTAATTCTGAAAATAAAGATTTATCTAGTACTCTTTATAAATTAGACGATATATCTCCAAAAATAGTTGATAAAGTAGATAATGTTAATGATGTGCAGTCGTCTATAGATTCAGATGATGAGTTTGATGAATATGTTCAAGGCGAACCTGTAACTGGAGATTGTGGAATGGACTGGAATGATGAAAATATAAATTCTGATAAAAAAGTTGAAAACCAAGATTCCCTTATAATATCTAAAATTGAAAATATTGAAAATTCTTGCAATGAATCTAATTTAAAAAATAACGCAAATTCTATTGGTACAGAATTAGATGAAAATGAAAAAAAATGTGCTGAAAATATAATGAAGTGTGAAACGACGACAGAAGATTTATCTAAAAAAATGGATACGACTGTGATACATTGCGTTCCATTATTTGAAGAATGTGTTACTAATGAAAAACGTGTAGAAATTCACAAAAAATCACAAATAATAGTTAGTGATATACAACCTCTTAATACTTTTAATACGCCTTTTGCAGAAAATGTTGAATTAACAGTTGAGCAATCAAATTCTGAACCAGTAATTACCATATCAATAAAGGAAACAAGTGATACATATATTCCACCAGATATATTGGAAATACAAAATTCGTTTGATGATGATGACGATATTGCAAATGAACCTTTCAAAGGTTTTAAAGGTGTATTGAAAACATATTCCAGAGAAACAAAGTTGAGTCCATTATCTACAATTAGTAAATCAATTGTATCTCTTAATCCAATAACAAACGACTCGATAGAAGTGCTACATGATAATAAATTTTCTCCACCGATTGAGGAAAATATAAATACAATTGAAGAGAAAAAAGAAGTATCTTCTATTAGTTTGTATCCTAATTCAACATTTAGTTCTCAACCAGATCAATCACTAATTGTTGAAGTATCACCGAAGCACAAATCGAGACAACCTCGAAAACAAGTATTTACATCTGTCAGTTCTTCTGATATCGAAATGATATTTCCTGATACTGATAATTTTAAAGAAGATCATAATAGTTTCACCAAAAATACAAAAACATACTCAAGATCGAAACACAAAGATGATTTAGAAAAAAGTACTTCTAAATCTGTTATAAATATTCACAAAAGCGATGATAAAAAACTTTTAAAAAAAAAAGTTGAAAGAGACAAGTCTGACTCTATGGAATCTCAAGATGCGGAAGAAATTCTTAATAAAACAAACGAAGAAGATTCAACACTGAAAATTGATTTTTCGGATGATGGAAATAAAAGTGTTATAAATTGTTCTAATATATCTGCTAATAGTTTTGGTGACACAAGACAGTCGAGTGATATGCTTTCGAATTCGGCTAAAAGAAAAAGAGGTCGTCCAAGAAAAAATTTATGTGCATCTAGTGCTTTAGATATTTCAAAATTAAATACAACAGACTCTTTGATTAAATTATCAATGGAATCTCATTTTGAACCCCAAATTACTTTTGTTAAAGTGCAGAATGATATCAATGTTGAGAAGTGCGATGTTAGTAATATTATTGTTAATAATGAACAAAGTGAAAATTCTAAAATAGAAACTGGAAAAAGGAAAAAAGGTCGTCCAAGAAAAATATTATCAGCTAGTTTTGTCATTCCAAGTCATAAATCTGAAATTCAGGATGAAAAGAGAAAATCTATGTCAGATTTGGATACTTATAAGAAATCTGATGAGAATATGAACGAAGCTGAGCCATTATTGCATTTGAATAAAAATATGGAAAATGTTTGTCCCATATGTTCAAAGTGTTTTAGATCATCAAATGTATTATTAAAACATGCTAAACATTGTAATGGTGTAATAAATCTTGAACTTGTCAAATCTCCAAAACGAAAAAAACCTATGATTAAAAATGACGATTCTAAGAAAATTAAAATTAATGATGATTGTAATGAAATTGAATTCGATGATCATTCTAATATATCAAAAAGTGAAACATTGAATATTGAAAATGTTATTGTCGATGCTCATAATGAAAGTATTGAGCAAAATGAACCTTTAACGAGTGACATTAAAAAAAACTCTGTAAACAGTGATAAAGAAGTTGTTGATAATAATATCACTTCTAATGTTCTTGATTTATCATTGCAGATTAAAAATAATGATATTTTAGATATTCAAAACAAAATGAAAGAGAATGGCGAAGTTTCCAATGTATCTGCTGATAAAATTAATATAGATGAACATCATTTACAAATTGTTCCAGAAGATAATTGTGTGACAAGTAGTTTACTTATCGACAAAACTGTTACCAAGCTTCCTAGAGGAAGACCAAAAAAAGATAATGATTCAGGAAATAAAACTTCTCCCATGAGTAGATTGTCTAAATTTTTAAATACAAAACCCCCTATTAATAAAATTATTAAATGTGAAATATGTGGTAAAACATTTAGACAACTAGCACATATGGTATATCATAGAAATAAACATGAGTCAGATGTAACAAATACTTCTAGTACTGTAAATAACATCGATCAAAAAGTTAGTGAGGAAGTCGTACAAAAAAGTGAATCTGATGCAATATTAAAATGTGAGATTTGTAAAAAAGGTTTTCGCAAGCTTCATCATTTAGTAGAGCACCGCGAGGTTCATATTAACAGTGAAGTAAAATCAAGGAGAATTTCTATTGGTAGTGTTAAAAGTGAACCAGAAGCTTTTCGTTGTGATACTTGTGATAAATCATTTAGAAAACTACATCATCTTGTAGAACATCGTGAATTACATATATCAGAGGCTAATGAAATGAATTTAAAACAAGAAATAAAAAATGAAGTAAAACAAGAGGAAAAAGAAGATGCAACATGTAATGGTTGTGGTAAATCATTTAGAAAACGTCATCACATGGTTGAACATCGAGATATTCATTGTTCTCCATCAAAAAAAAGAAATTCAAATGATAGTGAATTTTCTGATAACAGTGTTCGTTTATCATTTAATAGTTCAACAAGTGAAGATAGTAATAATTGCGGAATTTGTGGAAAATCATATAGAAAATTACATCATATGGTAGAACACAGAGAAAGTCATATGGATCCCAATTTGAAATCTCAAAACCGAATTTTTACTAGAATTTCCGGATCATACGCTTTAAATACTAAAGATATTATTCATGAATGTTCTAAATGTTATATGGTTTTTCCAAATGTAAAGGCATTAAATAAACATACTGAAAATTGTTTACGGAAAAGGATAACGCATAAAAAATCACTTGCAAATGAAAATAATGCAAATCAAATTCCTCAAGTTAAAAGAGCTTCTACACGAACAAAGTCTGATTCTAGTACAAACGAGAGTATAAATAGCACTATAAAGTCTTCTAGTATACAATCTCGAATTTCTGAAGATACTCAAAAATCATTTGTCAATAAATTTTCAATTAAAAGTAAAATGCCTTCTAACATTTCATCGTTAGTTGCAAAAAGACCAAAATTGGAGACAAAATCTCTTAAAGATGATGAAGCGAATGTAAGGTATAAAATAAATGTAAAATATAATGCTAAACAAAAAGTTTCCCCAATTTCAAAAACTAATAAGAAGATTTCTCAATTAATTCCCGCCAAAACATCCAAATTGAAATCTAGATTGAATGAGACTGCACAAAATGTTAAATTGAAGGCTATTGTAGAAGAGACAGACGAGTCAACTGTACGATATTCTTTCCCTAAAACGCCTAAAATTAAAGAAGATAAAAATTTGGAAAACAAATCGCCAAATAAAGTAGCAAGGAATTTGAATATCTCTACAAAAAAAAATACTAGGGGTAGACCTCCTTTGCTTATGAAAGCAAAAGTAAATAGTCAAAACGCACCAACTTTAACTATTAGAAGAAGGTCTTTAGGAGGTCGGAAATCATTGGATATAAAGAAACTTGTTACAAAAGAAAAAACTCGTTCCAGCTCAATTGATGTTAAAAAAAATAAAGGTAAAATTTGTATATGTTTTGTATAGTTTTAGTTAAGAATTTAATTTTATACTACATTATTTTTTATTTGCGATATTTAAGTAATAAATATAGTAACTTTAATAGCTAATCCAATTTTTGGTTTTAGATGTGAAAAAATTATGCAAGTGTGATTGTGGTAAGCAATTTGACAATGATACACAACTTCGAAAGCACATGGATACCGAACATACACCACCAAAATCATATCAGTGTCAAAAATGTGGTGTGTCTTTGAGAACCGCTGCACAATATTTGAAACATAAGAGATATCACGATGGAGAATCACATGAGGCTAATCTGCCATTAAAAAAATCTCCTAGAAAATCGTTGCAGAAAACGAAGGCTAGTACTTCCACACAAGATACTTCCAAAAGACACAGAGTTGCTCATGGTGGTGTTCCTTTATCAGAGAAAATGAAGAAAGCTATGTCTAGTACTAAATTCATGAAGAAGTAAAGTGTGTGTACATATATAATTGATTTTTAAATAAACATTCTGGTAATGAGGAATTAATAAAATTCTAACAAACGATATATATATGTATATCCACAAATTAATTGTATATTGGTCCTTTAAATTTTTTCCCTCCTCTCAGAAATATTTTAGATTTATAAGATGTTCTCATCGAAAATTTGTAAATATAAATGATATATTTTTATACTTATTAATTGAAAAATTGCTAAGGAAAATATTTTGTTAAGTATTATTTTCAATTTCAGTAGTTGAAAATATATTTTTATTTTTACGTAAAGGAATGAAACATGGTTGTAGAAAACGTGATATGTCACGTTTATAATTTCTTATATTGAGAATAAAATTCACTTTTGAAATCGTGAATGATTATTATATTTTTTGGTTGTTATTTTAGTTTAGATCTTAAATTAAATAATGAATTTAGTACTGAGATGTTTTTTTCCTGTTAACTGTTTTTATATTCTCCAAATATTACTTTAGATAAATAAAAATAATGTTACGTTTTCCGTGATTTATTTCAATAAGTATTAGTATAGACAGTTTCATTTTTTATTATAAATGGCAAAACAGCAATGCATTAAAGAATATTATAAAATAAATATATGTTTATATTAAAAAAATGCATATGTATATTTTTTGTTTACGTAATAAATAACTAAATATTTTAGAGTATATTTATTTGTAATATTGATTGCCAATGAGTGAAAAGATTTTTCGAATTATTAATTTATTATCATTATTTTCCTTTTGAGGGAATTCAAGAATTATTATCAATTTTTCCCAATTTCTGTAACTATTTCAGTATTCGTGAAAATTATACATCTTAGTAATTTAAATTAACTATCAATATGTAAAAAATAATAAACATTTTAAGTATGAAACTCGAGAGTGATATCGAAATATGAAAGTGTTTGACACTTTGAATTTAAAAATTTGTTCTAAATGCCAGGAAATTGAAGGAATCCGATTTTCAACATTCAAATTTTTGATAGTATTTTGGTTAAAGGAAAATGATGTAAAACAGATACGAATATTTTTATATATTTACATAAAGATTTAATATTTTATTATAAGTACGGGTATAATACTCAAAACCTTTATATTGAAAATCGATTTAATAGATCACAAACAGAAGGCAGATTGATTACTTCAGAAATCCATTCTTTGCCACACAATTGGTATTCGCAAGGGACTTCAATCATTGTATTATCCTAAAAATAAAAAAAACGTAACCAAAATATATAGAATAATTCATGGTACAATTATTATTATTATTTAGTTTACCTTTAAAATGGTTTGAATTGATTCAATTAAATTGTTTATTTCCAAGATTCGACTTTTAATTTCAGTTAGATTTAATTTTGATTTGTTTAATTCTATAATATTCTTTTCATTAATTTTGCATAATTGTAAAACATTCATAGAACGACTTATTATAACATTATATGCTTTGAATAAATTTGGTAATACCAATTTATCTTTTTGAATTACATCACTGGTGACAAGTTGTAAGGCATTGAAAGTGTCATCGTTTCTAACGTCTTCATTAAATAATTTATCAGAAATCGGATTATATTCTAAAACATTATTGGTCTGTTTTGTGTATAGATGAATCGTTTCTTCGCATGCGGATTTACAGTTTTGTGATGCAATAAGAGTGTTTTTTGACCACACATTCCATTCTGCTTCATTTTTATCAATTTCTTTTTCAATATAACGTCCCCAATCATCCAATAAGGTAGGAGAGGACATTATGTCAGACAATTCGCTGATAGCGCAAGAATTAGTTTTATGAAGTTTTAAAATCTTTTCTGTGAATTTATTAAGAACATTCTGCTGCTTTTCGATCACAAGATTAATTTTAGATATTTCTTCTTTATATAAATGTAATAGCTTATCCATGTTTTCCATGTATATTAAATCTTTACGAATCGAATCACGGGTTAATTCTTCAATTTCAATAGTTTTTTTTTTGATTTCGTCGACCGTCATATTTTCTATATCTGAGGGTATTTTTTCTGACGTTTTAAATTTTGCTATACTAACTTGGAACGCGATCTGAGTTAATTCATAAAACAGTTTGGTTATTTTCCGACCTCCGGCGTTAACTAGCCAACTCGGCATGACGGGAGATAAATAGCCGGCATATTTCTTATCCGTGTCGCGTATGAAATCCATAAAAGCTTTTCTGAATTGCACGGACATCTTAGGATCGGCGAAAACGTATATCAAATCCGAAGTAATATACGAAGAATCAACGATATTCATTAAATAATAAGCGACTTGAAAAAATGCCGCAGAATTCGGAATTTTTAACATATCTTTCTTTAGAAACGATTTTAATTCGTCGTTCATGGGGTACTTTAAATCTAACAAACATAAGTTTTCGTATAACGGTTCATCCGCATAATCTATCTGAAACTTTGAAAAAATACTCGAAACGTAATTAAAATAATATAAAAGTTTTTAAACATCAAATTGGATCGTTTTATTTACCGTTCTCGTGCTCGCATCGGGCGCGCGGTTTCGCAACATTTTTGAAACGCGCATTTGACGTTTACCGTTTTGGCCTTCGCGCGATTTTTTGACTAGACCTAAATGCCCGTTGTCAATCGAAAGTTTTGAAAATTTTATCGTACATTTTTTTTAGATAATATTATAGCGTAGTTATTTAATTTTATGATTTTTATTATTTTACACACACACACACATATATATATATATATATATATATATATATATATATATATATATTATAAAATTCACAACGTTTATTTTAGAAAAAAAAAATATTTTAGACTTAACTTAAATAATTAATCGAACGTTTTCGATATTTTTATCGAAAACGAACGCGTATTCATCGTTTAATTTTGCAATAAATATTTATACGCATGCGATAAAATATTTTTTTCTATACACATAAAAAAATGTTTATTTGTAAAACAATTTTAAAACTAGTGTTTTTTCCATTGATTGGTTAAAAATATAATTTTAATAATTTTAGGATTGAATTTTCGATCGATGTTTGTCACAAAAACGGTTTTAAAAGTTTTGTTTTATTTTTTTTTTTATTAAATTTAAAATTAATATTCACCGTATTGATGAAAAATATCGCGCTAAATTAT
Organism: Leptonema lineaticorne; assembly: GCA_024500535.1. Classification (NCBI taxonomy): domain Eukaryota; kingdom Metazoa; phylum Arthropoda; class Insecta; order Trichoptera; family Hydropsychidae; genus Leptonema; species Leptonema lineaticorne. Next base: position 1,727,180 of record JANIJI010000063.1, on the reverse strand, counting down.
CATTGCCGACGGTTAAAATGAAATATTTAAAATATTATTTAATAATTATGATTTTTTTTGCGATCGATCGAGATGTTGTTTTAGAATCCGTTATTGTTTAAAGGTTGGCAATAGTGACGATCGGTCCGGAAGCCGGCCGCGAAGGCGTCCGTCGGGCTCCGAGTGTCGCGCGTCGTTCGTCGTTGTGCCGCATCGTCGTCGCTCTTCGGTGAGTCTTCGATTCTTCGACGCGTCTCCTTTTATTTTTTCGCGCGTCCGTCGTTCATCAAATAACATTGCAAATCGTTGCGTATGTCGCGTAGATCGCGTAGATCGCGCATATCGCGAACGAATCGTTGCACACGCCCATTTCGTTCCGAAGCCTTTCGCCGTTATTACGATGTGTATCGCGTTTTCCGATCGGATTCCGATTAGAATGCGATCGCGTTTTGCAAACGTGACGCCGCAGTAATTCGTCCATCGTTCGATTTTTTTCGTCCCTTTGTCGACGCCCTTTACGTCGAAAAAATGGTACCGGCTATTTTTTTTTACAATATAAAAACTAAACGTTTGCACTAAAAATATATATAAAAAAAATCGAACAAATTTTGAAAGAAACGTCGCCAAAATATTAACGTTTCCGCGAAGACTTCAATAACTGTGATTTTTATATTCTTATTAAATCGTCATTCTAATGAAAAGTTTTTCGCACATCTAATGAAAAGTTTTATATTCTTGAATTAGTTCATTTTCTGTACAGTGTTATCCGCCCGTTTTGCATAAATTATGCGATAAACGTTGATCCGGTTCTTATCGATCGAGACGGTATTGTATGAGGTTTAAAGAAACGGAAAGATGTATATAATTAATTACGGTTTTATAAATTTGTGAACGCTTTTCGACATGTAGCAAAACGGTGGCGTTGGTAAAAAAATTTAAATACTCGACTCGTTAACGAATTTTACTCTACGGGAATATCTGAAAACGAAAAAATTGAACAGTTTGACGGTTTCTTTAAAAACGCGAGCAATATCAACGATGTGATATTGTAAAAAAGGCAAAAAGTGAATGAAAATTTGTAAAAAGACCGTTCGAATTTCGAAAGAAGATTAGGAACTCTGTTATATTTTTAATAAACGTGTTAATATAATTTTTGTTCATATTTTGGGTATAAAGTGCGTTAAAATATGGCGTATTCCAAAATAAATTTTTATTTAGAAACAAAATTGTTTACGAATTGTTCAAAATATGATATAATAAAAGTTTATATTAGAATAAAACGTATAAAAACAATTATCGATTAAATTATTCGTTAGCACAAAAATGTAAAACGACGAAAATTATAAGCAACAAATGTTACATTTTTTTCTTATTTATATTGCATCGTTTATGATAACGGCGGATTTTCTTTTTATTTTTATAGCTTCGTATGTTCAGTTATATAGAGAAAATGATTATACTTCTATATAGAATCTAATAATACTGTAGTATGGTATGAATGATACAAATCTATTTTAATTTTACTATTCACCTCCAAAAATTCCTTACACTCTTTTTTAATCTGGTAAATCTTTACTATTTGCAAACATTTTTTATATGTCATGTTTTATTTGTAATATACATTGTGCGTTTTTATTATAACTTATTCATAATATTTTTTTAATTTAATCGTTTTTTTATGTTTTTATAAAATAATAGAAAATGTATTTTAATGTTTAGAATATTACGTATTGATAATTTGGCATCGATAGTGTTACATCGATTACAGCATAAATTTTGTTTGAATTTCTTATCAAAATTTTGATAATTTTTGTTGGTGTTAAAATATCAAAATCCTGCGCGCGCCCACACACGCGTGTACACACACACACACACACACACACGTATATATATATATATATATATATATATATATATATATATATATATATATATATAATTATGTATTGGCAAACGTAAAACGTTATACGCTTTTATAATTATAATTATGTGCTAAAATAGGTTATTGATAAATATTTATAATGTGAGATTTGAAATTATGAATATATTATTATATTAAACTTTTTAGTTTATAAAATGTCGAATGAAAAAGAAGTTGCTGTGACTCCTGATGAAGATGTGGAAGTTGAATCGACTTATAAACCGCCACCAGAAAAATCTATTAACGATATAATTGCTGCTGATCCCGAAGATGAATCGTTGAGAAAATATAAAGAGGCTTTATTGGGACAAGCTCAACAAGGAGAAGTAATAGTTGGTAAGTTAAATTCAAATATTTATTCTGAAATGTTTATTTATGTATATTTTTTTAATAATAGAGTTAACGTTATTTGTTTTTTATATTTGTTAGAACCATCTGACCCCAGAAAAGTAATAGTGAAGAAGCTAGCTTTGTGTGTCCAAGGTCGTAATGATCTCGAACTTGATCTTACTGGTGATCTTAGTGAACTTAAAAAACAGGTAATTAATGTTTTTAAAAGGTTTAAAATTATATATATTCACAAATGTGTGCATTTCTATAGGTAGTAGTTATATTTTATGTATATAATAAGAATATGAAAATATTTATAATCGTAATCGAATATATATATATATATATATATATATATATATATATATATATATATATATATATATATATATATATATATTGTTATTTAGTTGTATATTTCTCTAATTTTAAAACCACAAGATTTTATCAGTTTTTATCGCATATATATTTTTATAACTTCAAAGGGATTATAACTATATTGGTTATTTATTTAATTAAATTCAAAGTAGTACATATTTTGTATTTTTAATTATAGGTTTTTGTGATTAAGGATGGTGTTCAATATCGAATTCGTATTGATTTTATCGTACAGCGTGAAATTGTACATGGTTTGAAATACGTCCAGAAAATCTATAGAATCGGTGTTCCAGGTAAATATATATATTTATATATATTTTTTTTAATTATAATTCGGCAATATTTATTGTAATTCACATTTTTTTATGTTTTTTATCAATGCTTTGGATACATTTTTGTATCTTAGGAACTGGTACGTATTTTAGAGGAATTTTGTTTTATATTAATTTTTTATTTTTGTGTGGTTATAAGATTAATATATAGAATATTTATATAGTCAGTTATTTTTATATCCATATGTGTTGTGTAAAATGAGCTTTCATGTGACTTGCATATTAAACGCATATTAAATACGATTGATAGTGTATGTAAATATTCATACCGCATAGCTTACCTTTTTTAGTATACAATGATATGACATCAAGAAACCTAGTGATTCGCATTAATAAAACTGAGCGTAGTACTTTTTTCATTCGTAATTTAATTAGTCTACAGTATAAATATGATAGAATGGAAATGAATATGTTTTCGTTGGTTTTTTATTTAAGTTTATATAAAAAAATCTCATATTTTCTTTTATTAAAAAAAAAAAACAAATATTTTGAGTTTATCAACTTATCAATATTTGTGTACATATGCATGTTCATTTAGTGTGTGATTTGTGTAAATATAATTTGTTTTAAGAAAAACCCTTATATCATGAACGATTTCTAGAATGAATCTTTTATTAAAAAGATCCATTATGGAATTAATTATGCAACTCTGATAGAAAAATAAATTAGCAGTAATGTGTTTCAGTGGGAGCTTATAAAATTTTGGTATTGTTTTTCTATCCAATTTGTAAAATTGTTTTTATTTTGAATTTAGTTTTCATATATATTTTTTAAGTTATTAATTGTTTATAATTTTATTATTTTAGTTGATAAGATGGTACATATGGTTGGATCCTATCCTCCTAAGAATGAAATTCAATCGTATACTACTCCACCTGAAGATGCTCCTTCTGGATTGATATCAAGAGGTTCATATACTGTACAGAGTCTTTTCACCGATGATGATAAAAATCAACACCTTCAGTGGGAATGGGCTTTTGAGATCAAAAAAGATTGGAAAGATTAAATTCATTTTGTGTTCGTTTCAATTTCTTACAAAGTATAGTTTGGAAATTGTAAATTTTTGATACTTCCACTCTTTTAAGACTTATTAGTAACCCTATTATTCATATTACCATTGTTTATTATGCATTAGATTTCTAAATGGTTTCAGTTTTAATTGGTATTTATTTTAAAATTTGAACATCCTGGTTTTTTTATATTAACGTAGGAATTGATTTATTGCAATCAAAGTTTATCATAGAGATATGTCTTGCTTATTTCACTAAAATGTGTTAAACTGGAACTATTACGTTTATATTCGTATACAGAATTTTAAATGGTTATTTGTATAAAGATATGTGTCGTTTGAATGAACATTGTAAGATTTTTAAAATCATATGATATGAAGTTACTTAAATGTAAGATGCTCAGTATATATAAACTTGCTCATGTGCGTTTAAGGCATTTTAAATTTAATTACGATTACATACTTAAATCATATAACGGTGATTTTTGCTGATTTTTTGTATTTTTATGAGTTATGGCAGTTTAAAGCTTTCTATATGTTCAGAGCTTTCTTCTAGCCCAATCCTCCTTGAAAACAGCACTACTATTTTGTTTTAAATTCAGTTTGTAGTTTTCTTTATTTCATTGAGTAAGAAATTTGCATATTTTATTTATTATTTGTTTAGCTTAGTTATTTTCATTGCTTACTTTAAAGAAATCTATTTGAAATAATTTCATCCTCACAGCAATAAATTGTGATAAATAACAGTTTGTTGAATTCAAATTGATATTTTTTATAAAATTGAACGATGAACTTTAAATATCATTCATTATTTTGTATTTTTTGTTGACAAACTTTGAAATATCTGTTCTTTCCAGTTAAAATAATTGATAAATTGAGAGCTAGATTCCTTGCGATATCATTTTTGTTTTTTTTATTGTTAATTATATTTTTTTTTGTGATTTGCTCATTGATGTGTCATTTAATTTCTAATCTTTAAATTGTGGTGCTGTATTCTTTTCGTGGTTGTGTATGAACAAATTCACTATATTTCGTACTTGGGACATACAAACTTTATATACAATAATATATGTAAGGTATATGTACATCGATATGTGTACGTATATAAAGAAATATTTAACTATATTTACCAATGTACAGTATTTAATGTGTGATAAAAATCGCACAAAACATTTGCCTTATGAAAATGTATTATACCAGCAAAATATATTTTTATTATTGCAATAATGTGCTGCAATAAAAATTATATGTCATGTCAGCCATGTTTTTGTGTCATAATACAACTGATTTGTTCCGATTATATTGATGCAATAATTTTATGTACTTTTGAATCCTTTAGTCGAGTAATAATTTTATAATGATAGTAATAATAATTGGTCGCTGTTAGAATTAAAAAAAATGTGTTTTAGCAATTCATTTTTGTTTTACATTCGCGTTATGTTGACAGTAATTCATCATTGAAATAATTTTTAAATTATTGTGTTTCTATTATTTTTAGAAATTGACTTAATACAAATAGCTCATGATAATAAAGAATATAATAATATAATATTTTCTAAAAGATGGATTTTTTGCATTTTATTTTAATGGTGAATGGGTAAGAGACATATCCAATTTCAATATTGAATGAAAGTATGGTATCACCAATTTTTATGAACTGTAAAACAGTATTAATAAAATATCCTCCTATTTGTAATTTTTCTATTACTAATATTTAAGGTGATCAAAATGTCATAATTACCTATGTTAAGATCTACAAATATACAATTTCCCTATATGTGTAAGCAAATTCTATGTTTTTGATACCTTTATCGATAGAAATAGCTTTTGGCAAATATATATAAAGAGAATTCTAAGTCAGAGTTGTAAAATGTATTCTAACAATTCCAGAGTATTTTTCCATTTTTTGTGGATTCGTTGATGTGTTTAATGTTTAAGAAGAATTAATTGCCAGAGATACGTTAAAAATTTGTAATTTTTATCGTAACCATGAAAGTTTAAGGTAAAATATATGAAATGTACAATTACAAAGTTTTTTCATAAAACATGTCAGAGTAATGCGAAGTGCAATTTTTTAATTGTTTAAAAACCAATAAGCTTAATTAAGAGTTAGCTTTTTCAAAGTCTGAAATATGTATTAGCTATTATTTTGTTTTATACCAAAAAAGGAAAGAAGATTAATAAATGTAATAAAAGTAGTATACTTTGGAATACCACATTTGTTACAATATATTTTGTATATAAAAAGTAGCAAAAATATATTTTATTTTTGAAGAAATTTAAGCTTTATTGTAAGATTAACCCTTTTTGCTAATATATATTTTGTTAATCATTGTGTGAAAATGTTTGGTAAATAATTATTTGGTCAATTTTAATTATTTTTATATCTTTTTTTAAATTTAAGTTTTATTGATTATATATGAAACATGTATTAAAATGCATTTTTTGTGATTATTATTCCATTGCATTGTTTTAAAACCAAGTTTTTCTTGGTTGTTCTAAAGATTGTGATTTTTTTCTCATATTTTAATAACCCTGGTGCCTGTTTTAAGTGCTATATACGTATTTATTGTATACCAATATAGCTTATATATATATATATATTCAGTGCATAGTCAATAATAATAATTCAGAATGCTCATACTCTGTAAAGATTTTTATTTGTTTCCATTATTTGTGTGTCAATGAAAATCATATGTATTTTACAAAAAAAGTGTAGGGAACCCTATTAAAATATATATATACATATAAATGTTGTTTTTTTATTTTGAAAAGAAAAGATTTTTGAATTAGAATAAGTCGTAAGCTTGTAATTTAGGACATATTGCGGTTAATCTGCATGGAGCACCTGTTCCATCTTGAATTTTCATGGGCATTATTATAATCGCACACAGATTGCCTGAAAAGAGAAATATGAATGCTTTTATTATGTGAATTCAAAGATTATTTTTTCATAAATTAATAGAAAGTCATATTACTCGATATAGTTTTATAAAAGTTAACATTTTCCAGAATGAATATATTTTTAGATGTGAGAGCTTTGTGCGCTAGGCCTCTAGTTTCAGCACCGGGATCGACCGATGGCGTATCGACACCGACTCCTACCAAATTTTTCGATTCGGTGATCCAATTAGCAACATCTTCGCTTAGTCCTGTTAACATAAATTATATTTATATTTACATAATAATTATTAAAATCGATTATATAATTAAATATGATCGTTTACCTGGGAATTTGAGATTGTTGGAATTTGGCGAAAGTGTTCCCATATATTTAGCGGGTTCATTATAATATTGACTCCATCCAAATCTGAATATAACAGTGAAGTTTCTTCGCGAATCTCCTACAAATAAATGGTCCATGTGGTGTCTTTCGAGAACGAAATCCGGATTTCCATTTACCACTGTGCTCATGTCGACGATTATCACTAAAATATTTGTCAATTTAGAATTCTCAATAATGGATCGTAAGATTGATTACTAAGATTTATTTAAAAGAATATCGTTTATAATCGTAAATAAAAAATTAAGTACTTATAATAATTATGTTGATTTTTTTTTATAATTGTTACATACGAGGCGTAATTAGGTGACCGAGTGGTATTTGACCGACAGTCCATTTGTCTTGACTGAAATGTATTGGTGCATCTAAATGCGTTCCTCCATGTTCTGCAGCACAAAATTCATTTGCTGAATACCTGTAATTAATATAATTTATTCAGTATAAAATAAATTTATTTTATATTCTTTATTATACGTACAACGTATATGAGATCCAAGAATTTTGGATATGTAAAGGGATTAAATTTATTTTATTTATTTCTAGAATCCTATATAAATTGTCTATTTTCTAAATAAATGTTAGAATTATTTATTATATATGTATCTTTTATGTATGATATAATTATTGAATGACTTAAGATATCTGGTTTTAAAAAGGTCAAGAGTTTCTAGTTTTTTTTCCATATGTATATTGATTTTATTTGAAAATCATAAATTAGAAATATATATATATATATATATATATATATATATATATATATATATATATATATATATATAATATTTATACAAGTAATAAATTGTTATTAATTAAATTTTTAACATACCATATTCCACTCTGATCTTTCATGGCGTGTTTTTTAGTGAATTGAAATTTTCTATTGCCCGGCCAGTAAACGGTTCCATTATCGAATGGATGCGAAAAATCCAAAAATTCAAAGCCTCCACTGAAGAGGAAATCGTTAATTTTTACAACATTCGCTTGCACTATTATAGAACAGAAAATAAATGTTGAACATATGCAAAATGTTGTACGTATTTCCATCATGACCGTTGTACGTCGACTGTTCTATGCAAACCGTATTATAACCGGTTGCTTAATAAATCCATCAATTTTATTACGCTTTTTATTTTTTTTTTATTTTATTCTCAATTGGATAAATGGTAAATATGCGATTGCATCAATTGAATGATATTCAAAGTGTATCAAAAATATTTTATATGTGAATTGATATTTTAAAGAATGGTTTATAAATATTATATTTTTTAAAAGGCGATAAAAGAATTAATTAGAATTTTATATCTTGTATATAATTCGTTGTTAATGAAAAGAGAATTTTATATATGTAGAAAATTTATATGGAATAAATAAAAAATATGTGAAAATTTTCATATATAAAAAAATAATATAACGGAAGGATTGAAATATTTAATCGATATTAAAATTATTATAAAATTAACTATATTTTTTATGATTCATTCAACTTGATAGGGTTAAATGATAATGTTTTTTAAACATATATTTTTATATTATTTCTTGATGAAATTTATATCACACATTGGTATTGATAGGTCAAAGTTTAATTATTATATATATATATATATATATATATATATATATATATATATATATATATATATATATATAATATATATATATCAGATATGGTTTAAAATTATTTTTGTTTTAAAATAATCGAAATAGAAGTAAAAATTTCCATTTATAAATTAAATTCGCTAAAATTTAAAGAAATCTAATTTTTGTATTATATTTGGAAGAAATATTGAATATGAAATATCAAAATCATATTTATCATATATTTTTTTTTGTCACTTGACATATCGAAATGAATAATAATATAAATTTTATAAGAAAAAAAAACAATTATATATTTAATTTTGTTTATTGAAAAAAAAATTAAACACGTACAAATAGTGATTATTTTGAAAATTCGTGTATTTTCTTCAAAATATATCTATTTACGTATATATATATATATATATATATATATATATATATATATATATATATATATATATATATATATATATATATATATAGCGTTGCTTAATATTTACATATATATTAAATTAATATTTAACATTACGTCTAAGTTTTCTTTTATGTAATAAGTCTCTATTAAAAATTTTGCAATCGTAAAATTTTCAAAGACATATTTTAATCTTAAAATAAAAAAAAATCTTATGTCGGACGATGTTTTCATTTGTTGAACTTATATCGATATGAAGAAAAATGTTTCACCCACACCTTCTAAGATCTACGAATGAAAATTTACAATTTACATAGAAGCCCTTTGATTTTTTTTTTTAATTTATTTATCTATTTAATTATTCATCAACGTTTTGTACACATTTTTAAATATCTTACATTATTTAAGTAAAGCCATAATTTATTAATGTATAAAAATATTGCACTTGTATATTGTGATTTTTTTTTTATGTATAGTGAACAGAATAATTTTGTATGAATATATAATATAATTCATTAAGGTTTAAAAATCGATATGAAATAATAATATAGACAACCAGAATTTAGATATCTTAATATTTTGTTAGTATATATATATATATATATATATATATATATATATATATATATATATATATATATGTGTAAAAATTGGATTATGGAAAATATTTGAATTCTGGCTGTCAAAATTTTGGATAGATCTAAAAAAAATATATTTGTGACATCTAATAATCAATACTTCATTAATGCATATTAATATTTACATCATTTTTAATTTATCAATATAAACCAGAAGGCATATCTGTAACTTTTCCTATACCTATGACACCGTTAGAAATATTTCTTTGCACAGTGATTGGTAGATTATTATTGTTCTTTTTTGTCAGTTCTTTACTTGCCAAATTACGATTATTGCTTATGACAGGATTATCTCTACCACAATTTTGACCCGAATATAAACCGGCATTCGTTCGTCCTCTTTTGATGACGAAAGATGTGCTGTTACCGTTGCTGCCTGACAATTGTTCGAATGAGCTCGAACTAAGTCTTGATGTAGGGAAGTATAATCTGTGAGACGAATCAGTTAAATGTCTATTGGCTTCATAATCGTCGTCGTCGTCGTCGTTTTCGTTCTTGTGCCTTGTGTTTTGAGTTCTAGAATTGTTTCTGCGTCTGTTCAGACTACGCGAATATTCCATGCTAGTATCCATTTTGCTGTTCCAGCTGTAGTTTTTGTTATTTTCTGATGTTAATACTATGTCTACCATTGAATCTAGACCTTCATCGATTCTGTCCAAACTTTTGGTCATTTTTTTGGCCTCAATTAAAGCGGCATAATCTTGTTTGTTTTTTGACGATTGATGGAGGCGATCGTTATTTTTGTAATCGTCTTGTTCTTTTATATAATAAAGACCATCATAGCTGTCTCTATCGACGTTCAAATCGTTGATATTTATATTTTGCTCTGTTCTTTTGAACGAATCATTTCTTTTAATGGATTGTTTATGCGCAATGTCATCTCCAGATTTTGCTCTAGCTCTTCGTAACATTTCGCGTTTTTCTGCCATAGCTGCCCTTTCTCTGGCGTCCATTATGGTGTTGAGTAAGGATCTATTATTTGTTTTTATATACACTTCTTGTTTATTTGAGCACGGAAGGATTTGCGGTTGGTATCTAGACGCACTCAGTAAAGAATCGGATCCTTCATCGCTCGAATAATATTGTTGTTCATCTTCGTAACTCAAATTTCTTTTATCATTGCAAATGACCCCTTGATCAGCTGATGGAATGAAAAGATGAATAAGACTTTTCGATTTTCTTGGAGGTTGAGGAAGTAACTTTGCCGGTATAATTTCAGAATCGGAATCGACTTGATACGTAGTGTTTTGGTTAGAGTAATCAGTGTTATCTGTTATAATAATGGTATGTTTTAAACTGGTAACGGAATCTTTCTTCTCTAAGTCTTTATGATTTCTTGAATTAATTACAGAAATATCGATTTCTGATTTTGTTTTAAATTGAGATGCCTTACTGTCGCTTAATATTTTATCCTTTGCGTACTGTTCTGATTCGGCGTCGTTTACGATATTTCTTAGTTCTTCAATAACTTCTTCGATTGTTGTTTCTTCTTCATCATCGTCGGTTAATTTTTTAGTAGTATTTTCTGATAGGGCTTTGCTACTGAGATCTTTGGATTTAGAACGCATTAATATAGTTTCGTTTTGAACGTTGAATACTTCGTAAACCATCGGTTCCCTTTGTAAATCATCATCAGGGCTCAACGATCTTTCGGAAGAACTAATGCCTTCATCTTCTGGCGGAGATGATTCATCTGTGAATAAAAATTATATATTTCATTATTTGTGTATTATACAGTTGAATACTAAACAGAATGAAAATAACCTCTTTTTACTGTTTTCTGCTTTCCAACAGTAGGTTTTTTCCTATTTGAATTGCCATGCTCTGATCTAAGTGAGCTTACTTCTTCTTGCAATTCGCAACAACGTTCTTTTAAACATTGTTCGAGAGAGAGCAAAATACCTTTTTCTTCTTGTAGAATCTGAAAATAATAACAAAAAAAAAAAATTAATGTAATACTTTTATTATTAATTTAATTTGTATGCAAATGTGAAACATACCTGTACTCGTTTTTCTAAAAGCTCTAATTTCATTCTCATATCATCCTTTTCTTTTTCGGCTTCGTTTGCTTTTTCACTTAAACCGTCAACGTCAATGAGTTGTTTTTCGTAGCGCGTTAATTCCACTAATACTTGTTCGGCTGTGGGATTTCTCAATACAGCCTGTAATTAAATATATATATATATATATACATTATAAAAAAAAATCCTTAGTTCGGATGGAATATATAATATGCGTATATATATAATAGAATAACACGAACTTTTCGCAAAGCTGCCACGTCTAAACCGGCCTGATCTAGTTCTGCTTGGAGATATAATCTTCTTTTGGCGGAGGGAGCACCGCGAAGTAGAGCAGCTAAAAGTCGAAGACCAGCTGCTGGAAGTTCTCCGCCACCACTTTGTACCATTCCAGCAAGAAATCTAAAACGACATGGTTCACCGTATCTGAGTCTAAGAGTTGATAATGCTTCAGAAACACCAGCGTGACCCGCGTTCGATACTTCACACGCAGTTGTCAATAACTGTAAATAATGCAATTAATCACAATATAAATTTTAATAATACTATAATAAAGTTATAGAAATTCATACTTGAAGTGCCAATATTCTTGATTTGTTGACGGTTGACATGATACAAGCTGCTAATGCATACAATCCTGCAGGACAAGCCACCAATCGTCTAGCTGCTTCTGGATATCTTTGGCAGCAGCTTTGTAAGCATTGTCTTTAAAAAAAAAGAGCAAAATATTAATTGAGCCATTGTGATAAATGTGCGTTGTAAAAAAAGCAATTACTGATGTTGTGATGGTAATGAACCTGCTGTATAGGTGTCGGTCATGACGGAGATTGCCATAATCCGATTACGATAATCGGATCGAGAAGCTTGCATAACAAGAATTTTAAACAGAGTACGCATGGATTTGACTAATTAATGCCATGATCGACGATCAGTAAACACGTTTCAGTTAGTGTAGACACGATTCAACATTCCATCACACAAAAATTACATCTTTCGTAAAATTTATAAATCAAATTTTAATATTACGATCTAAATTTTGGGATTATTATATATTGTTGTGGTAGCATTTTTTTATTTTATTATTTTTAATAAAAAATTCGATTTATAAAATAATTGAGTTATTATAGTAGCGAAGTTAAAAGGCAATAAATCGCATATAGTACATATCGCGACGTTGAATCGACGCTTAGAATAATACGCAACGTGGGCATCCTTTATTAGATGGTGAATCCTTTTTCGCATCGTATTCGATGTTATCTGAATGTACCATTACGACAAGAAACGTAACTGGTTCTGCGTGAAACATTCGCATATTTAAATGATCGGGGTGTTGATTGGGGCATTTACTCACAGGCAAGCCAGTTCGTCGAGCAAAGCCCTTCTCTGTTGAGCTGGCGGAAGTCGAACGGGACCAGAAGGCTGCTGCGCGAGGACACCGGAAGCCGCCGCAGTTGTCGCCGGAGCACTCTGGCTCAGTTGGATACTTCTCAAAGCTTCGACCACCAACGATACACCGTCCAGGGGTTCACTTATGAATTCTTGAATAAAACTGTCGATATGAAAAAAAAAAAAAGCGATAAAACGAATTGTTTTTTTTTTCATATTCAATATAACTGTTATTAACGATCATGATTGTTATAAAATAGCGAACAAAAATTATTATAAATCACGTTGAAATGCCATCCGAATCGAGTTAATACCGGTAAACCATTCGTCTTTTGATAGATAAATTCACACGATGGTATTTAAATTGGTAAAAAAAAAAATGTTCACATGATTTAGAGTGATCTTGAATAATCCATTATAGGAATGAGGGTACGATTTCAAAGACAGTTAACTTAAATTGATTTATGATCATAATTGTACATTAATTAAAATATGGTTTAAATCATATATTAAAATAAAATTGTAGTTCTATGAATATGAAAGTAAAGATCGACACTGAGAATAAAATTATATATATTATACTTTAATATTGGTCTTATTTTAGTTTGTATATCCATTGTATTCAATGATTATACAAGCATTATATGTTATATAGAAATAAGTAGCAATGAATGATATTGTATTTCGAATATATTCAGAATAAATTGTCACGATGTCGATGATGATTATTATTGTGGTATCGTAATGATGATAATGATAAAATTTCTGCGCAGGTGTCGATCGTAGGGAAATAGACAAGAAAGTAGAATTATGGAACGCTAGATACAATGGTTTCGAATTAACGTCACAACGAGACAATTGAACATAATGACAAGCTTTCGTCTTTGGTTCATCGGAAAAACATAATTGTTCCTATGGCAACGATTGTTTTTTTTTTTTTGAAAAATAGCAAATAATGACAGCCGCATTGACGTCGATGAAACGAAAGACGACGACATTCCGTGGAAATTATTTGCACCGCGTGACATTTAACGTGACTCGTTTTGAAAATTTTTCGATTTTTATCTGACTTTTTTTTTATTTTTGGATCCATTTCCGTGATATTTTCTCTATATTATTTTCCAAATGATGTCATGGAAACTATTATGATTTTTTCAAATATATATAAAGAATCGATTTTACATATGTCGATGATATAAACTTTTATTTAAGTACTGATAAAATATTATTTCAATCTATTGGCTAGAAAAATTTATCTAATGATTTATCAAAAATATAATTTTCTGTCGATGCTAGTTTTTGGATGAAATTTTATAACAATGAAAAAAAAATGTTTCATGTGAAAGTTAAGGGCTATATAATTAATATCGATCAGATTCAGATAAGTGACTGTATATAATGTTTTTTTTTGTGTACCTAAAATAAGTACATTTATCAATTAAAAAAAAAAGTGAGGGGAATCGAATGCGTAAAGAACGAGTTATTTACCAATTATATTTCCCTTTGCGGTGAAAGCAGATTCGCACTTCTTTTTTTTTTTTTTTGGAGATTAAATGAGACATTTCAATCGATTGAAAAACCGACAAAAAACAGTGCAATCGGTGAAAGTTTATATATATATATATATTTTTTTTTTCTCATGTTAAGGACGAGTTTTATTTTGAAGTTTTGAGATTTAACGAGATCAACTGGTTTACGAGGGCACATTGGATATGGATGCATCTTGTAAATCATTTCTTTTATTTTATTTTAAAGTATTGAAAGTTAAGATTTCACTTTATTTTATTGCCGTTGCGTAAATATTGAATGTGTTTATTGGTTTGTGTTTTTTTAATATATATATATATATAATAGCTTTAAATTTAAAATTTTTTAGATCAATTTTTTTAAAATTTGAATAATGTATAAATATTATAATATTTTATAATGTATATATATATATATATATATATATATATATATATATATATATGATAAAATAATTATAGTAAATGAATAAATAAAAAGTATAATATAAATCGATATGTGACAGTGAATAAACGAAACTCGAATAAATTAACCGTTTAATTGAAACAGTTAGCGCAAGTCACAACTTTCGATTATGACGAACGGTTTAAAAAAAATAATAACAATAACTGCATTTTGAATTAGATCAACAACATAACTTTTACGACTCATTGTACAATATAGGAATTGTCTTTTCAGCGCGTCTCTTATTATATAAAAAGAGAGAATTTCCTTTCGGGGCGTTTTCTCTTTTTTTTTTCCTTTCCTCGAACCGTATATATTTTTTTTATTATGTTCATTTATGGGACGCAGGAATGAAAACGAAAAAAAAAAAACAAAAAATGAATTTCACACAATGTACGGTTCTTAAATTAAATTATCGAAAAGTGAACAGCTTATCAACGTTTTTCACTTTCACCGAAAACGCATTAAGACGTCTATTAACCGGGTAATCTCTCTGTACTGGACTTGCAAGTGATTTAAAACGACGATCGTTTAGATATTATCGTTTTATAATGGATATATATATATATATATATATATATATATATATATATATAAATATTTATAATGGTTGTTTTGTATTTTTATATAGGTAAATAAAAAAATAATAGTATCAAAAAAAGCAGTTTTCAATTTTCTAATATATACAATATAGTTATGTTATCAAAATACTATATACGATATGATTTATTTATTATAATAAAATAATATTGTATTTTATATAATTTAAATTATCTCGATTTTTAAAATATTGTTCAGATTAATTTTAAGGAAAATTAGAATGATATTTTGCATGAATACTATTTTATAAAAGAATATGTTTTGATATATATATATATATATATATATATATATATATATATATATATATATATATATATATATATATATATATATATATATATATATGTATAAATTAATTTAATGAAAATGTATGTGAATTAATTGTAAAATTTTATAATTACATCTATTAATAAATCAGTATTGGAATAATAAAAAAGTTAAAGTTCTTATTAATTAAAATAACGAATTTTGAAGAAAAATATAGAAGGATTTTTTTTTAAATTTGCTATTATTTAAAAAGTTTTAATTATTAATTTTCATGTTTTAATAAACAACATTATATTAAAATTAACAATTTATCATAAATTTGATAGTCTTTGGTGAAATATCAACATGAACATGTTGATGTGCAAAATTTAAAATCTATTAAAATAAAATAAGAAATATGAAAATGTGTTAAAAGAGGTTGTAAATTTAATTATTATTACTATTGTTATATAATTATTCATATTATAAGTAGAATGGAAATACGTTTACATCTAAAAATAGATAATTTTATGATTAACTATATATAATATACAGTATATAAAACGCAAAAGTAATATTTTCTATTGATATAAGTTAAACATCACTCAAAACTTTTTTTATGTATACGCAATATTATTTAATATATACTTTTTGATCATCCCTTATATATATATATATATATATATATATATATATATATATATATATATATATATATATATATATATATATAAGGCAAAGTTAAGTATTTTTTTAGAATGATAGATATTTAAGACTTGTTTAGGTTTTAGAAATGATTTCCGTCTGATTAAACCAAGTACTTTATTCGTTTCAAAGAACGAGTTTGTTCAAAGAATTAGAATCATCGGATTAATCTCATTCGATGTGGCGGCATTTTTATTTATTTATTTATTTTTTTTTTTGAACTCGCATTAGATTAACTAATTCGAGTCTTACGATTATAAATCGAAACATTTGAGACGTGCGATTAAAATATTGTTGTGATTAAGTTTAGATATATATATATATATATATATATATATATATATATATATATATATATATATTGCGGTTGATATTTATGCGTTTGTGCAACGAGAGTATAATATCGACAAATTTGTATGTAAGAATCGAACCGTAGTCGATTTGCATATATCGCATATCGGCTCGAATAATGTCGCAACTCTTAATATTTTAATCGATATGATTCATTCATATTTTATTCGAAAATTTTCAGTATTTATTTTTCTGTTGAGAAAAAAAATATTTTTATATATTATATTAAAAATAATTTGATTTAATAAACACACGGAAGCAATTAAATATGTTTCATTTTTATCATTTCAAAACGAGTTTGTCATTATCGATGATGTTCTTTCTCATAAGTTACTCCATATTAAATCCAGTTCATTACTTTTTGAGATAAAAAATTGACGATGTTAGATCCATTTATATATATATATATATATATATTTATATATATATATATATATATATATATATATATATATATATATATATATACAAATATTTTTTTTACTATGTGAAATTTAATTAAAAAGTGATTTATTTGTTCAATAACTCATCGATTTAGATTATTGAAATAGCTCCACTGAATTTTTAAATATGATTGAGCTTTTCCTGCTGATACAGATTTAATATAAATAATCAATAATAATTAATATTTTTTTTTGTAAAGGTAAAAAATATATATAAATCAAGGATAAATATATTTTTACACATAAAAAGTTGAACAATAAAAATAAAAAAAAATGTATAAAATTGAAAACCATCAAACAAACAACGAGAAGAATTATTAATTGTATTGTAGAGATAAATTTGTTGATATGAAAAACGCAATTTTCACACGTTGAATAAATATTTATTATCATTGTAATTTTCAATTACAAAATATTTTATAAGAAATATTGAAAAAAAAAACAGTTTCGAAATGCGAACGCGCATAAAATAAAATAATAATGCGGATTTCATATTGAAAATATACAATAATATTGGTGGCGAACGATCAAACGCGCATATTTCTTTATTTAATAAAATTACAATTATGTCTCATATTGCGTTCATGAATTATTAATGAGCGGCCATATTGTAAAATATTTATGCGACACACACACACAAAAAAATAAATAAAAATAAAATAAAATAAGAAAAAAGATCTTTTTCCCACATTTGGAAAATTGTTAATTGATGCGTAAATTCCATACCGATTCGTTTCGATGATTTATATTGAAAGTCGTGCGTGTTTCGTTGTAATATTTTTATATCGGCTCACATGATCGAATATTATTCGTAGAATAAATATATTAATTATGTGTGTATGTGTGTTTTTACATTTATTTAATATGTTTCAGAATGTCGATTGTATAATATAATGATTTAATAATAAGCGAGATGCGCGCGTTTTGCCGGTGGTGAGTTATCATGTTTGAGGTGCGATCGTCGTTAGTGTTTTTTTTTATTTTTTCCCCTCTGTATTTTATATTGCCAAATAAGGTTGTAATTATATGTTATATTATATAAAATTGAGAAATATTAATATTTTATCATATATTGTTGACTAGTTGATTATATTTTCATATAATACGCATGAAAAGTTAAGGATCGTATATAAAAATTTGTTGATATCTGTGATATTTTATTATATTATTCTCATTAAATATTAGATAATAAAAATTTTGAACAAATTTTTGAGCCAAACTGTATATATTATGCGTGTGAGAAAGAATGATTTCACGGTTATTGCACATTAAATTACGATCATAATGTAAAAGATCAATCGGTCATTTTTCATCGAACATCCGTTTTAAAACAGGTCTCCGGCGTTATTTATACACAAACATGCGTTTTTTTTAAATTTATTTATTCGCGTTTTTCTTTTTTAAAATTAATACGTATTAAAAATATTGCATCAATAATGAAACGTTGTCAAATGAGCAAAACGCAATGCAAATGACGGGTTTTGAACCCGCGAGATTGTTGGTCAACGCGAGGGCTTTATACGTTAGTCAATATACGATCGATTATGCAAAAAGTAATTTTAATTCATAATTATATTATTATTCATATTTATTTTATCAATATATTATATGCGATACATTGCTTATAAAATATATGATATATATTTTAATTGTTTCATTCGAAAAATATTTTCTCATTAACATTAAAGGTTCCCACAAGTTTAATATGTAATCAATAACTGTCATTGTTAGTATTAAAATAAAAATGTAACGTTATTTTTATGGGATAAAAAAGTAATGAATAAACGCACTACGAATAAATTAGCTTATCTAAATATGTTTCTAATGAAGAGCAGTAAATCGAAGACAGGATTCATTTATCTTAGTTTACTATAATAAATAATTTATCGATCAGTTATTCGTAAATTTGAATAATTAGTTTTGATATTAAATATCTGAAAAAAAAATCTTGCATCAATTAAATTTATTATATTCAATGATTTTTATAATTTATAGAGACTGAATTTTAATTTTCGATTGTATTTTTTTGATATATTTATATATATATTTATTATGTGATATTTGTTTGATTTTTCATTTTATAAAATATACTATATCATAAAAAAATATTTTTAATTAGTCATTACGTATATTAAAATTAATATGTTAATTATTAAATAATACATGATATTTGGTAACAAGAAAAAAAAATAACGAAAAAATAAAATAAAATTGTTAATTACATAAAAAATGCAAATATCTAATGTATATTACGTTAAGCAATAAACATAATCGATTTTATGTAAAGATTAAACGAAAACACGAGTGCAAACAACGCTGAGTAATTTTAATTTAAAAATTTAAAAATATAATTGCGAACTTATATAATACAATTTGAAGCGTTAAATTAATATATTTTAATAAAAAAATAAAAATAAAATAAAACAACGGTGAGAATTTAACGATATATATTATAAAAAAAACGTAACAGTATTTCGTCAAATTCATTGTTTGACGTGTATAATTATCATATTTTGAACAGAATTACCGAAATAATTGCATATTTACTCGTATTTATGTTCAACTTTACTATTTTTCATATATTGTAAATATTTATATGTGGTCGCCGCTTCATTATTAATATATTTATTATATATATATATATATATATATATATATATATATATATATATATATAAATTTGTAGGCAATTTGTATAATTTGATAATTATTCGTTTATGCACGAGGTAATTAATAGTATACACAAATTTCTATATCGTTTTTATATTAAATTCCAATTACATTTTAACACTAATTTCTAAATAATACATATTCATGATAGGTTTGATAAAAATTATATTTTTTTACGTTAAATTTAGGTTTAAGCATTATATTTTTATTTAAAATAGAATTTTAGAGTAAACAAGCGGATAAATATTTTTATTAAAAATAATACATAAAAATAAAATTATATATTCAAAATATTATATTAAATATTAACATATTTTATAAAAATTGTAAATCATTGAATTGAATGTACAGTTAATGTTTATAAATAAAGAAATGTTCCGCTATAATAAATTAGTCGAAAATATTTATATTATTATATATAATTTTTTTTTCATATTTTTATTTTTTTTAAAACTTTAGATGAATATAAAAATTTACATAACATATAATATATAAATAATAGTACATTTGTAATATTTTAAACGTATATTCGGCATAGGATGAATAAATCGAATAAAAATAATACCGTTAGACATATCCTTAAGATTATAAAGTGTTTTAGGATTAAAAAAAATGTCGTTCGATGACACAAACGCCTCTTATCAAGTTTATATATATATATATATATATATATATATATATATATATATATATATATATATATATATAATCATATGTTTAATATAATATATTCGTGTGCGGTTATATTTTATTTTGCGAGAGTTCAGCGTCCTTAACGTGAGAATGGTGAACTTTGGTACCGAAATAATGATTACATTAAACAACCGGTTGTCGGACAACGTCGATGATGATAATAATAATAACGAATGAAAAAAAAATTGTATACAAATAAATAAATATTTGGAAGACGTGCGTTGACTCCTATGACGGCAGGAAGTGTCGTGTAAACGAATTAATTTCGTCTGATTATTATTAGTACGCAAGTATGTAAACCGATATGAATAATTAATTAATGAAAACCGGAGTAATTGAATAGAATAAAAAAAATGTTGAATATATATATATAAATATCAGAGCTTCTTCAATTTTTATTCAAAAGTTAAGTTTTCATTTTCGTACGATACATGTATATTATTTTTTTTTTAAATATCATTATCGCTAAATTTTCAGATGCAAATTGATATTTTTTAATTAATATTTTTTTTTATTTTGTAATGTGATGACAAATATATTTTAGACGATTTTGCGGACCGTCGATTTAAAACCGCTGTCATATATTATAATAAGCGAAGAATGATGAAAACGCGTATCGAGCGAACGTTGCGTAACTAACAATTTCAATATAAATATTATGTATGTTATAAAGTTTTGCGTCGTTAAATTGGCGCTCTTATGTGCGAATATGATATTAACGACGATAAAAATACGCTTTTTCACGTATACTCTTAATATATATATATATATATATATATATATATATATATATATATATATACATTTTTTTTTGTATTTCTATTGAATGAAATCGCCGTCGTTATTCAATGGTGAAAACGTTTCTATAATACGTTGATATTTATATGAGAAAAGTCGCGATAAATACGAAGAAGAAAAAAAAATGCGCATTTAATAGACTTTTAACTGAACAAATTAATTTTTGACGCGAACAATTGCGAGATTACAGTGATAATATTAAACGTGTACTATTCTCGTGTAAAACGATGCGATAAAGTTTTAACTTTAAGCATGTTTACACAAATAAGTTAATTATTTATATTGTATTTATTTGCTTAATGTTGAGCAAGGGTGAGAATTTTTTTTTTTTTTTTAGAAAGCTATACAATTTTTTTTTATTAAGTATAAATGTAAGTATTCGAAATAATTGTCTATTTATTATCTATATAAATATATATATAAAGAAAATTAATTTCAGTGATTTTGTACGTTTAAAAAGTATGGTAAAAATATAATATAAATTATAGTATTACACTTTAAAATTATCATTATTTTTCTAGATTGTTCTAAAATTTACTGATGTGAAATAATATCATAGTTTATAAATTTTTATTAAATATTTAATGGAATAGTGATAATTATATTTTTTGATATTATACTGTATATATATATATATATATATATATATATATATATATATATATATATATATATATATATATATATATATATATTAGAATATATGATTCACATGTTGTGTTTCATATATTTTATATTATTTATTTTCATGTTAATCATTAATTAAATAAAACAAATTAACACCATTCAGAACATTGTTCAGACGTTTTTTCAGTTATTTTTACGATTGTTAAACACTGACAAATATGTGTGTCGCATATTGTTGGGAAAAATCACTAGGAAAACTCAAATGGCGACAACGGAAAACAATCGGCTGTATAAAAACGACGTTCCAGTTTTGCACGGATAATAATAATCGAATAAATTAATGAGGCTTTCACACATTCATTTAATTGTCGTTGAGTTTGTTCAGAATGCGCATTTACAACGTGCTATATATTATATTAGAATAATTGATTATATATATACTGAGTAATTATTAAATTTAATATAATTAGACGTTCGTCGAATGAAGAATAAACGAAGCTCGGTTTAATTTTTGAAAGCTATTAATAAATTTTCACGGTCGATTTAGTGTGTTTTTAGAGATTATGCAGACTCGTTTTTGTTTGATGTGAAAAAAGTTGAGCACGACTGGCCGTTAGCGTTTTAAGGATTATTTCGTGAGAATGAATAAATTTAATTGAAATAAATGTAATATTTATTGTAGATAGAAATAGAATATAAATTTGCGAGAGAATAACTAGTTTAAATATCTATTCGCATTCACAGATTCATTTTAATTAATCGACTTACCCTTATAACATGCGAACAAGTTAATTAAACATTAATATTAATCGTGTTAGCGATGAGAAATCGAGAAATGAGCCGGTAATATATTTACTATTGTTCCGCATATAGAAGAAATAATAATGTAAGAAAAAAAATAGATGATACGAATTGCCGCATTTTTCTTTTTTCTTTCTCTATTTCGAAGCGTTGTTATGATGTTATCGGAAGAAAAAAAAACAACACTTATTATTGTGTATTAATAATGTTGCCTCAGTAAGATATGAATTTTAAGATTAAATTTCAATTCAGCGGAATATTTCAATTAAACAGTCGCGCATTCCCATGATGGAAATCAATTATTGCGCGAAAACTATCTTTTCTTCTTTTTTCTATTTTTTTTTTTACAATAATGCTGACTGTTTTTGCATGTAAATCATGTTTTAATTATTATATATATGGTATATATATATAACATGTTCTTTTTATTTATACGATTTGATATTATTTTAATGATTTTAAAACAATGTTCGTTGATTTTTTAATTATCTATTTAATTGTCTTTATCTTTCTATTCGAGTCGGCAGCTCTTGAACATTGAAATCAAATTTATATATGTATAATTAGCGTTATCAATTTTCAACAAATGTATTAGAATTATGTTATAGATATAAATATAGATAACGATTATTAATTTTAGTTACTGGAAAAATTAATTAGTAATATAATATCTAATTATGTATATATTTGATTAAATCTTAATATAAGTTATCTTTAAAAAAATATTAATTAACAAAAAGTAAAAGAAAACAAATATTATATTAAGTTTAACCTGTAATAAGTTTAATGGAAATTTTATATGTTGTATACAAATTGTAAAACTTATTGCGAGTTTTATTAATAAAAAAACTTTTCATTGTATATAATTGTGTTAAATCATAAATTTATAGTAAAAATGTATTTTTAATAAATATTAATATAATACCGCATGTAACATCCATTCTATATAATACCTGCATGTATTTTAAAATTTAATATAACACATATATAATTATAAAGAATAATTGTTTATTATACGAAGCATCAAGCTATATTATGATTGATATAATAATATGCATAAACTTGTATCGACGCTTTCGCAATTAGGTTTGAGAAGCGTCGCTTTAAACGAATTCAATTTTCGAAATGAACGGTTCGTCGTCCAGTGATGGAAACTAGTCGTTTGAAATAAAATAAAATAAAATAAAACATAATAATAATGAACATTGAAACGATTAACGTATATAATATAATATAATCGTAATAATAATAAAAAAAGGAAAAGACACATATCGATTATTAAAGTCCTTTACACGCGAAAACGTTTAAATCGAAACGATTTCATATTATCGATATACGTTTCGAGATATCGCTTTTGCGATATCGATTCAACATTATTAAGGATAACGAGAATCGTATAGACACGTTTTTCCCGGTAATTTTCTCGGGAAAATGATCCTGGATATCACGTAATCATTTCGCGGATCACGATTAGTTTAATTTTTTTCTTTGTTTAATATACGCATAGAATTTTGAATCGTGATCAACGCCCGATGAGAATATAATATGATTTATATGAGTTTTTGATGTACGTTATTTTTTTTTCACGATTATTGTATAGAAAGGTGAAAATCTGTATTCATAAATTTATCTATATAGAGTGTGATTTAAAATATATTTTCGTTCATATTTTTAATTTTATATACTGGAATCGATCTATATCAATATTAAACATATTAAATATGAATTGTTTTTATATAACACTAATATATACAATATTTTTTTAGCAACTCTGCATATTAGATGATATACATAACAATGTGATCTATATATATATATATATATATATATATATATATATATATATTATAAATAGACATAGGTTTGTGTGTAAAGGGAAAATTGCAGTTTTCACACGCATAATGTGATCGATTTCCGATATGATTGATATGAAATCACGATCGATTTCGATTGTTCATCGTGTGAGAAAATTGTGTGCGTGATCTGTAAAATCTTCGGCGAAACTGAGCATGTAAAATTGACGTTATTAATTTTTCCTGGTGGAAAAATTAATCGATTTCCGCCGACAGACGTACGAATAAAAATGACGACTGTGGGAATTATAGAAATCGTACGTATAATATATATTATTCGGAATGTATATAGTATATATGTTTTTTTTTTATTAATGTACGTATCGAGCTTACAATTATCATATTACAATATCTAGTTATGAATGTAATAATTGTAGTGTTATTAAATATTCCGTGCAATTATCGACATTGATCTGATTGACTTTCTAAAATGACGAAAATAAACTTGAAATAGAATGAAATCAATTTCATGATAAAAGTAGTTGAGATATATGTTGTTTACGTTTGAAAACTTTTTTACGATTAAAAAAATTAAATAGAAAAAATAGTATATTCTCATAATGGGCAAGATATATTTCAATCAAATAATAATACAAATTTATATGTAATAAAGTTTTAAAATATTTTAGATTTTAAATGAGACAAAGATACGTTTTAAAATACATATTGCAAAGATTAAATTGTTTTCGTATCTTATCAACTTTAGTAATTTATAGTTTGAAAAATAACGATTTTTAAAACTACAACATATATATAGATTGTTAATTCTTATTAAATATTATTTTATATTTTTTCATACATATCAAAATAATATGAATATTTTCAGAATTCAGTATGTATAAGTTTATTTTTGAAATATCTTAACATTAAGCAATTTATGTGTAAAATAAATATATATATTTATGAACCTAAATAACAATTTTTATTTTTTATTATTCAAATTTCTAGAAAATACTTTCAAAAAGTAGATCACGATCTATCAGCCTATATATAATATATTGAATCCATTTTTGATCGTTCAAGTTCGATTTTTCAATTTTGATATAGTGCTATAAGTCGTTATAAAAAACAATTTTCAAAATCTAAAACGAATGCAATTTTCAGTATATTTTAATATATTAAAAATATGGATATATTTTATTATATACTTGAAAGTTATTTTTCAATCATTGAAAATTGAAAATATTAATAACTTGTAAATGCATTTATTTAGAATGAACTATATTTTAAGTATTATATTTAGGTAAAAAAAAATAGATACCTTGGAAATGCAAGTCTGAGATCAGCCCTCAATTTAGTCAAAAGTTCGCTCAAAGAACCGAATTGTCTTAAACTCATTTCACCGCTGGGATTTTGACAGGGATTTCTGCGAACGAAAAAAAAAAAGAAAAAAACATAATCATAATTAACAATAAAAATTACTAATACAGTTAATTAAACACTTGAAAAACGAATAAAAAAATTGCGCAATCTCAACATCGAAATATTCGCAACAACACTCGCGTATTGCGAAAATTACGTCGGATTTATTAATAAATTCTGCGGTTTATTATTCGTTATAAAAGTTATATCAAATTAAACATCGAAAAATCGTTAATTTGAATGACACGTGAATAGCTGGCGATTAAGCGCAATTTTTTAAACTCGTACAACATCCATATATAGACGAGTGTAATATGAATTAGTCTTGAATTATTCAGGTTAAATATATAATTGATTTTTGTTTCGTAAATTAGTTATTATTCTAATAATATTGATCTACTATTTAAAAAAAAAAATAATTGAAATAATATCACGAATATCCGATAAATAAATATTAATATTTTCTTGATAATTTTATTTTATAATTAAATATATATTACCTGTAATCCTTATCTGAATGTGATAACGATTGAGGGGACGACTCCAATTGTCCAGGAATTACAGGATTCGTGGTCGGAGTGCGTTTTCCCCATTTTCTTAAAGCCAAAGCATAATCTTCTGGATTATAAGTGGGCGGTCTCTGTTTTTCCTGAAAATAAAAAAAAAGAAAATATAATTAGTTTTTTAGTACGTTAAATATTTGAAAAAACATTTAGAAATTAAATCAGTGCAATTCTAACGAATAACAGTGCATCGAGAAACCTGTCATTATGACCGTTGGAATTTCTTTCTCTTTACCGATATGACACGGTTATTTTGCTGATTTCATGTTCTGTAAACAATTTGAACGCAAAATCATGTCCCACTATAACGATTGTGATAAAAGTATATATATATATATATATATTTTTTTTTTTGTTTTCGAAAATAACCGTTTTTATAAATTGGAACGTTTGAACCAATCAAAAAAAAATCGTCGAATTTTTAATAATATTAGTACTTAGAAATGCATTAAATTAATTGTATACGATGTTATAATGTTGAATCGATAATAAAATAAAATTTCACAATCTGTTTATAAACTTGAAATGAGGTTATAAAAAGTAATGAATAGTTTCGATTTTCAATAAGATTATTATTATAGTTGAATCAACAAGAAATAGACATACTTTAAATCATATAATATTATATATATATAAATTGCGATTGTTGTTCATATAAAACCTTGAATTCACTCGATATAGATTCGCTTCAGAAAACAACGATGTCAAGTGTGATTATTTAAAGCTTCTTTAGAAAAATCAAAATATATTTTTTTATATTAAAGTAAAAATATTATATGATAGCATATCATACAATTTTAATAATGATATAGAACAATTTTTTTTTTTTATAAAAATATATTTTATTTAGATGAAGTATAAAATTAAAGTTTATTCGAGATGAATCACACTTCGAACTTCTGAAAGTCGTCAATATTATGAAACGGCTTCAAGATCAGGTTTCTCGAATCACGCAGTCAAGAGTTATTCATAGGCGTAACGTTGTGACAGTTAAAATTATAGAATTATATTGACGACCGGATTGAATCGGTGGGTCAGCGGGTTAACGGCTACAGTTTCCAGATTTCAAACGGCAAATTCGCGTGTTCATTTCCCGCCTTGTGCCGATGAGATTGAACGGTAACCGAGTCCGAGTTGAGGCTGGTCACGGTTTATTATCGTTGTCCTTAAAATTATTAAGCGTCGTTCGCATCTTTTACAGCTAGCGTTAACGGCGATCAGAATCAATATCGTTACGATGAGAATTTATTTCGATACGAAACAATCATAGTTTTTAATAGATATTTACGATTTATTATAGTTTATATATATATATATATATATATATATATATATATATATATATATATATATATATATATATATATATAAATCGGAATCGATTGATTAACGCTGTCGTTTATGATGGTTCACACTTTCGTTATGGTGAAAAAAAAAAAAACAATTTATCTAATAAATATTTTACGATCAATTATAATGAAAATGATTCGAGCTTTCCGCTCGAATGTGGTGTAACAAATTTATAATTCGTTTTTATCGTGCGAATGCGGCTTAAACGAATTTCAGTAATGATGTTTGTACGCCATTAATGTGTAAAATTCAATAAATTATTGTTTTTTTTTAATTTGCAGTTTTTGTACTGACACGATGACCGCTTTTGAATATAAACTATGATCCTAACGATGTTTTTTTTTTCATAATGTTTATTTATTTTTACAAGATAAAAATATATTATGATTACAAATTTCATACAACTCTTTTCGAAGTTGTATGATTTCATATTGTATGCGTCTTATCTCAAATTGTTTCTCGCAAATTTTTACACGAACAATGCATTTTTAATAGTGTTTTATACATTTCGATTTATTTTATAGCTCATATCTTTGATATTCGACGATGTATAATTATATATAAATATCAGGTCATTAATTAAATTCGTTGTCGATTGTTCGTCATTTTCTTATCGTAGTAAATTGAAATTATTTTTGGTATCACAGAAGAAAATTTTTTTTTAAACTTATACTATGGATACCCTAAGGTATTATTATACTAAATATAAATTTTAATACAGAATAAGGATGATCCAATTAGTTATACTAGAGAAAAGATTGGATTAATTATTATAACATAGTACGGTAAAATATTTTAATCGATTATTTTTAATCATAACGTAGATCATAATATGAACATCGATATATTGTATTATATGTATGATTTCTTATTCAAGTATAGTGTATAATTAATATATAAAAATATAATACAAAACCTTGAAATGTAAATAAATAAAAAAAAATCTCAAAAGTCGTACATGAATTTTATTATGATCTCGATGATCATGATCATGAATGACCGTTATACGATAACATTTAGTCTGTTGGTAATAAATAAATAAATAAATACGATCGTAAAGTATATATATATATATATATATATATGTGTGTGTGTGTGTGTGTATGTGTGTGTATGTTGTGGCAAGTGCGTTGTAAATTTCGAATTTTCGTACTAACGAGACATTACGAGAAAAATATCGATCGCCGATATAACGAGGTTCGTCCGCTTTGAAACTGGTTCGACATACAGATTTTTAACAGTCGATCAGCCCAAGATCTGTCAGGTTTCGTTTATATATATATATATATATATATATATATATATATATATATATATATATATATATATATATATATCAGTGTTATTTAAAGTTTGGCCCTTCATTGTTTTGATATTTTATATAAATATTGAAAAAAAATCGTTGAAATTAAAAAGAAAATCAATGTTCGAAAGTGAAGGCAATGTCGAATTTTATATAGGAATGTAAGGAAAGTGACACGTTTGAGAATCTCAGACACGTATTACGTGCAATGCAATAACAACAGTATGAACAGTAAAAAACAGTAAGAGCAGTATCAACAACAGTATCGAAGGCTTCGATAACGGAACCGGTTGTCGTTGAAGATCCCTCTTGGCACTTTTTTTTTTATTATTTCTTTATTTATTTATTTATTTATTTATTTTGGTACCCTACGAGTAAAGTGCATTCGGAAAATTATATTTATTATTACGTTTTACTGTTGCGGCTCAGTTTTTTGACTGTAGACAGTTTCAGGTGTGTTGAACCTGTTTCGTAATAACGGCAATTGAACAACGTCAATACGGACCAAGTTTTACGACCTTGATGACTAACCATATCAAAAAATGACGAAATCGCATCGTCAGATCATCATCACGATGTCGATGATGATGAATTCGCATGTTTTCGTTTCATCGATAGATTTGTGAATGGATGTTAGTATGTCGATTGTGATCGTAATACATTTAAAGTTCAATTATAAAAAAAAAATATGTAGATTAAATATGGATTCTGACTTCTGAAGAATTTTCTGAAATAACACATTAACATTTCAATGATATTAAATTTGTATTTTTTATGTACAATATATAGACTAAAAAATTGAAAATATAAATGAACCTTAACATTTGATATTATATATATACAGTTGATTATGAATGTGAGTAGGAATAATCTAAATTTTATTAAATAATAAGTTATAATATATATAAAAACATCATATATGAGAAAAAAAATATATTTCAATAATTTTGTTAAATATGACAATTTTAAATGAAAGAAGGGAACGTTATTTCTTTATATAAAGAAGTCTGCATTTGATTTAAAAGATATTATCGTATTATTATAATAATTATTCAGTTAAAATTTAACATGAGTAAGTTCAACCGGGCAAAACTCTCGCGTTATTTACCTTTTAAACGATGAAAAAGATAAAAAAAACCACATATTTTAGTCCTGATTTGGATTTAAAACTACCAGTTTTCTTATATAAACACACACACACATTACCAATATAAATCGATCGAATACAGTACGGCGCATTAGCATTTCGAATGCAATCATGCAAATCGTAGTCGAGTTCAACTCGCAACCGCAAATCCCCAAGGAATGCGAAAGTTCCCTTTTAACTCATTCTATTTTATTTTATTTTATATTTAATATATTTTTTTTCTTGTTCTTTTATATATTTATTAACGTTGCATTAAACGTGCGGAATTTGAGTAAACAAATTTTCTCAATATTACCGATGGTTTCGCATCACGTACGACAGAATAAACTATTACCATTCTATGTCGGTTAACTGTAAACGTTAACTATAATAATATAATCGTATTTAGGAGAATCATAGTTGAAGATTTTGACGTGAACGTTATAGGAATTTAAAATTAATATGTAGAAAAAAGCTTTCAGAAATTATATAAAAATATGTATGAAAATAAATATATAATATTTTAGTAAAAAATACAATATTTCTCAAAGAAATATTATAATTTCCATATACAGAAATATATAGGAAAATAATGATCGGATATTTTGTACAATTATAAAATAGAAAATATTGATTATGCCCGCATAAAAAAAATATTTATATATACATATATATTTGATTGTTATTTTTATTTTCACCATAATAAAGGTTTTGTTCATAATTAGATTGTGGTTTTTGTGGGTTGGCGTTTTCCTTTCATCTCCTAATACAATGTGAAAACAATAATTCACATTCGATAAATAAGAGAAAAATGAAAAAAAAAAAAACGCAAAACCCACACAGTTTTAATTTAATACAATAGACGAGGAATGCGGGTTTGTAATTTATTGATTGTTAAAAACGAGAATTTATGTGAAAATTTTCGATAAAAACATGATGTATTTCGTTAAGTAATATATAATTGTTCAGGTTCTTGCGGAGTGATTTTTTTTATTATTCAATTAATACATATCGTATATATATATATATATATATATATATATATATATATATATATATATATATATATATATATATATATATATGTGTTAAAAATACGGTATTATTACGGAATTTTCGTAATTATTAAATAAGGAAAATGATAATAAGAAGAGTAAGGAATTCATCATTTAAGGGCCGTTCGAAGATCTAGTAACCATATAAAGATATTACGGAAATTTACGTGAGAGTTACAGAAATTTTACATGTAAATTTAACCGCTACATGAATAATATATTATAAATAATGTACGGGATATATCTTACTCGTTCATGGGAAAGTACACGGTGTTTTAATATAAGTAATAAATTTTTAAATTAAATATTAAGTGTTATAATATATTTAAATGTGTGTTCGCTCCTTGTGAATTTATGTATATATTTTGTAAAATTAATTGGAGATGTTGAAAAGATAAAGATACTAGTAATCGTTGCTTTTATTTTGTAAATAAGGTGTTTATTACAGGAACGAAGATGTTTTATATATCATGATAATTTTTATAAAATTTTAAAATATATTAATTTTGGAATTTTATAACAGAAGATATTATATTAAAATTTAGACAGCTTTATCTATATCTTTTTTAATGAGTCTTTAAATCAAATATTTTATATCTTTATATCAAAAACTCATAGTTTTTGATTTAGTAACATGAAACGGTTGATTTACTAGTTCGATGATAATCTAACTCTGCAAGTTGAATGTGAACGAAGTTTAAACCGTCCTTTATAAGATTAATCTAGATTATAAGTTGAACTATAGAAACTATATATACAACAGATTCATAGTATCATAGTTAATCAAAATATAAAATTATTCAAGATGCAGTGTTTAAATTACAACAAAGCGAATATTGTATATGATAAAAACTATTTTATAATTGTGGTATATATATTTGACAAAATATTAAAGAATTAAAAGGTAATATAAAAATGGAATATTTTGTTGTAGGAAATCTAAATAAGAAAAATGTATTGAAATGTTGACATAAATTATTTTGATGTTTTCATATAAAATTGATATATTGTTCGTTATATTATTTTATATGATAATATAATTTTTTTTTGAAGATACAAAAAAAAATAATCAAAAGTTATTTTTGCACTATAATAATACGTTTGACGATAAAATGTAAATCGATTTCATTATTAAAATTTTTAAAGTTGACATGTAACTTAAAATGATTTATATTTATCTCGTTCATCTGCCGCAAAATGAAGACATTATATCCATAAATGGTGCATCGGATCCATTTTCTGATGTAAACATGCGCTTTTTTTTTTGTTCTCATTGCACGAATATGAGACGAGACACATTGTTTTTCTCGAATAATATGTACGAATGTGAACGGCCATCATTTTATAAGACGAATACAAATGAGGCTTTATTCTAAACGTGGCCGGGTGGGACTATGGGGAATTCTAACGATAACCCATCAGACCATACGTATATAAGTCCATATTTGGAAAAATCGACTCCTGAAATGGCCTCTGACGGATGCCAGGAAACCGCACAAAGGATCGAAGACTATACCGATGGGAACTGCATCGCATAAAATATAAGGAGTTGAAAAGTCAACGAACACAAACATATGAAATGTACCAAGTATGAAGAGGCTTTGACTATTGTTAGCATTTACGGCGTATTATGAAAGCTTATGTTATTTTTCATTGCGAAAAATAATTCTGAATCATATTTACATGTTAACCCTTTGGACGCGTAAATCGACTACATTATTATGAGCCCCCTATCTCCCAAATATAACTTGATAACTATTTTTTTCTATATTAAATCAAAATATTGATTAAATATTTTTCAAATGAATTTTATATAAAAAAATATTTTTTGATTAACGCTTTCACAAAGAGAGGTACGTATTGAGAGATACAATTAAATTTAATTATATTTTTATTTATTTTTTTTCAATAAAAATTTAATTATTTTTAAAAAATATGTTTTTAAAATATCTAAATATTAATTTTAACAACTATTCATATTAATCAAGATATTTTTAAATATTGCTTATACTCAAATATTCATAATAATCAGGATGTTTTTCAATTTCGCTTGAATCTGTTAGTTTTCAAGTGCTTCATATTTAAAACCAATGCGAAAAATATGTAAGGATTCTATTTTAGTACTCCATAAATAGTGATGAAGTTTCCATTGTATGAAAATATATGGTATTTTGACATTTCGTAGAAAGCGCAATTTATATTTATGACGATTTATGCGCGTGCTCTAATGTTCGTTTTAAAAGCTCACGTCAACACAATGAAAATACGAAGACGAACAAAAAGTGAAAAAAATAAATGATAAACAAACAAATGGAGTCTAATTTAATATTTGTTTGTGTGTAGTATAATAATATTTTGTGAAACGGTGAAATTTTATGCGTGATTAGACTCGTGATGATAAGAGCGCTTTTTAACGCAAAAAAAAAAAATGATACGCACGACGAAAGCGTATATCGGATGGAAAATTTGTCGTAACGCATTTAATTTTCCGTCGGTGAAAGGAAAATTAATAGAAAGGGTAAGGCGAGTCGATTTTTCATTTTGCATGTTGTACGGTAATGGTTTATAGAGAAAGTATGCTTAGTGTGTTCCTGATGTTTTTTCATTGATGGTTTTTTTCATTTTATATCGGTTGTGATTTAAATGCATATATTAAATATAACAAATATTATATTCTAATGATGATAATATGAAGCATATATTGTATATAATGAAATGTGCTAAGGTAAAAGTTGTTCCACATTATAAAAAGTTGTTTATGTGCATTTCCGATTAAGCATCGATTAATATGGCGATGATTTAAGAAAATTTTCTACTCGTAAATCACGAAAGAAAATCTTCAGCATATTTCTAAATGAAAAGCTTAAGAGAAAATAAACAGTACTCATCCTGC
>JANIJI010000063.1:1427500-1690000 GCA_024500535.1 Leptonema lineaticorne | reverse complement strand
TATTTTATTAATTTTATTTTTCTACTAAAAATGTAGATTATGAAGTCGTAAATTGTTTTATTATATTAAGAAAATGAGCTTTGAGATTTTTTTATAACGTATATTAAAAGATTTTTGATAATAAATTCTAGCTTAAGAATGTTAAAATGGCAATAAACGCACTAAAATATGAATAAATAACATCAGTGAAAAAAAAATAAAATTAACTCGTTTATGGAATCGTTAATAAGAACTTCCGCAACGATAAATCGAAATATTTATTATTACTTTTTTTTTAGGAAAAAATATTTTAAAATTATTAAAAAAATATTAATCAATATTTGCTTTTTAATTATATAGTGTTTTAATAATTACAGCCTTAAATTACAAGTTTTTGTAGTTAAGGATAATTAGGATTTTATAAATTAAAAAAAAGTTTTTTGCTGATTAAATTTCAGTTAATACATAAAAAAAGCTCTCTGAAAACAAATTATTAAAAAAATATTTTGACAAATTTTTAGTAATGTTGTTATTTTTTGTGGATTATACATTTTCTATTATATTCGATTTATTTTTATGGAATTGAAAAAAAAATATATATATTTAATTTTTGTTCCAACATTTCTATTAAATATTCTTCTTATATGTAATTAAAAAAATATTTTCAATATTTGATAAATGAAAATAATTGAAATAAAAAAAATACTATAAATCTAAACTGAATATTATGACATATATAATAAATATTTTTTGACACACGTTAACATTCCATTTAAGAACGATTTAATTAAATTTATAACGCATCGTTGCACAACCTCTATTTTTAATTTGAATTACAACATACAGCATATATATAAATATATATATATATATATATATATATATATATATATATATAATATATATATATATATATATATATATATATATATATATATATATATATATATATATATATATATATATTTGATCCATCCGGTATTTCGAAGATACCGCCTATACATATCTTATTTTACAATTTCTGTTTTTCTTTTTTTTTTAATACGACTTTAGAGTTCATATTCATCGACTTTTTTACTATGCGGATAACACCTGTCGTTTTATAAGACCATGCAAACGATCGTAATAGTAAATTTAACGATTATTATCGGTAAGATTCCGAGACGTAATAGTAGTCACTTAAATGAAGACGTCTTATTAGAAAAGATATGTGTATTTTTTTAAATGTACATTATATATATATATACTGTAATATAATATCGTCGATCGAAAGATACGATCGTGATATAAGATAAAAAAATATATAAAGCTCAATAAATTTAATTTTATTTATATTAAAATTGTTCTATTCACACTTGTTAACCCGTTGACCCGTAATAGCGTTATTGCCAATATTATTGCATAGAAAAATGGTGAAAAAAATTCTCTAAAATATAAATGAGAAATATTTTTTTTCTCTTTTCAGCGATCATTTTATATTATATATGTTATATATATATATATATATATATATATATATATATATATATATATATATATATATATATATATTGAATAAAATTATATGTTATTTTTTTATTACGAAAGCGATATTTGAGTTATATAATTAAAACAAAATATATATTATATATAAAAATTCGAATGAAAAAAAAATAAAGAAAAAACAAGCGATTTATTAGTTTCGTTTTACGAAAATCAACATAAATCGATCTAAAACCATAATAGATTCCCATATAAATAATTAATGTTTTAAATATTACATATATATATCATTTAAACTCTAAGTTTAATTTGTGTAATAAACATCGTAAATTACATCGTATAAATGCGAACGTTTCATTATAAGATATACGACATTTAATAAAATCGTCACGACGCGATTAATTTTATATTGTAATATAGAAAATGCACGCAATTATTTTAATAATACGAATTATTTACGTTAATATACCATGTGAATTATTATTTATAAACTATATATATATATAGTATATGTATAATGAATATTTCACACATTGCAAAAATCGTATCACAGATCGTAATATAACGATTAATTTTACACTTCTTAATTTTTTTTTCATTTTTTCTTAACACTTGTCTCTATATACGATCGGTAATTAGATTTTACAAGTGAGAGTTCTTTGTTCATTGTCAAAAAAAGTGATGAATATATTATATGTATATATATATATATATATATATATATATATATATATATATATATTATATAGTATGTACGAAAAAAAAATGGTTGTATATTAAAACGGCCTGTGTCCTCACTTGAATGAATAAGAAGCGTTTTTTAATTGAAGCGAACGATGATTATTTTCGGAAAATTCTCTTATTGTCGAGAAAATTTCCCACATCAACACCTATCTGAGTCGAAAAAGCTCGGTTCGAATCTTTCATTTCGTATGTCGGCGCGAATATATTACCGGTATAATAAGTTGATGATTCGGGCAATTTTCTTTTATTATATCGACAATAACAAAGGGAAGTGAACCATTGTGAAAAGATAAACCGTGTTCCGTATTGTGTTATGTTTGAAATTTGCAATTTTATATTATATATATATATATATATATATATATATATATATATATATATATATATATATATATATATATATATATATATATATATATATATATATATATATATATATACGATATATGGTATTTTTCGGTATAAAAGACAAATTGACGCGAATCGTATAATTTTTCGTTGTTCATATACGGTATGTATTGTTGTGATGAATAGTCGTTGTTTAATAATCGCAATGAAGTCGTATAGTGAAAAATTCTAAATTTTTGAAAAAGAAGAACGCTTTCACTTAAATTTAACAACTAGTAAAAGAATATGATTAACTATTATTTAGAATATTTATTACTTGGATTTTGCGTATTAATTTTTTGATGAATTTTCTGTATGATTGACGAGAGACAGAGAGATAGATATATATATTATATATAATACAATAAAATATTTTCCTTTCAAAAGATATGATTATTTTGCTTCTTGGAGTGATTTATCAAATCTTTATAAAAAAATTACAATGAAATTAGATTCTTTGAAATTCTATAAAAATGATAGTTTTAGAAATTTTTAATTTAAATATGATTAATTCTTCTTCAAAAACTGATGCTTTTACTAAAATTTTATGATTATTTAATTTTATAATAAAAAGTATAATTTAAAGGTTATATATATTAATGAGTAAAGCTAAAATGATTTTGAGGTTAACTTATATTTTTTCTGAATTTCAGAACGTTGTTTTATTTTTATAAAATAAAGATATATATTTTTTTTACAAAATATTTTAAATTAATTAAATACAAGGATTCCTTTTTTGCCACATATTTAATGAAATTTTAAGTTGAAATATTCAGAAAGTCTTATCGGTTATAAATACGTTATCAGAAATATTTTCCAAATTTATATTTTTACCAAGTTACTTTATATTATTACATACATACCAAGAACTGAAGATATTTTCTTGAATTACAAAAGGATACGAATTATAGTGAACGGATAAAAGTATAGAGAAAGGAATAATATAAATTCATTTTCAACATAGTGAAATTCGTATAAAAATATATACAACAGAAAAAAAATCACAATATAAAATCATAGTATCTATCATGTTAAAAGAAAAACTTTTACAAAATGGTCACGATTTCATTCGAACATAAAAATAATAATATTTGATACAAGATAGAAATAATTGAAAATAGGCACAAAATACATTAACGTTTTGTATTTATATCGCATATTAAAAAAAAAACAGTAATGTATTCGCATTAGCGTAGAAAACACCTATTTTTTTTTTCTCTTCGTATAATTAGATTAAATTTATATGGGCAATAAAGGCGCACTTTGTACAAATCTAGTTTGCTCTCTCGTATTTTTACGCTGGAAATCGCGTTAATTTAAATTAAGTGAAATTACGCGGTTCTAGTTCGAAATACGAAATAATAATAATAATAATAATAAAAATAATATAATATAATCGGCTCGAAAACATTAAAACAAATGGCCATTCTTATTGTTTGTTAACGTTAAATGAAAAGAGAGCCGTTCATGCGTTGTAAATATAATGCCGGTTTAGAAGTCGGTAAGAGTTGTCCTAAATTGTTTAATAATATGTGAGAAGATAACGAGGTTTTTTTTTTTACTCTATACATTTCGTTTCTCACATCTGTTGTTTTATTTTTGACGCGAATTTTATATATTTATATATTAGTGATGAAAATTGATGATTTTTTTTTTTAGTATTATAGATATGAATTTTCTTACTCTTGCTGATTCGTCTCCCCAACCGGAACTTCCGCGGTTGTTGGGAGCCATGCTTCTGGAATCGCTCAGCTCAGCCTGAAAAGTTGTATCGCTGAAAATAATAAAAAAAATGAATTAATAATCTATATTACATATCAATAAAATATGATAAACACATTAAATTTCTAAAATTATGAATATTTTAGTTTAAAATGAAAGAGCTATAGCGATAGTAAATTAATGTCGGCTCTTCGCCGACATACGAGCGATAAAGTTTATTAGGTCGAATTGTCAGTGATATACATTATATAATTTAATCATATTATATTGTTGTTTGTCTGTGATATTTTGATAATAAAAAAAATATTTAATATGATTTTTATTAATAATAATAGATTAATAATAATATATATAGAATAATTAAATTATTGATGAATTTTGAAGAATGTAAGAATGAAAAATTTTAATATATTATTATAGATTGGATAATTTTTTTTACATGTATTCGTAAAAACGCAAAACGACAATGATGTAAAATATTTGAGAAGCAGTGCTCTTTCTAATGGTGGTCACCATGGTCAATTTACCGAGCAGGAACGATCGAGATGGTATGATAAGATTTAGAATAGGTGAACAGACTAGCGGCTAGAATGCAACCATTAGTCTGGTGGAAGCGTGACGGGTCAATGTTGCAGATTCAATTGGCAATTTTCATCGTAACACTTATTAAATCAGCGCTTCTGAAACTTTGTTGCGGGGGGGGGGGCGAGAAAACGCGCCTTTTGTCCGCTCTTATTATTAAATCCGCAGACGGCAGCGCGTTCAATTAACAGTTTTCCGGTTTCACCTTGTAATTTTCACCTCGTAAAGGCATCGACTGGTAACGAGCTTGTTCGGCTTTTTTTTTATTTTCTCTGAAGATTAACGTTAAATTATGAACTATTTTTTTTTTGGATCAAGTTTTATTTTTATATATTGAGTTTGATTTATTATTATTCGAAAAAAAATCTAATTTAATTTATAATATTAAACAATATCATTATATTAAAGTTATATATGGTATATATATATATATATATATATATATATATATATATTTTAATTATGTATGTAGTATTCTCAATGAATGAACAATAAGAATACTAAAAATCGTTTTTAATATTTCGAATAACCCAAATTTCGTATTATTAGCCGTTTATTCCCAAAATTAAAAGAGGAGTTAAAAGATCAAACACTTTTGATTTGATGAGAAAGTTCAAAATCGCTATAGAAAATTTAATCAAAAGTGGAACACGAGTTTTCTTATTGAACCAAATAAAAATGTAAAAAAAAATATATGAATGAATAAATTTTTTATTAAACTATTTTTACTAATTGAGATTATATAATTAAAAATTTATCGTATCCGTAGAAGTTTTTTTTCTTCTAAATATCTTAATAACTTATATTATATACATATAAAAAATGTTTTACATTCTCCAGTTAACAATAAGAACAATGTTGTTTTTTTTTTTCATAATTTCAGAAATAATAATTTTATACAGTTTTAGTTTAATTCTTTTCAAGCTCACTGATGGGTCATCAATCAAGTCTAATAATGGTTTAATGAATTATTAAACAATAGCTCACAGGCGTTTTTCCAGAATGCGTCGTGAAAGTTTTTTTTTTTTAGTACGAAATTTGGGACGATCGTTCGTTAATTTTCTTTTCGTTTAAATTATTCATATATTTACCTACATTTCTCCTTTCGATTTCGATTAATTAATATTTTTTTTTCTCTCTCTCACATAACAAACCCGTATATCAAGATCAATGGTATACGAGTTTGTTAGACATTATATGCATTTTTATCTTTACAAAGCATATCGATGTTATGAACAAGGTTAACGATGTATAAAATTAAGTACCGTTTAATGGTATTTTTTTTTTAAATAATTAATTTCTGGTATATTATATCGGTTAAGAGTGTATATTATCAAGATTCAATTAAAAAATACGTGAAATTGCACTTTAAAGGTATTATTCTTTTAGAATGTCGTGATAATTCTTTTACGATTCGCAGTTATTTCTGTCGTCGTCAGTTGAATTGTTCATTCTTTAAATGAATGGAATTTTTAAGTACTGTTGAGGAAGTGCTTTAATACAATGTATTTTACAGTTATTGAACTATTTATCGGCGAAAAAATGATAATAAATTTTATATATAATATAATTTCAAGTATATGGTATAATGAAAATCAATATCAAATAATGATTAAAAAATTGGAAGTCGAATCGGGGCATTGTTATTTTTGGAAACAATCATTATTTCTCGAATTATTCGATATATCTAATATGTTTAATGCTTCAAAATGTATTCAATATTAAAAATAATGAAAGATAGATCAAACGCATGTTATTTATGTTAAAAAAAAAGAAGGATTATATTGATTAAAAGAAGTAGATTTATACAGTTCGCCAACAATGAATCGCTCGAGCTTCGACTAAACTAACTGTATAAAGTGAGTCCAGTTGGTTGGCGAAACACACAAACTCACGCACATGTGAACATATATATATATATATATATATATATATATATATATATATATATATATATATATATATATATATATATATGCGTCGTAAACGGTGTGTTATATATGTAAGTTCCTGTTTTTTGTTTGTCGATTTAACGGTTTACGTGCGGGATTCCGGACGCGTGCCGGGCATCTAATGTCTTCGACACTTAATGCGAGAAACGATTCAGCTCTTAAAATGGTTCAATTGAAACGATTGTTGCACGTAAATGGTTTAAATGGTGGTTTTGGTTTTCTAATGGCGAAAAGTCGACGTGTTCCTTAAATGAAGTGCACACTTGACATATATACGTTTATGTTTTGATAGTGAAAAATTTGATTTGAAATTGATTGAAACTATTTATGTTATATAGTATAACAGTTAACATTTTGATTTTATATTATTACTAAAAAAAAATATAGATGTATATAAAATCACTACTGAAAATATCATTAATTTAATGTTGAGAAAGAAAATTATGTGCTAATGTAAATTTTATGAATTGAAAAATATATATATACATAAACGTAAAATAAAAATATAAAATTATTACGCATGTAATTTAAATGAAATTATATGTCATTAGTATGTAATTAGGGTTAAAATATTAGGAAGTTGTCGTAGCTTTCATACTATAAATTAAAAGTTTACGATGTGGAAATAATTTTCACCATAAAATATTATGCAATATCAACATTTTATATATATTTTGATAATCGTTAATTCTTTTTTTATTACATATTATATTAATGAAAAAAAAAAGAAATTATGCATGAAAGTGATCGTTGAAATGTGCCGAAAAAAAAATCGATCAAAGATAGTTTCGCTTCGAATGATTGAACTTAATAATGCGTGACATATTTTTTTTTAACTATTATTATGTATATAAAATTTTTAAATATTTTCGATCGCGATATCTGTGAAAAAAAAAATAATTGCGTCCAATTATATAAAATTAAAAAAATATATATATAATTTCTGTTACATCTTATTATTGTATATTTTTCGAGATTTTAATTAAATGCGGATTTGGCGGTTAAAAATATGCAAAAAGTTAATCCAGCAGGTTTTTATCATTCTTCTTGGTGTATATTTTTTTAATATTATATATATATATATATATATATATATATATATATATATATATATATATATATATATATAAGACAACGAATAAACTACAAAAAGAAGAATTTCATATATATAAATAGGAAAAAAAAGGCTTTAAGACTGAGAATTCATCGTCCGGTTAATCGAGGTCGACAACCCTTACGGTTAATTGCGTTATCGTTAAATTAACGAAGAATGCTTCTCTTTTATGTTAATAACGTGCGCGATTGTTGTCATGATGTATAAGTATTTATATTATATATATAATAATAATAATAATAATGTAGAATATATTATAATATTATAAAGAGAAGCGTGATGATGTATTATCACGATTTTCACGTAAAGGAAAATTCTACTATTACATTTCACTATGCACACATTTGAATCGTTATAGAAAAAAAAATATGTTAGAAAGAAAAGTCGCGGATCATTGAAGATGGAAAGAAAGTGTATTTAAAAACGATTTTCTATTATTATAATATATATATATATATATATATATATATATATATATATATATATATATATATATATATATATATATATATATATATATATATATATATATTATACGTAATTCTATGTCTTCCTGTGTTACGAAGAGTTAGAATTAAATTTCGCCTCTTGTAAGAAAAAAAAAGGAAATGGCGACCGGAACTCTTTTTTTTACGATAGATGAAAGCAAAATCGGTTTTCATTTCGAACGAATTGTTTCATAGTGTTAATCGACAGGTTATATGTACATGGAAATGTGTACTTTTTATTTATGATATTAGAATGTGTACTTGAAAAATTGTTATAATTATATAGTTGATTGTAAAACCCGTTATATTGCTCTAATTTTTATGTATGGTATATGTGATATTTTGTTAAATGTTTTATATTTTTGGTTATAGTGATTATATTTATTATATATTTTTAAATATATATTTTAATTTATTTCTATACAAATATTATAAAATGATTTTTTTTTGTTTCTTAATTATCAGTTAATTTTAGTTGTTTTTTTGAGGCAAGGAAACAAGTCTAGAAGATATAACTTAAATATTATTTTTTATTATACTTTAAAATTATATCAAAAATATCTATATTAATTTTATTTAAAATTAATTGAATTTAGGAAAATTTTTATATTTTTTTTACAAAGGAATAAATCTGGAGGTTGGATATAGATTTGAAGACTCGTTTCTACATAAAATAAATTAATGTTTTATAACTTAAAACTGGCTTTAAAAAAGGATGTCACATAATTAAATTCACTAATTTATTTCAAATTACTAAAAATTAAAGTAGCCTATAAGGTATGTATATTTATACGTATCTATAATAAAAATTAAATTGAAAGTACGCGTATGAATATAATCATATAATTTTAAAACGTAATAAAAATGAACAAAAGGTGAACTTTTCACAATCGTAAATATTTGAATAAAATTTCGTAAACAATTAACGATTAATAAAACGTGAAATTATTCATATAGTATAAACGCATATTTACCGGTTGCGTTCGCCTTGACCTCGCGCCCCTGATAAATATGCACAATTACCGTTCTTATAACCGAGTAAACTTGTACCAAGTGTAGTATATATATATATATATATATATATATATATATATATATATATATATATGAATGTGCGTGATCGTGTGTGCATCATTAGATCAAGACTTGCTTATATTATATATTAACATCTTGATGTTGGCACGTGGAATCGAACGTCAGTTCCGTTCGGTGAAAGTTAAATAAAAACAACTTTTAATATATCGTACAAAATAAATAAATAAAATCGTTTTCATAAATATACCCATATGTAATGTGTTAAATTAATTAAGCTCGTTGTACGTTGAATATATCTACTGTGAATTGTCGGTGTTCAAGGTGAGAGTTTTGTAGGTCAGTGATGGTTGATAATGATCAGACGAGAGATTTTCGATTGTGATATTATCAGAAATATAATACAATATTTATATTATTTTGTGGTTCATAGAATGTAACCGATATACTAAAAAT
This sequence comes from Leptonema lineaticorne, assembly GCA_024500535.1. NCBI lineage: Eukaryota > Metazoa > Arthropoda > Insecta > Trichoptera > Hydropsychidae > Leptonema > Leptonema lineaticorne. Next base: position 1,680,062 of record JANIJI010000063.1, on the reverse strand, counting down.
AACGATTTAATTTCATATAAAAATTTGAAATATCTATGATATAATAATACAAAGGGCAATAACAATATAAAATTTATAAAAGTTAATGCACTGTATTGTGTGCATGCGTGTGTGACTTTATATTGTTTTAATTTAATTTTAAAATATGTAATTACAAGATTGTACTTAACTTTAATATATTGAGACAAAGTTGCAACACGGAATAATAAACTGAAATATATTTTTTTTTGTTTACACTTAGATAAGTATAAACAAAATTTTTACTATATAATTTTCAAAGTTACAATTAGTTATACCTCAATGCGAATTACTCGAAGTTACAATTAGTTATACCTCAATGCAAAATTACTGTTTTGTGTATTATATACAAGTATGCAGAATGCGTTTATAGCTTAAGGTCGCTGTTACGCGATTGAGGATGACATCAAAAGGAAAATTCTCTTCGATTTGGTATTTTCTTTGATGTAATGCCGCGTAATATAATAGTATATAAAGCAAACCGGTAGTTTTGTTTATTGTCTTTGTTCAAAACGCGTTTAAAATCGTCGTTCAGAATTTCCACAAAGAGAATTCTACAATATGTATTTTTTTTTTGTTTATTTTTCGCAAATCGGTTATATAATATAATAAATAAAGTATTGGAATCGTTTTAGATATTATAATATATATATATGTTATAATTTAAATTCGTGAAATGTTTATTGTCTTTTTTATATCGAAAAAAAAATCGTGGGTGGAATTAAATTTATGAAGATTCGAATAAATATTTATACGATTATTTTGAGTAAATATACATCTTTTCTGTGGAAAAAAAACAATAAACGTTTAATTTATTGTTTTTTTTCAACATATAGTTAGTGTATAAAATATGCAAAAATAGATAATAATTAATTATCTATTATTTTTAGTAGTCATAGTTGTTAGACTGGGACATAATTTAAAGCAGTAAAAGCTGTAGTATTATATATATATATATATATATATATATATATATATATATATATAATTAGTAGAAATTTTGAAGATAATATAGTATGTTTAGAATTTTAATTTTTATTACAGAATTATGTATAAAAATAGTTGATTACAATCAGTAGTAAATATAATTGTAATGATAATATTTATATTAAGATAAAAATTTGTAATATTAAAAGTTATATATATATATATATATATATATATATATATATATATATATAATATTAATTTTATAACATAATTTAAAAACAAAAATATACGAAATTTAACGCATAAAAATATTTTTTAATATATAGTATATTAGTTTTATAGCACTATTAGTGTCTGAGCACGATCAGTAATTAAATATATACAGGTTGTTTGGAGCACCGCTTAACCCAATTTCGTAGTCCATTAGCAATAAAGGGTGTACCAATAAATGCAGGTTCATAGCGGAAAAGTCCGCTATATCTGCATACTATGCGAGAAAATTCTCTTTATAAATAACACACAATCGTTTTAAATCAGGTGAAGCCGAATGCCGTTCTAGCGGTAATCTTGTATACTCCGTAATGCTCCATCACGCGCTTAATATACAGGTGGGGTGCGAAAATATCGAACATATCACTTTTTAAGTTAAATTAAAAGAAATGTTATTTATTTAAAAAAAAAAATTTTTTTTTGATAATATTCATATAAGTGATAATTCATACAAGTGTAATTTTTAATATGAATATATTCTTATTTCGTTTAATTTCGATGTGTGCTTTTTATGACCCAACCTATACTAGTACGATTCAATTTTAACCCACTTTACGGACGATACTCGTTGCGCAAGATTGCAATGAAAAAAAAATTAATAATTTTTCCCGACACTCTCGATACTGTTATGTTTTCGTCGGACGGTTGACGTTTAATATAACGAGATCGAGTAGTCGGTTCGACGTAAAGCCGGGTTCCCATCGTTCGCCAAAGTGAAACAAATCGAACGCAATTAGAATAAAATCGAAAATTTACATAGAATACACGCGTATAATTGAGAATTTCGTCGTATAATATTTATAAATGAAAAAGTTCAAATTTGTATTATGTTGTAAATTATTTTAAAATATAATATAAAAAAAATTATATGGTAAATGACGATTTTTTTTATCATAATAGTATGCAATATTTTATAACACACCGGAAATTATAGCACAACATTAAATTTTATAAAACCTATAAAATGTTATTATTATATCAACTCACGTTTTCAACAATTAATTAATGAAAAAAAAAACATATCACGATATGCGGTTGAACGAACTTGTTAAAGAATTCAAGATGCAAATTTTTCATATCAGAAGTCGGCGTAAAGTCGTCGTAAAAGTTTTATAATCCGATTATTATTACGTCAGTTTCATATTAACGAAAGAATAAAAGGTTGCGTTCGCTCGTTTTTATTTTCATTCTAATTAATCGCGTTCGAAACTTACACGATTTGCTATAAAAGTCGTCGTTGTGTAATTGTTTTATTGATAAATTTTATAAATTTCAGTGCTTCCTTTCGAATGTGCGTAATAAATATGGTGTAATATCGCTGTTAATATATTTAACGACAAAATGACGTTATATGTTAATATACCATAATATTTTTCTAAAATATATAATCTATTCGCATATGTTAAATATATTGTGCTAATATGTAATTTCAACTTAAGTTGTATTAAATTATATCATAATGGTTTTAAAACATATATATTTGGAATAATAGATATTTTTTTATAATTTTAATCAAAAATAAGTTTATTATGGAATAAAATTATGTATATAATAAAATTTATCACTTTATAAATATTTTTAATTCAATGAAAATTAAATCACGATTTTTGTACATGAATTTTATATTCCTAATTTAATTTATAGGGTATAAAATTAATTTCACGATTAAAAGAAAATAAGCAAGTAGAACTTATAATAAGATTATTGTAATTATTTTACTATATGTTTTAAATGTAATTTACTCGTTAAAAATTAATTCGAAAAATGTTTCTATATCGACTGTTTTTGAAATTTCAAACATGCAGTTCAAAGTGTTTTCTGCGAAATCTTGAATATTTATAAAAAGTACGACTATGAGTAATAATAGTTGGAAATGCTTCGGTTCCAAACGGTTAATTTCGTGGTCACACATGGTGCGCACTCAACAATGTCCATGAGTGACCATCGATGACCTCGAGTGTGGACGACGATGACTTACGAGAATCAAAAAAAAAATAAAAATAAAAAAAAACATATAAGAAAACAATCTCTTAAATTATCGGGTGTTGAGCTAAACAAAAGCTCGAGGAAAATTTAGATTCTAGAACACGCCCATTCGTGATGAATATTACATGAACGGATCACCCTTCGAGGTATCATTACGTAAGACATGTATGCTTTAGATGTGAAAAAAATGCACAATAATATCTTTTTACTTTTTTATTTTTCGTCGAAATACGATTTTATGAGTCGTATTGCCTAGGCGCCGCAGTCGGCAAATCCTAGTTATAAAATAGTCGGGAACAGATAATGGGAAAAAAGTTGAAACACTGTCGGGAATTTCCGTTCTGTGTTTTCAATGTTAAGGATCGCTAATGGACCAATTAGTGTTTGTTGTGTGTAATTATGTTGTTAGAAATATGTTTAGTATATGTATTATATAATTAATTAAATTTCTGGTAATAATGTGATATTTAATACAAATATAATGTTTGAAATAAGATGAAAAGTTTCATTTATGTAATTAAAATATTTTTCTGATTTTCGATTGCGTAATAAAATTTTGTTTTTTATAAACGTTTACAGTATACCCTTAAGGCTTTTAAAATATGAGTCATAAATGAAAGACTGAAATAAATATTGAGCTTATTCTGTCCACATTAATTACATCATAATAGAAAGATTTATTTAATTTCATTAATATTCTGTGATTGAAATATATCAATGTCAATAATAACTTTCACATATTATATATGATATTAGTTAACGATTATTATTGATTATCATGCGTAGATATTTTTGTAAGCATGACGCACAAAAAAAAATATTAATCATGAACTTGATTGACTTTGAATCAAGAAAAAAAATGCAACTGATTTATGAATGAGAAAAAAAAATGGAAAATATGTGAATTAAATTTATAAACACAGCGGAGAATTAAAGAAATCTTACATTTGCATACGCATTTTTCACGATAACGTAAATAATTACTTTGGGAAAAATACCGAGAACAAGTTCAATTTTGTACTTCCTTTATGTAATATCGAAGAATCAAGGCACCGGCTTTGCCGCTTATTTACATTTATTTATTTTAATTTTCTTTAAATGAGATCTCTTATGATATGGATTTGTCGAATATTTTAAGTGTTTAATATTACTGCGGAAAAAACCGTTATCTGATAGCACTTGATACGATAAAATTAAACACACACACACACACACACACACACACACACACATATATATATATATATATATATATATATATAACACTAACACTGTTATAGTATATATATATATATATATATATATTTACGATATTTTTTACGTTAAAATATTTATTTTATTCGACAATAATTGGTATATATTTTGAATATACGATAATTCTAAAAATATTACGAAATACCGGTTTAATGAAAATCAACGAGAATTTATATATTATATCATACTATATAATGATTCGGAACTAGAAGTAAATTGAAAATATTTACAATAAACTAGTATATATATATTTATGTAAGACATTTTATATCTGAATAAATTTATATAGCAGATGAAATTAATTGAAATGCTAGAAATTTAAGTCCTTTGATAAATATATTATGCATCATGAAGATAACTTAACTAATTAACACTTCTTTTATAAACGTATGAATTGATTTATTATAATATCTGGTGCATAAGAAGTTTGTTTAATGTAAAACATTATTAGTCTTCTTTTTCTAGCATTTGCTCTTAGATAGGATGCACGCAATTTCCACATTATTATGGAAATTAATGTTGTAACAATTATAATTTATGCTACGCTTGTAAATATAAATTTTCTCTGTTATGAAAAATAAATATCATATATGATTTAAACACAACCGTTGAAAATTTTCACTATATATTGGATGAGAACTAGATATAAGATTGGCGCCAAGGAAAATTATGAGAATGTAATCAAATACATTTATTATAAATTTATTATGAAATATTAAAATTTATTTTATGATAGTTTTAAGTAATATATGGTCAAGTTTACATATATGTATAAAGTAAATATATACAACGATTTGAAAATTTTATTCTCAAGACGAATACCTAATTCTTACAAACACATGACGAATTTTAACCGTATTCACCACAAGTGTCATTTTTTTTTTATAAACATACCGTTTATTATTCGTATGTAAGAGGCGTTCATGACCTCACGTTCAATGTACGATCTCATATTCGATTTTTTTTTTATAATAATACGTAAGTGTTAAGATATCGATTTGGGACCGTTGCTTCGTCTTCGTCATGATTTTCTTCAACGTCGAACCGTGTGTTACTCTAATAACCATGTAAAACGTCAAATGTCGACTCTTCGCGGATTTATGACCGTGGAACAAAGGAAATTGAAGAGGATCGAACGCGTGTGAGAAGGGCTCGTGTGACCGGCTTTTACAGCACAATAGTGAAGATGATGTAAGGTTGTTATTGCCGATGTTGTTTTGTTGTTGTTGTTGTTGTCGTTGTTAGTTCTTGTAGTGTTCTCGGAAAAATATCTAGTGTCGTTGAACTAACAGGGGGGTCTTCTTCTGCGATCAATGATGAAAGATAAGAACAATTTTCATATATATATATATTCAAATTTCTATTAATGGTTTGTATATAATAATTTCATTATATGTTAATATTGTAATGTTTAAAATCAGATATATTATTATAAATAGTAATATTGATATTTATAATTATTATTAAAATTACAATCAAAATTTATATTATACAAAAATTGTAATATTTACGAGATTTTTCTATTTTGGAGATATCAATGAGTAGTCATACATAAAACCCGAATCATTTTTCACACATATAACGATTTTCAATATAGACGAACGTAATTGAACTTTTGATGCAATACAATCTATTTCGAGCAAAATGATGCATCATATGGGCAACGTAGAATTTTCATTAGTGCTGAATTTGGAAATATTCATTTCGAAGACGATCGACCGGCTGCCGTGTATCGAATTGTATATAATAATAAGCCATATGGTCTGTGGCAGTTCTATAGCCTTCTATGCGAATATGTGCAAGTTTTGGGTGATTCATTGTATGTCCGTGAACTTTTCGATGATGCCTATACTCTTTCGTCGGCTCATTAAAACTAATTGAGAAAATGAGGCTCGAGACTCGTCCAGTCGGTACCAGTTAGGCCAACGATCGACGGCTTCCTGTCGGAGACGACTTGCCAACTTTTTCCACGAGCCGTACACATTGTGCTATATATTCATACGCGGTAGCATCTAAAAGTTCCCGGAATTATTTTTCTTTAATGTTAATGAGAACACATGAATGATTTATAATGAATGAAGACGATCATTTTAAAATATAATAAAATTCAATGTAATCGTTATGTTGCAAATTTAATACGAGTGATGTGTATCAGATTAAATTAAAAATATATATTTTATAATATGTTTTATATTGTTAGTTTTCAATGATATATTATTAATTTATTATAAAATACATTCTTAAAGAAATTTACAAGAATATTGATCAAAAATAAAATAAAATAATAATATTAAGAAAACATCTTTAAAAAATTATACTTCAAAAATTTCAATAAAATCGATAAATAAATATATTTTAATAAAAATTGAACGAATATGATTTTTAAAAATCTACAAATTTCAATATAAGGAAACAAATTATTATAAATATGGACAATTAGCATTAATTATTGGTAATATGAATAATAAAAATGATAATTTTCACATAACATAAATAAATAAATATATTATTAGTATAGGTTGGATGAATTTAATAAAGACTGTATCGTTTTTGACTGTCGACTTTTTTAAAAGTCGTCGCCGTGTTACGCTTCATTTGTTTGCGAATGAGTTCGATAATTTTTTGATCGCACCACTAACATGCTGGTCCGTTTAACACGGGTTCAACATAGAAAAGTGAGGTTTCGACACGCGATTTCGACGGTAATCGATCTCGTTGCAAAGTTATGCAATTTCCGCGAACGAGAGCAAAAACGGCACCATAAACAAACATAAAATTATATCATTATTAATGCAACGATACGTTTTTGATCCAATTTACGATAGGGAAAATGTTAACGTGACCGCTATCGTGTAACTTTATGCATTTTAGACGATGGCTCGTGCTTTTAACATTATAATTTGCGATACATTCATATGACTACTATATTTATAGTGCAAAAAGCTCCGGTTTTGTTGGTCGCACTTTCAACGGATCGTTTTTTCTTTTTGAAGCGTAGGAAATTATTTATTAAAATCGACACGAGTTTGATTATATTGCTGTATATATTTTGTCATAATATTTTAATTTATATTAGAAGTAATGCAATAACATAAAAAAATCTTGTTAATATTGCAATAAAAGTTTTATTTAATTTTCTAATATACAAATTGTATCGTAATTTGAAATATAATAAACATTGTCTTAGATTTATTTTATATTAAAAGGTGAAAAAATAGATGAGTATATATAAAAAAAACAAAAATGATTTATTTGTGCTCATTAAAATAATTTAAAAATATATCTAAGGGTATAAAAATTAAATAATAAAAAATTCATTATAAGACTAATATATTTATATCGAGTTTGAAACAAATTTTCCAGGAATTAATATTAAGATGTAATAAACGATAAAATAAAATAAAATAAATGATAATTCGAAAAATACACATTGGTTTTGTAAATGTTTAAATAAGTAAGTTCATAACTGATGTTGTTTGCTCGAGTCATTAGGTTCACCGTGCTGTAATTACAGTATGCTTCAATGACAAGAATAATTACTGTTTTTCTTCACTTAGTATATTTTTTATTGAAAAAATAAAATAAAATAAAATCGTACGTGCAGAATCAATGCTATTTATTCGATGAAATTTCGCTATTATTTATTTATTGTGAATGTTTTTAATGAGTTAATTAAAAGAAAAATTTTTATGTGGATATTTTTTTCTAATAGTTTTTAACGGGTTAATATTGATTTTAGTATACATTTTTGTGTTTTTAATAACAAATTCATCAATCATATAGTCTATTTAATGGATAGCGTAAATAGAAGCGGTTAATTAAAGTTGAGTAATTAAGTTTTGCATAAACCAAAATACACGCGTGATTTAAAACAAAAAAAAAATGCCGACCTAAAATTTTTTGAGACGAAAAAAAAACAAGATATATAACTATTATATTATACCATATGCAAAAAAAATATATATATCTATTTTTTTCTGCGTGTAATGTATGAATTGTCTGTGAAATAATTAATCAATGTCGGCTGATTTTAAATAATGATTTTTTGATTTTTTTCAGAGAAATGCACTTGTAACTAAAATGAAGAAATTATGTATGGAATAGCTGCGGGCGCGTTTATTAATGTGAATTTAACTAGTTGTACGTGAGCGTTTTACTAAACTCGGTTTTAATTTTTTTCACGAGTCATTTTTGTTATGATAAATCATATAAGAAATAAATTATGACTTACGCGGATATTTGTTTTCTATTTTTAAAGTAAATTTATAAATTAGATGTGCGAAAATTTTGTATTCTGTTTTTATTTCGATAATGATTTACTACTTTTTTTTACATTAAAGTTAAATATTTTATATAACGTTAGAGTTTCTAAAAGTGAAAAATATTTAAATTTTTTAATTAAAACTAGTAATTAATAGATTATAATTTGCGTTATTAGGATTTGCGACGTTTAAAGTCATTGAATATTGATTTTATTAGGAATGCACTTTTTATGGTAAATAAATAATTTGATAAAATTAACATATAATATAAATTACTATATAAAATTCTATTAGTTAATAAATGAACCAGTTTGCAAACTCAGATATAAAATTCTATTAATATGGATCATTAAAGGAAAGGAAACATAAATATATTTAAAAATGTAAAACGATATTTTATTTTATTTTTATACGAAATAAAATCATTTTTTTTCATATATAAAGCGATAAATGCATCTGTTAACAGTGTTAAATTACATACTGAATGAAAAACTATAATTTATTATTAAATAATAGTATCAATGATCGAATACGTTTTTTCATACAACAATACAAAATAAATCATATCAATCGTTATAAATTACCATTGAAATAAAATATATCATTTTCGAATTTTGAATAAGTGACTTTATAATCGTTACATGTTATATATATATATATATATATATATATATATATATATATATATATATCGTGTATTGTTTACGTCGTTATACGATAGATACAACGTTTCCGGTTTATATATATATATATATATATATATATATATATATATATATATAATATAATACATTTATCATATTAAACGACAAAGACGTTTTACGTTTCCTTCGTGCTGTGTTTTTTTTTTGTTTCATATTTTCACGAGCACATTTTTCACACGGGGGTCACTTATTTTCCTGGTTCGCATGCGACAATTCCGCCATCGTCTAATATCATTATAATGACGGATAAATCGGTGTCAAAAGTGGTAATAATTGCCCCGCAAAATGTTGTCAGTGTGTCAGTCAGTCGAGCGACGATTGTGACTCGGGTTTCGATGTCACGAAATTACCATTATTGTAGTACGCTCGGGTAATGTTTTTATTTTATTTTTTATTATTTATGTGATTCTATTGATATTATGTACCGTATATACAATATTAGATCGTAATACGTTATTTACGATAAAATCTGGGACGATATTTGTAATTTTTAATCTGGTCATATCAGAGCGCTCTCCATTCTTGGAAATCGGTTTGAATTTCTATTGTGTATGAAAATTGTTAATGTTCGATGTTGCGTTATAAGAATCAGTCATGGTTAAAAATGTATGTTAAATAAATATATATATTTTTTATATTCACAGAAAAAAAATGTTTGAAGTTGTACCTCAATTCAAACATTTTCGATATAAAATTTTATTCTAACAATACGTTAGAAAGAAATATACATTTATTAGATAATTAAAATCTCGTATATTGAAAGAAAAGTTTAAATACTATAATAGCAATTCTAATTAACTTCAGTTATCCATTATAGGATGAATTTAATGGTTTTGTCTTTTACAATATATCATTACATTTATCATTTTCAATAAAAAATTGTGAATAGATTTCATATAAAAATTTAATTGATATAAATAAAATACTATATGATTCAAATATATGTTAAAAATATTTTAGAACTTAAATAAAGTAGATAAAAATTATTTTACATGATAGAAAACAATGTCACAAATGTTTACAACAGCTGATTTAAATAAATCTAAGTAAAAAAAAAAACGTTACAAAAATGCGTCGTATACAGTTATGTCAGTTATTTGTGATCTGCGATAGAAAATCGATATAAAAAAAGAGCTTTATGAAAAATTGCTCGTCTCGTGGTCCGCATAAAGAGAAAACCTATTTTTTTTTTATTTTCTTCTATATTATATTGATTTTTAAAGATCGTGATTGATCATTGAAACGAACGCGAATAAAAAAAATGTCTTATTTATACAAGTGAACCAGTGACTTTGTGGTACGATTTTCACGATCTTCAAGGTATGCGAAAATAAACGATAATGTTTACGTTGCATTAGTAAGAAAATTTATTGCGCAATAAAATGTTTATCAGCAATAAAACTGACTATCGGTGTTAATGTGAAATGGTCGTTTGTTTCAGCTGAATCGATTTAATGTTTTTCGAATTTATATATAAAATATATACATATATATATATTAAAACGACAATTCAATTTAGAAGCGTTATTGAAATCACACACACACACACAGACACACACACACATATATATATATATATATATATATATATTAAATACTTAATGTGAATTTTTATGTAGTATAATTAATACGTATTTTAAAAATTCTAATTCATTTTTAATATCAAAATAATAATTATCATATAAATATTATGCAATTAACGTATGAATGATATTATTTTTTTATATATAAATTATATTATATTATATTTATAATATTTACATTAAAGATAAAAAAATGAATCCAACAGTAATTGTTCTAATCATCATGAATAAGTATTATAATATGTAATGTAATATTGAAAAAAATATATCTCGCCGACTATAATAAAGTAGATTGATGTATTAATAAGATAATATTATAGTTTGAGCTATAGTGGTGCGATTTTGTATTTCGCTTAATCCTATATGTGTAATGTACAATAATTTTTTGTATGCATAATGATTATGGTGTATGAATCAATACTTTTTAATTTTTTTTTTCTGTTTTTTAAACGTATACTAACGGGTTTTGTGTTCAAAGGATTACAACTCTGCAAAAGAATTTATGAAACGCCAATATGGACTTGACCACACCGTTATGATTTCTTCTGGGCTATTATTGAAGGAAGCATTATATTACATTCACACACACACACATATATATATTGTATATACGCACATGTGTATTGACAGTACAAAAGATCGGAATATAAAAAAGAGAATTTGGATCATTACGATTTTTGAAATGTAAAAAAATAAAATAAATGTTTTAAACGAGACGCCACTGGAAAAAAAAGAATCGTCATTAATTACTTAGAATGAAAGTCGATTAATTATTTGAGTATTCTGAGAAATATTTATAAGTATAGTGAGGATTAAAATTCAATATATATTTTTATATATATTTATTTTTTTATTAAATATATATATATTTTTCTGATTTTTAAGAACTTGTTATAATCAACTTGTCAACATGTTAATAAAGTTTTAAATTTTTCTGACATAATGCATATACAATATAATTTGCTGAAAAATGATTATTTTAATATTTTTATATCGGATATGATTTCACTTTTTATTTTTTTTTATATCCAACTGGTAATATATATTATGATTTCAGTTTAAATTCTCAAATTAATTATATCATTATAAGAGAGAAAAGTTGGATTATATTTTAAAATTACGTTATTCAAAAAATCGAATACATATTATATATAGTATTTTATGTTGAAATTTAATAACCATATGTTTTTTTTTTATGTAAATATTCGTAACCTTTTTTTTTTGAATACAGTACATGCATAGAAAATTGGTTTATAGCTCAATTTATATACTAAAACGCCCGTATATATATATATATATATATTTATAAAGCACGAATTATACTATGAAAAGAATCTTGCGAGATATTTATAAACGTATCTCGGATATGATTTTTATTTTTTTTTCACGGTTATAACAAGTTACAGTTATGAAAAGAAAACTGGTAGTTTCACGATGCTCATTATATCCGAATTTGGCATGTATTAAATCTTAGACGGTTAAGAAGCGTTATTCCGGAAAATTTGTCAGTGTTTTTTTATACATTTTGAAACAATGGGATTCTGCATATCGTTAATATTCAGAGCAAAACGTTGTATATACAGATTTTAAAATAAATGGAGCGCAGTAAATGAATAAAAAATGTGACATTGACATGACTATTTTATAGAGTTTTTGTGTTTATTTTGATTTTGGAAAAGTCAACGTTCGGAAAATGTTGAATTTCATTCGGCTGTTCATTATTTTACGTACGAAAAGATAATATCTATATAACGTTCGCATAATGCGGTTATTAATAATTAGTGTTTTATTTTTGTTATTATAATATTTTTATTTTTTTTTATGCATAACTATTATAGTTATATTGTGTGTATGACGTTAATCGCCAGTAAGTATGAGCTTTTGTGTTTTACAGTTATGGGCCAATATGTAATTTTATTTATAATATGTAACAGAGTTATAAAATTGATGAACTGCATATAATTTTAAGTAATCTATGTGTCGAATGTAAAATTATACATTATATTGGTGTTTTTAGATTATCATTTTTTTCGAATATATCGGTAAATTTCCAATGAGAATATTTTTAAAATTATATGTCATCGAATAGATAAATTGTATATACCATATATTTATTTTTATTATGATATTAAAATATTAAGAGTTTCTCACTAAAAATATATCTTAAAAAAATAATATTACAGTTAAACACAACGTATAATTTAGATATATTTATTTTTTATTTAAAGGACATAGTGTTCGTTAATTAAACTTCATTTACCCGCTTCAATTTTCCTTATTATGAATTATGGATTCGCATTTATATAAACGTTTAGTTTTTTTTTTGAATAGATGATAACATCGCAAAATCTATTATTATGAAATTGCTTAGAAATATTTTTATTTATTTCTTTTTATTTTGTATATTTTTCTACGATTCTATAAACGATGCATTAAAATTGTATTTTTTTTTGAGCAGTTATACATACATATATATATATATATATATATATATATATATATATTCATAAGTCAATTATATATATTTATTTTTTTACTATAAAAGCAATGCATTAATATTATAATTGAATAGCAGTAACAAATCATAGATTTTATTGAATCGGCACCCCGAACGGGACATGACACGTTGACAAACGATCGCTCGGGCGTTCATTCAAGATACGGGTCAAAATAAATATTATTACACAATGAAATATATATATATATATATATATATATATATATTACAGTATTTCAAAAGAGTTCGCACACGGCTTGTATATATATATATATATATATATATATATAAAGATTCGTATAAATTCATTTTATGGATCCAGAAGGCTGTTTAGGCCATTGAAATTCAAATGAACTTCCCGAGCTTTTTATCGTCGGTTCGTATCTTTTTGGGCTCGGTCACAAGAAACGTTCCGCGATACAAATTGGCCGTTTCCCAGCGAAGCGTTAACACTTTGCGTTCCCCCTTTGCGTTTGCACTTCGAAAATATCATCACTGGACGGCCGACGGCCACCATTAATTTGCCGTATTTTCTTGTCTCGGATATATACTAATTTTTTTTTTATTATTATTCTCATTGTCGGTCTCGTTTTGCGTCTTTTAATCGCGATTCGTACAATGAACCAGCTGCCGCTTTTGTATCAACGATGATGGACCTTAAAACGTGTTGTACAAGAGGTTCGTTGTTGAATTATATGTTAATTTCACACGTCGTTACCGATTCATCGATATGTACAATGATTTATTATTATTTAAACAGTGACGTGCGGTGATTTATAAATAGAGGAATTTTATATATTATTATTTAAATCTTGTTTTATATTAAATATGTATTATTATTAACATTTATATAAATTTATATAAGTAATCAAAGTATAATGAATACTTTAACTAATATAAACTTTTCTATATATACATACTTTTATTAACATATATATATATATATATATATATATATATATATATATATATATATATATATATATATATATATATATATATATATATATATATATATATATGGAACATAAAACGTTGTAATAATAATTTGTCAGTATTTTAATCTGGTGTAAATAATATTATTAATATGTTTGAGTAAAATTTATAAAAATATATATATTTTTAAAAATTACTATAACATATTTATATAATTACACACACACACACACACACACTCACATATATATATATATATATATATATATATATATATTACATTAAAAACAGAAAAGCATAATAATGAAAAATTACATAATAATATTGTGCATATATACAGCACATGTTCACGAAGTATAAAATTATAAAGTTTAAATGAGCGTAAAAATAATTAAATTTACAAAATAATTACATGCGATTGAAACTATTAAATTTTATGTAGATTGATATAATTGGCATACGATTTTGTTACTATCGCTTTAAATATATATATATATATATATATATATATATATATATATATATATATATATCAAAAAAAGTATATAAATAACAGTATCAATTATAAATAATAGTGCTCGTGTTGAATATTGCGTAATCACAATGCACAATCTATTATGCAGCTTTTAATCGTTTTTTTTTAAATTAAAATATTCTATAACCATAATATATAATATCTATTTTAAGAATATTGATTTTTTAGCATATAGTTGAATATTAAGAATTTACGTGCATTAAGAAGAGAGTAAAAAATAAACGGAATGTCTAAAAGCCTACGGTAATAATAGTATTTTTTTTTTGATATTTTGGAGTAATTTAGAATAAATGTATATAGTAGAAAATATGTTTCAAAAATCGGCAAAAGAAAAATCACGGGTCATATAACGGTGTGGATAAATCGAAATCGGACCCGGGCGTTAACAATGAGAGAAACGTTAATGACTGCCATTCAAACGTGTATATGTTGTCGTTAAAGCTCACAATTTTCATTAGACACTTTGTAAAAGCTCGCTTGCATAATAAAAGCCCTCTCTCAGTTTTATTGTTTTACATATGAAAGAAGTAAATATACACTTGCTTAATGATTTTAAATGATAGGGATGAATGAAGATTTACAAAATTTAGAAATATTTATGAATATTTTATATACGAATAATTGAGGTCGTTATACAGGTTCTATACTATGTATATGTGCATTATGTAAATATTTTAATAGTCAGATTTGCGGTTTAATTATCGACGGACTTAAATGAGTCGTATAACCGTGCAATTTTAATCGGACACGTGTCCAAGAATGAAGGAAACCCGATCTGGATAACGCGAACGCTTATGGTAATTTCGCATAATTACCGGCGAGTTTGCGAAGATGTCCTTCAACTCGGAAGGCATCACGAGGAAATGGCTCCGGGCCACGTCTCTAATCACGGACAAGGATTGAAATATATCGCGCGGTCGCATCTTGTCGAACGATTATACAGGATGTATTCCGAAGAAATGTGCATATATTTATTGAAATTATTAGATTTCGATATGATTTATATCGTGACATATTTTAATAGTGTTTATATATATATATATATATATATAATTGTTTCATATATAATATTTTTATTATTAGCAAGCAGACACATGTGTATTAGATTAATTTAGAAATAAACATGTTTTTATTATATATTTTAAAAATATAAAAGCAAAAATTTTAAAGTCGTACAGGCGAAAAGTGTAGTTTATAGCCGTTAAAATCGAAGCAAAATTGGATCGTAAATGCTGAAATATTTTTCATGAAATTTTATAGTAATAAGTTGAATTTTTATATTTAAATTAAATTGTGAATATAAAATGACATTTGACGAAATAAAAGCTACACCACATTATAAATTAAAATTATAAATTAATGAATTACATTAATATATAATAAATGAATTACACTATATATATATATATATATATATATATATATATATATATATATATATATATATATATATTATAAATAAATGTTATTTATGAAATTTATTATACTAATAAATAATATATTATTATAATTTTTCATCTATAAATAAAATTTTTGTAGTGTTTTCTACGAAAATTCAACAGAAATATATAAATTTTTAGGACGCACCATATTTATATTTATACGTTTTTTGGTTTTTCTTTTCGTCATTTTATAATTTATGTCCGACGTACGCGTGCACAGTATAATTAGCGTACTTGTTTCTTTTACCTTTTTTGTTTGTTTATTATTGCTTTTTTGTGTTTATTTCTTCCGACCATACGTTATTAAGCAATCTCTTGTCGCGTGATTTCAGTTTTTGAAATATACGTAGCTGCGGGCTTTTCTTTTCTAATGTCTTTAACTATAGAACGTTGACTTAAATTTTTTTTGATATTTATTTCAAAATTATTATTATCTTATAATTTTCCACATTTATCTTCTACGGAGAATGAGGAAGAAAATAAAATATGATGTTCTATCAAATTGTGTTGGTTATTATTCAGTTAGAATTTTAATTGGAATTTTACTGTGTCGAGAAAATTGATCATTATGGTATGAATACATTTAAAGTTTTATAATTATAGTAAAATTGTGAGATATTTATGCCTTATTAAAAGACAATTGATTATTACTATATAAATATAAATGATTTTTTTTTCAAATTACAATAGGAAAATATATATAAATATTTCAGTTAATTTTTTTAATAGATAGTAACTAAAAGAAGATAACAATAATTTTTGAAATTTTCAGATGTGCGAAAAACTATATTTTTTAATAATATTCACTATGTTATAATTCTAAAGTGATTAATAGTAATTTAAATAATATGAAATAGAAATGTGTTATTTTTTTGTCAATTAATCTAAAATAATTTAGTTTGCGCTAAATATTAATTTCTAGATAACTTTCAGTTTTCTTTGCTGATTTTTTATTATGAAAATAAAAATAAGAAAGAAAAATCATTGTTTACTTGCATTTTTCGCATATAAAAATATTTATAATAGAAATTGCATGATGAAAAAAAATCATCAAATTTAATCGTTCGTTTCAACGAATTATATAATATTAGAATTATTGAAGCAAATGTTATTAATAATCTGAAAATGTTTCGTAATATGTATTTTTAAAGCAATTAAGAAGACGATCTGAAAGTCAAATGATTGTTTCTTTCTTAAAATATATGAAATGTTATAATTTTATTTATGAAAATATAAATGAATTAAATTATAATTTTATATTATAAATACTTTAAACGACAGGTTCTACAAACATATTGAATGAATATGTAATGATTAACGATCGGTTGAATCGTCTAATGGAACAATCGTGAGTTTTACACGTTTCTAGAACCTCGGTTTTCACTATATATATATATATAAATGACCGGATGAGGATGAGCCATACGACCAGGAAAACACGAATGCACCTATGTGTTATAGGCAATTAGCGTGATTTTACCATTGTGTACGGCAAGTGTTCGGTCATCGGGCATGATTCTGCTATAAATTTAGCACTAAAAGTGCAGGAAATGTACTTTTAGTACAAGGATGTTCTGAGTGTTTTCTTGATTCGTATTTAATACGGTATTAAACAGACTATTACAGTGTTTCTTAAATATTTTTTTTATAATTAAAAAAAAATATTATAATAAAATTTGTAAAAGTCAATTAAGTTTATCGATCGATATATCGTAAATGTCAAACAAGTTCTAAAATATCGTGATTCTGCTCAATTACAAGACACTATATAAATTTTAGAATATTTTATATGATGTCTAGATATTTTGCGAAATGTATAAATTATATAAATTGCCTATTACACGTGAACATGTACGAGTTGTGACCGGTCTTAGAATCGATCTTCGATGTATTTAAATAGGCTTCGACTTCCTTTGGAACGTATTCTACGATTCTCATTCCAGATACCGGCTTAATGCTATGTTTATTTATTTATTTATGGTGTATTTATTTATATATATTGGAAAAAAATCCAAAGATTTCCACGAACCAGAAATATTTTAGATTTTGTTGAGGAATCTCAAATATCCCATAGGAATAAGGAAACGAAGTGAAAAGATGAATTATTTTAGTAAACGCCTAAGTTTCAATAAACATGAATTTGTCATATTTCATAATATATATATATATATATATATATATATATATATATATATATATATATATATTATAAGAATTTATATCATAATTTTAAATACTTTTTGTAACAAAATTAATATTAGCAAGAATGAAAAATATTTATAATGACAATTAACTTTGAGTTCATTTCAAGTATTTGATATAATTTATTCAGCACAAGAAATAAACTATTATTATTATTCGTGATTGCTTTTTTATTACAATATATAATATATTAAAGGCGTATTTAGCAATTCGTGAAGAAGAAAAATTTTAATTATCCATTATCAATTTTTTGAACAATCAGACATTAAATTATTTTTTCTCGACGAGAGAGCGAATCGAATTAATTTATAATGTTTGTATTAAAAAAAAAATAAAATAATAACAATATATTCGAATCGGAGCTCGTCATATAAAGAGTAAAATATTAGAGCCGGCATTTTATTATTATTATTATTATTAAAAAAAAAACAATAATATATACTTTTACTTGCCGCTCGTTTTCAATAAAAATTCAATAACGCAAACGAGCGACGATTATTGAAGCTATTTATTTATTTTTTTCTCCCTCGTACGCGTGCTTCATTAATATATTTTTAATCTATTTTAATCGCAATAGAAAACGAAATTAACGCGTAAACAATTTGTTTTGAAAGTAGAACAAATTGTTGATGAAACAATTATTCCTTTTTGTTATTATTAATAATATATAAATGCCGTATGAGAAAATATATGACGAATATATATGATAGAAATGAAAGTTGATTTTTTCTACATTATAATTTTTTAATAACTTTGTATTTTTTATGGATATTTATGTTATTGTCTTATCACTGCTATATATAATATAATTTAAATTAGGTTTAATATTATTTATTCGCCAGTTGACCTAATTTGCAATATATGTACAATATTTCATGCACTCGTATTGTATTAAATTATATTATATAATATTTTTTTTTATAAATATACATATTAAAGGCGTTATTATATATAGGATTTTAAATTAAATTATTATATATTAATATCGATTTTTTCGTTATGAGGTACAGTAAAATATGTCGCGTTTCGACAAAAATTTTCGTACGACAAGTGAAATTTATTAAACGCAATTAATACTGACATAAATTAGACTGTATATAAATATACGAAAAAAAAGTCATAAATGTTAATAAGCGCTCATTTTTTAATTCACATGATGAAAGTGCACGTATGTCGATATCGATCCAATTTCAAGACGGCTTTCACTTGCGACGCGCTAAAATTAAGTTACAATCGCGAGATAAAAAATAAATAAATAAATGGATGCATTTAATGCGACGACATTCCGGATAAGACGTTAAATAAATATATATATATTTATAATAAAATTTTTAAATTTTCATACGTGATTCGATAGTCGTTTTCACGTATAGTGTGTGAATAATTTTACGACCTTGTTTTCGTCGTACAAAAATCGAATCGACGAAAAAGCGTTCGACTTTGTTAATTTACAAAACGATACCGATCTGCATTTTATTTTTGCTTCTAATTTTAACTGGTTATTATTATTGTTATATTTTCAATGAATTACTCTGGTTTTTTTTTATTTTTCTCCTTTGCCGCTTAATTAATATATACGCGTATTTTTATTTTCTCATAGGTGTCTAGAAATTTAACGATACAATTCGAATGATTAAAAAAAAATCTCGGTAATACTATGAGAATGTTTATTATACGACTGTTAATTTTTACTTCTTCTTTTGTATCATTTGCCGTTGGAGAAATTATAATTTAATGACCGATTTGATTGTATTATGTTCTACGATAGTATTATTGTTAATTATTGCGACACGATTCTGATATGAGATGAATTCAATAGGAAATAAAATTGTTAAATTTATAGAGAATAAAATTGTTTCATAAACGCGAAATAATATATAATATAATACGTTATACGATCATTTTTATAGTGTGAATGTGTTAATCTGATGTAAAAAGTTTTTATATATATTATATAAACGATTTCAAATAAAGATTTTTTTATTAAGAAAAAAAATGTTGAAAAATTATAGAGGAAGTTAAGACTTGTCGTTTTAAGATGTATGAAAAGATTTAATGATTTAAAAATATATATAAAATAATATATGAAATATGAACGGGATTTCGACGATTTATTTTTCATTATCAAGGGTATGACCTTTTCATTATTTTAATAAGAGGCTACCACAATTTTTTTTCCACAATTATATATATATACATACAAATGTACGTTATAATGAACGGAATCGTATAAATAAGACAGGAAACGTGTCGTTGAAATTTAATTCGGAGATTCTAACGAATATGATTATACGTTACTGAAGAAGATGTACAAAAATTCACGTTTGTTAACGAGCAAAAATAGATGAAAAGAAAAAACTGTTATTATTCAAACTAGTGGGGATTATTTTATATTTCTATCGCGGTTACATAGACGCAAAAATAATTAAAGCGTCGACAATCGTAATAATTAGAATATTCGTTCTCGAAATAAATGTTCGGTATATATATATATATAGATATTCAAGAAAAAAAAATTTGATTATAATAATAATTGTTATGACCCGAAAACGCCTAATTTTACTATTATCTTACGCGATCTGTGTTTGGGACGTTTTTTTTTTGTATATTTTTGTGCAACACAATTCAATTGTTGATCAAAAATACAAAAAAAAAAAATATATGAAAAATAGATAGAAGACGAATTTGTGTGCAAATTGTTTTATTGTGTTTAGAAAAAAAAAACTGTGTTGGAAAATTGGGAGTTTTCTGTGTCAAACGTCGTAAATATCAAGAATATCTCTCTTCAAGATCTGCAATCGTTTTCATGTCCTTGATTTTTGTGGAATATTTTTATTTGTTTTTTATTTTTTTATATAAAATTTAAATAAATTTTTGATGGTAAATTAATGAAGTTATAGTTTTCATTGACCTAAATCATATTTTTTTGATTTATATACGATCGTGATAAATTCATAATTTTTATTATAAAACTGAAAAAAATAGGTATATTGTAGAATTTGAATATAAAAATTAATGGATGTTAAGATTTGAAATAGAAATTTGATTAGAAAATTGAGTTCAATATCGCTTTTCCTCATAAAAATTTTAATGTTTCATACATGTTATAAAAAATTATATAAAATACTTTGAAATAATCGATTAATTTATGAAAGCGATCAATATTATCAGTTCAAAGATTTATGATCAATATCAAGAAACAATTTTTAGAACTGTTATGCAAATAGTTAAAAACGGAAGTTATCGATCAAATGCGATTTTATGATAGAAAGAATATAATAAAAAAATCTAAGAAATATTTTTATTAAATATTTATATTTGATAAAATCAATAAAAAATATTTAAACAATGTTAATATGAAAAATATGTGAAATACTATATAATCAAATATTTTAGGTCGTGAAATGGGAAGTGATTTCATTTCCCATTTCCATATAATTTATACCAATTTTTTATGATTTGGAATATTTTTATTACGATTATATATTGCGTTGATATATTATTTTTTCACTATGAATAATCGTAAAAAAAAATAATAAAAAGGAACAATGTAAAAAGAAGCTGCTATTAAACCGTAATCAGTTCACATGTCGATAGTAGAGTCGCATGAGATGTTATTACAAAAAAAAAACAAATAAAGAAAAACAATAAAATTCCACAAGGAAATCCGTGTCGCGGAAAAATCATCCGGTATTAGTTCAATGGAAAAAATATTAATATTTCCACGTATGTTCCTAATGTGTGCGTATGTAAGGGAAAATGAAAGTAAGTTCGTGATATTTACTCACTGCTGTATTAAACAGTGATTACTGTATGACGATCCGGAAAAACGTGATTATATTTTCCAACGTGTTATTGATAATATGTAAAAGATTCTCTAGTTACGTATAGCTTAATCACTATATATTAATTATAAAATAACATTGTTCTAAAAAGCTCTGGTTTATGAGAAAATGACAATTTTCTCATAAAAGCATTATATATAAATATTAGTAATTTCAAAGAGAAGCTTTGGTTGCTGATGCAATTATTTTTTTTTAATAATTTATTTATTAAATTATTTGTCGGCATTATTTATTAAAATACAAATTATATAAAAATAATTTTAATTTTCTATTATGTTTTTTCTCGATGAAAAAAAAAAGCAAAATCGTACAATGAAATCAAACATTAAACATTAATAAACAAAGAGTTAAAACAATTAAAATGTTAATTAAACATTACATAAACGACGAATTGTAATGAAAACGTTATCATTATTCATATTATATTATTTTTTTTTGCACATTCAGCATGCACAATGCGTAATTATAAAACTTTCATATTCGCCGTAGCCGGTCCCCGCCTATCATGTGTTAACGATGAATTTTCGTTAGTAATAAATATTTTTTTTTTGTCGCAAACATTCACGTTTTCATTTTCGGTTCTTTTTTTATCCGAAGGCTATGCGATTGGCTTCCGAAACGAAAGTCGAAATAATCGCATGAAAATATTCGAAAATTCTTATAATATAATGATGTTAACACTTATTCGTTCGGCACGCGATAAAAGCTAGCTTAGCGAACTCGCGGCGGGATAAAAATAAAGCGGGTGAAAATCGGGTTAATCTGAGACGTTTTAAGCGATTTTTAATTGCAAAAGCGAAAGAAATTATTCGGTACACATTGATATATTTCATCATTATATATAAGAATGTGTAAATTTAGAAATTTAAGTTGTGTTAATATAATTTTGATTTATATATATATATATATGGAAGAAACATGCAATGGAAAAATTTACAATGAATAATAATTTACAAAATTAAAGTGAAAGAAGATTATCAGATCTAGAACAATTTCATTAAAAAAAAACTGTATAAAGTATATTAAAAAGTATTGGAGAATAAAATTATAAACGTGTTAAATAATTTATGATATGCGTTTATAGTAATTAGTTATAAACGTTGCCTAATAATATTGTTTTATATTAAATCTCAATACGCTTACGGTTTTTTTTTATGTTTTGTACACTCCATTGCCAATAACAGTATATTACCGCCCTCTAATTAACGAATGTATTTTTTAAATAATATTTACAACTTGTGTCCGATCGTAAATCGGACAAAAAAAATATCCATAGATCGGCAACCATTTTTTTTAAATAAGAAACGTCTTCATAATTTATTGACGGATGTAATGAACGATCTATTATTATATTTGAGTATTTTTTTTTTTGAGAATAATTATAAAAAATATGAGACATTTTTAAACGACGAATTTTAATTACACATGTAATATATATATATGCATTAATAATATGTAATGAGAATGTCACAAAATGTATTATATATATTATATTATAATTAACGTGTTTAACTTCCGCAGGGCAGTTCAAGCTAAATACGAGCATTCATAACATCTCACAATAATTGGATGGGAAATAACAGGCAATTAATTTGTTGCATTATAATCGCATCACGATTGCACCATTTCTGTATTGAAATGCGTTTTGTTGCCGTTGACCTTGAACGAATAGTTGCATCATATAAGTACGTCGACTGTTGCGCAACCGTTCTATCATATTTTATATTCCTAGATAAATTTCACTTGCATCACTGTGTTTTTTTTTTATGTATCGTATTTCTATATGGAAATATGATTTTTTTTTATATCTCTCTTTATTATTTTCGTTTAACGAGCGATTCGACGCGCTCAAATAGAGGTGTTATTTTCTGAATTTATCACGTTCGAGTGCAATACTATTTATGTGTTGGATGTGCTGTTAATTATATTGATTACTATAAAGTGCATTTTTTTAAATTTTAATATTTTAATATTTTTCCAATATTAAATTATATATGTTTGAATTTTATATATGATTTTCACAAAATACCAAATTTGTATGAAATTTTGAACACTTATTTTAGTATCTAAAATGATAAATTTTCCATGACAATTTAATCGACTTTAATATTGATTATTTTGATATATAAAGTTAGCTCTTGAAACTCAACCTCAAATTATGGACTCGCATGAAGATAAGATCAATTTTCAGTGTGATTTTGATTCGCAACGCGTAAATATTTTAATTTAATAATATTTTAATTTAATTTAGACAAATTAAACAATTAGCAAAAATATTCTTTTCAATCGTACAAATTTGTTTTTAACGCATTATAATATGTTTCATGCCGTAATAAATTCAATACATAATCAGTGAGAAATTGAACAATTATTGAGTAATAAATAAATGTAACTGTGTACGCAACTAGAAAAAAAAATAATATTATTTGGCAACGGTAAAAAAAACACGTTATTATTATTTTAATTAAAACATCATGTTTTCGTCTTTTGAAATTCGTGTAAGTGAAATGTTCAACATGCGAACATCATTTGTCATATTTATATAACGACGAATAATTATCGCGGCAAGATGAAGAATCGAATCGTTTTTCACAAAAATTTCCATCATTCGTTCGTCAATTCCGTTATATGATGTGTGTGTGTATGTATTTGTATATAAATAATATAAGAAATGCGGTTCAATATCCGTTACTATGTTTGTTCAATTACATATATATGAAGCCTTTTAATTGCATATTTTTAGATAATAAAAATAAACCGAAATTGCGGTCGCTTTTACGGATCTAAAATCTATTTTTTTAATTGATCGAACGTTGATTTTTAAATATTTTTCAATAATAATGATAATACAAAAAATTAATATATTGTTAAAAAAAATTATGGTCAAATAGTAATAAGTCAGTGGTATCATTGAATTTAGATGTACGATCAATTATAATGTACCAAGTTATTAACTAGAAAATCTATATTTCAGATGAATTTAGTATCAAAAAAAAATAATTAAAACACTTTCTGCAGGAAATGAATATTTTTTAATATTGTTTTTATATAAAAAAATATTTAATTTAAGAATGCGGTGAAATTTTTGATATAAATCAAAAATGAAATGAAATATTTAGAAAACAATTTATATTAATATATTATAATACAATAGATAAAATAATTTGCCATAAATTTAATACATTACGGTACGTAATGGATTATGAATATTATATTAAGAAAAGATTAACTGTATATTTATTTTAATTTATACAATAAAATTAATAATATAATTTATATTATTCTTCAAAATCTAGATTATGATACATCATTTTAATTATATATAAAAGAAAATATTTTCAGTCAATATAATTTTATAAAGTCTAATGTTCAAGAAAACCATTCCTATATTAAAAATGAGGGCTATATTTCACGAAAAGCGATCGGTTTAATTGCAGCGCGCGCACTTTAAATTTACGACTCTGAATGTAAAAAGAGATTTAAAAATATATATATATATATATATATATATATATATATATATATATTTATAATATATACATACACAAGAATGAGTTCAACGACATTCGTGAATTTATTACGATATAAGTGCACGAATTCAATACGGTCACGACGAATTAAGCGAATCGTAATATTATAATTATATGGCGAGATCGTTTTTTTTTACATAATATACACATGTGATTGATATATAATAATGCCAGTGTTAATATATTATATGTTTGGCTGGCATTTCGATTTTCGGTCACGTTCATCGATGAATATATATATATATATATATATATATATATATATATATATATATAAATTTTCCATAAGAGATCAAGTGGAAAAACAAGCTCGATGCTGGAGATCTTCATCAGAATTCAAGTGACGGCATCGGTATTGTTCGATATTTAGGAATTTAATACGCGACGTAATATAATATAATTAAAAATAATTACGATGCCGGTATGTAATTTTAATCGTTTAGTGTGTGTCGTAAAAAAATATATATGTAATATGTCGATTGTGTATAAGAATTTTAATTGTTCTACCTTTGGATATTTTATATGAGATCGATGCTTTATTATTATTATTTTAGTTGAATTATATATATATATATATATATATATATATATATATATATATATATATATATATATATATATATATATATGAGAGCGAGTGTAGAATTTTAAAATTTTAAATTGGAGTGTTAAAATACAATATTAATATATTTTTTTTATATTGTAATCATTATCAATTTATTTGAAAACCGCAATCTTTTAGTTTTCATTTTATCATTATTACATAAAAATCTTTTCCGGTAGTGTTTATAAAAAGAAATGTGTATTTGTGACAGTTGACAAAATATGAAAACTGTGATAGATAAAAAGTTATAAATATTTTTGTCTTATATAATTGTTTTTGATATGAATTTGTATCGTTCAATAAGCAGTATTAAAATTATTATAAATCAGTACATTTATCAATATTATTTTTATTATAGTAGATATGAATCAACATAAAAATATACATATTTATCATATAAATTTTCAGTTTGTTATTCTAAAATTGTTAATAGTGTGTACATATGTTTCAATTAGTGATATAAATTACATACATTTATGGTTGTTAAACCAGTATGTGGAATATTTTCACTTTAGAAAGAATCGTGAAAATTCATGCGTTAAATCCGCAAAGGAAAAGTGGATAATTATAGGTTTTATATATAAAACGAGTCGCATGTAATTCGTAAAACACATAATAAAGATCCGTATAAAAATTCACATTATGCGTAAGAAAAATATGAATTCGAAAAAAATACGTAGATTAATTAAAATGATTTATTATCGGACACAAGAGCGTGTTTGTAATTAAAATACGTTTTTTTTTTCATTTCTGTACGGAATAAATGTAGCGAAAATTTTGATTGATGTTATGAAAAGTGAATATTTATTGTATGGAAAATGTGTCGTTATTTTTCTATTTATTATTTTTTATGTGGCGATACATTTTTGTTTTAAGGCGTCTAATTTTTCGGTCGTTTTATGATTCATGAATCTTTTTCTTTCGTTTCGCACTTTTTAGTTGAATATGATTTGTAGGAAAAGTAAATTGAAAATAATTCACGAAAGATGTATAAATAGTAAAAATTGATAAAATTTTAATATTAATAACAATAATGCATTTTAAATATATATATATAAAATAATTTTGTATTAATTATGTAAAAAAAGTTATTATATATATTCAATATAAAAGTTTAATACAATCGACGGGAAGATAGTTTCAATTTTTTTAACGACGTCATCGTTTATATAACAAGAATTCAATAATACGAAAATAACTATGATAATATTTCGCTCAAAATAACCTATATATTGTTTATATATATATATATATATATATATATATATATATATATATATATATATATATATATATATATATATAACAATATAAAAGAAACGAATCGAATTTTAAATAGTTGAACGTCGATTCAACCGCAAAATTGACCATAATTTGCGCAATTTTCTCGTGAAAAAATCGACGAGAATCCGTTGTTAGACTAAAAAAAATATATAGTAATGACGATAGAAAAAAAAATAAACGATCAATATTGTTATTCGGATAATACGTGAATATATAATAAAAATTCGATTATTTAAACGCTCGTTTTCATCGCGAAAATATTATAAATGTAACGATAATAGTGCTTTCCCGTAATTTAGTTTAATGTCGATGATGAAATTTTTTTTGCAAATATAATGATTTTTTTTTTGCAAAAAATGTCGCAATCGGTAATAAGTAGAATTTTATTATATATTGGCCTTTATAAAATCGAGATTTGATACGAAGATGGCTTTAAAATTAAACTGCACGTTTTGTAATTTTGAGATTTTTTTATATAAATTATATAGTCTAAATACTGGTTATTATAATATAGAAATATGTGTTGTAATATAATTTTATTCTAAAAAAATATTTTTTTTTAGATTTGAATTATAATATATAATGCTTATATACACGTCTATTGTATTTTATTTACTCATTAATTATTAAATAATAAAAAAAAAGTTAATATTTTTCGAAGTAAAAGTTTAATTTTTGAAAACTGCCTTTTTAATAAAAATATGATTAATTCTCTAAATTTGTCATGTTTATTCATATATATAATTTATGAATTTATATTTAGAATGGCATAAATATTTATACAGTAAAAATATAGAGAATGTGGAATAAAAAAATATTATTAAAAATAGTGATCGATTTTCTATATAATATTGAAATTATATGCAACATTTAAAAATATATTCAATAATATTCGCAATATAATTGCATTTTTTTTAAACCATTTACATCATATAATAATCTTAACAAGATACTGTTATTATAATAATTTAACATTAATTGACATATAATATTTTTTTTTCACACAGAAAAAGCATCGAATACAGTAAAGCTATGTATAAATCATAATTAAAATAACGTCAATTAAAATTGTCACCAATCGCAATGCCACACACACACACACACACACACACACACATAATAAAATATTATGAAACGACATCGCAAAAATATATAATAACGTATATTACATCATCGCGATTTTTATTTTGTGTGTGTGTTTTTTTTGTACAATTTAAAAATAAAATAAATATCGCGTGTAAATCAATAGGAGTTGAATTTTTTTAACAATCGTGTGTATGTATCGACTTCCGTTATACGCATAAATATAAAATAACATCGATTTTCACACGTCCGCTTTCATTCGTCCGATGTTAATTGATGTTTTTCACGTAACAGAAATGACCTTACAAACTTCACCTTTTCCATTTCTATCAATATTATTACGTAATAATTCTTTAACATCTTTTTAATAAATATATAATCAAAAACAAATTGGCGGTTCGCGTTTTACATTAATCATCGTATAATTTTATATTTTAATGTTGATGTAGGAGGAACGATATTAACTTTTATATATGTTGCTTTCTTTTTTAATTAATATTTATTTAAATCAATGTTGTGATGTTTTATTCTGATTTAAAGCTTGTATTTTGAATTATGTGAAACTGATTTATTTTATTAAAAAATTGAGTCATCATATATATGGTATATACACCAAAAATATGTTTTTATTATATAAAAAATGTTTTTTTTTATATATAAATATTATAAATTTAATTGAATTAATTAATTTATTTATTATCACAATTTTCAAAATATTAATTTAATACTAGTAAGACAAATAGGTTAAATGAATATATTTAAATTTTAATCACGTTAGATACAAAAATATTGAATAAATTGATATATACATATTTAAAATCGTTTTACTTGAAACATTATCATCATCATCAAAAGTTTTGATATTCATAAGATTTCATGATTAAATTTAGTTTAAACTCAAAGACATAGACATTAATTAAAGTATGATAAATATTTTAAAGTTTTTGTAAATATGTATGCGTGTTGTAAAATATAAAATGTGAAAAATGAACTATAAAAACGATAGTGATAGTAACGAGAACACGAATCGAGTTAATTGACAATAGTAATGATTAAATCAGTAATACGAGTTATTTTTCTTTTTTACTAAAACATAAATAAAAACGACACACTAAAAACAATGATTTATGACAGACGTGGACAGTTGTGAAATTGATCGGTTTCAAAAGCGAAATTGATCGAGATAAAAATACTCAAAATTGTTTTTCATACACATGTACTCGTGTTTTATATTATATTATGACAATATATACAAAAAAGTTCTATTTTTTTTTTCATATAAGAATTATTATTAATTAGACTTAGAAAGCGAACATTTGAAAATATGTTAATCTTACCTTTCGACTGATGCTGAACGATCCAATAAAATCCTACGTACACGATCACTCATTAAAACTATCACTTTTTGTCCAATTTATATATTTATTTATATATTATAATAATATTGATGTGTCCCAATTGTGTCAATTATATTAAATTATTCCCAATATGGCTTTGTGTCTCATTTTTTCACTTTTTATATGTATTATAAATCTGTGGATTTGTAATCGAAATGATTGCATATTAGTTATGTATTCATATAATAGAAAATGTATTATTTTTATATTAAAATTTGTTAAATTCTATTTTTAAAATATATTAATAAGTGTATTTGAAAATCGTAAGTTTTTAATATTATTATTAATACGAAATAAATAGTGGAGAAAGTTGTGCAAGTTTATTAATAATATAATTAAAATAGGTTTAAAAAGCTTGGTTTTAAACGTCTAATAAAAAGTGGACGAAACGCATATATAATATTTAGAAAGAGAATTAACGATTTTTTTTCGTATAAACAAACTTGTTTAATGTTTTATTATATTTATTTTAACGATTTTTTTTTAAACATCGCAATGCTCCATTGACATACATCAATAAAATCGATCATAATTCATTAAAAAAAAATCGCTTCTCTATTATAAGTGAAAATAAATTATGACGAATGTATTCGCACCGTTAAAAATAAATTAAAAAAGGATTTAACGAATACGCCGACAAAATTTTCGTCGCTTTTTATTTTTCATTCATAATATAAAACCGTTCTGTTGAAGAGTTCAAATTGAAAAATAAACGCACATATATAACGGTAATATATTCGGTGGCGGATTTGAGGAAAATTTGAGTATTCGCGAGAACTCGGAAAATGCTCAAATAAAAACAATGGAAATCGGGGAAAAAAAAAATATATATATATAATGTATATAATTCGTATTGTGGAAATAAAAATTGATATAATTTCGAACGTACATAATCACCCATTGTATCGTGAAATTGGCTTGTCGTTATTATATCCAGAAATTACTTAAAAGAATGAAACGAGTCGCACTATTAGTGCAAATGAGTCTTTTACTTTGTAATATATATATATATATATATATATATATATATATATATATATATATATATATATATATATATATATATATATATATTATATATCTATATATAAAATGGATAGTATAATCGTTTATAATGAGAACATGCTATTTGTTTTGTTTTTTTCGTCTATTACAATATTTTATTTTTCATTATGCGAAATGATATTATGGTTAATTTTTATATACGTTTGTTTGAATATATATTATTTACAATCAAATGTATGAATTTTAATACAAATTCATATACGATGTATGGTAAATAAAAAAATATTTTACGGCTATGACATATATTAATATTATAGTAAAAAAATAATTAATAAAAAAATATGTACAATTTTTAAGACAAAATATGATTTATATAATATTTCGAAATTTAGTGACGATTTCTAAATTATTTTCATAAACGAATAATGAAAATATTTAAATGGTATATTAAAATTTCACATTCACAACAATTAATCGTACTATTTACAAATGATATGTAATAAAATATAATATATATTGTTTATTAGTTTGTTTTAATACATACAATCAAAAGAAACAAATCAGTTTCTATAGCGTCAAATTTGACATATGTCGTATATATGAATTATATATATACATCACATCCACAATATACTATATTATTAATTTATATAAAGCCTTCCGATTCACCCAATTTCAACTAGTTTCATAGAAATCCGTTAGTATCGATGTACGGATCGGGTTTTTTTTTTGTTTTTAATAGTTTCATATAGAGTAGCGTTAAAATGAATTACGATCGTAGTAAATGACGCATTGAATATACGGCAAAGCGGTCGAAATTTCGCCAGAAACGATCTATTAAATAATAATAATATCGTTTTACGTTTAACGAACAATTTATAAAATATATAAGAAATAAATTCAGTTGAAAAAAAAAATAATCATGTTAGAAGTTTTAAAGTGAAAAGTTTTACGTGAAAGTCTTTTAACTATTGACACGCATCGCATAACGTTCACGATCGTTTGAACGCTATTTATTAATTACATGTTTATTATACACATATATATGTTACCGTTAATAATTTTAAATTTAATTATTTGTAATAATCGTCTAGTTATTTTTAATTTTTGATCCATTATAATAACACTAAAATTTTATATAATATATTTTTAAAGTATTTTATTTTATTATATTTTTAATTTAAGTCATTCTTTTCTTGATTAAGAAAATTAAAGTTCCAAATAAAGACTGCTATCGCAAATGATAAATAAAAGTCTGTTAGACAATTGCACTTATTATTACATATTTTCTGCTAATCAGATTTTATACCATAATTTTAATTTAATTTGACACATTTTCCATTGAAAAAAAATCTGATTTCTAATATAATAATATAATATTTACACACACACACACACACACACACACACACACACACACATATATATATATATATATATATATATATATATATATATATCTAATTTAGGTGCTTTTTAGGTTTATAGTTTTGATGATTAATATTTGAGAAACATCTGATAAATTATATATAAATATAACAAATTGAAACTTAAATATAATTCATAATTTTTATGAATTATGAAGAGCTGTTAATATATTTTCTTTACAGTAACATGTATATAATTTAATTAATATATAATTATTTAGTATATTACGTGTAATTTTAATCTATTGTTCTACGAGAATAATATAAGTTTATAAATGATTTATATTATATATATTTTGATATATAGCAATGGTAATTGATTTTAAAAAATTAATATATTTACCGACGTCGTAAATCATTAGTTACAGTTATAAACTAACGATGCGTTATAATTATGAATGAATATTTAAAATGATTCAATTCGAAATATTTAATATAAATTATCTATATGTGTAACACATATTAATTTTTAAAATAATTTAAATTGAATAATGAATAAACATGATTATTTTCAATAAATCGTTTAAAACGGGATTCCGATTCGTTGCGTAATTCCGATATATGAATGTCATGATCATAGCAATTTTCTATATTTATATAGATTTTTACCGGAAATATTTCATAATTGCCATATGAAAAACATATGTTGATCGTATATATATATATATATATATATATATATATATATATATATATATATATATATATATATATATATATATATATATATATAAAATCAATTTAAATGAATGATTTTTATTTTAATATTTATTAACACTGTTACAAAACGGTGAATAAGGTTAAATAATAACAATTAAAGAAATATTTTCGTTTTATATGGAAAATAAAATATATGCGTTTGTCAACAGATCAGTTCACATGTATTAATAAATGTTGAATTTTAACCATTGTTTTCGCATCTTATCATTCAAATCACTAGAGAAATTCTTTAATTATTTTTCATAGAAATATGTAAAACAAGGCTACTATTATTATTTCACAACGAATCGGCGATGCAAAAAAAAAATATAATCTTTTTCATTAATTTCAAGATTCTTCGTTGCATTTTCCGATTATTAAAATTATATATATAATTTTATTTATTATTAAATTTCATTATATTGTGATAAATCACAATACACCCGTAAGATTTTAATCTTTTCAATAAATTGCACAAGATGTGTCATAATTTATTAATTTATAATGATATAAAACACTTTAAATATCAAATGAAAAACTTAATTTTTCACGTATAATTCGAGCACATGCACAACAAAAACAATGATGAAAATGAGCACAACACACGAACCTTATATGGAAAATGGATACTAATTAGAAATTTTCCGAACTTTGTAAAAACGTATCGACAGTTTCGTTACGATAATAATAAATTTTTAAATAATAAACAAACAATAATAATGATTAATTGTCGATCGTCTTTTCTCACATTGGAAAAAAAAATGTTCGCACACCGACATATATTATATTATATATAAATAATATAATATTTATAATGCGAATTGTTCGTAAAAAACCGTACGATAAATATTATGACAGTGTGCGTGTGTGTAAGAATGTATGAATGGTTTATATTTATATATGTACGTGCAAGATAATGGTAAGCGCCAGACGATTCGACGTACGTGCGTTCACTTTCAAGTCGCGATCGCAACTGACTCATATAAAAGCGTCGGTTCAAAGTAACCGCGTTTTGCGATTCGGTTTATGTTTGTTTTGCCGTTTCGAGAGACGTTTAACGTCGTCGACAAATTGTCTATTTTCGCGCAAAATTATATATATATATATATATATATATATATATATATATATATATATATATATATATAGATATTGTATATTTTAATGGTATCAAAGTTTAAATTTATTAAATAATAAAAATATTCAAAAATTAATGATAGAAGTTATTAAAGCGCACGGAGTAAATGTAAATTTTTAATATCAATATTGTCGTATAGAGGAAGATTATATTATTCATAGAAGATATTTCGTGTATAAATGAGAAGATTTTAACATGAACTTGAGACTTTTTCTTGAGACTATTTTTTTTGGTGTGTGTGTTTTTATATAGAATAAAGGTTTGTGATTTAAATTTAACAACAGAAGACAAAAATAAAATTGCATATAATTTTATATATGTAAATTAAAAAAAAATGCTTAAAAATTAAATTTATGATTCTTGATATATAGAAAAAACAGTATTTTGAAAATATAATTTTTGTTTTAAAGATCTATAGGGATTTTTAAAACTATAAAAATAAATTACTATTTAAAAAAAATTATAAAAATCACACACACACACACACATATATAAATATATATATATATATATATATATATATATATATATATATATATATATATATAAATATATATATATATATATATATATATATATATATAAATATATATTTTATAGAGATGATTGAAAACAACTGATTTATATTATATTTATATAGCGGTTACAAATAAAATTTTCATGGTACGCAAGTGTCGTTCATTTTTTAATATAAATTAAAGATTTAAAGTGGAACGAATTTTGGATAAAAAAAATCCGAAAATAATTAATTCAAATTATTCAATCAAGCATATTTTTTAATAAATAAAATAAATAAATTTAATAAGGTTTATAAAAAAAATAGATATATTTATTTTTTAAGACGATACTATTGCACAACGAATACACACGTTATTTTATATGAATATATTTTTGAATTAGATACGTCGAATTTAAATATAAATAACGCTTATTTTCATTAACATTAATTTTGATTACAAAAAAAAAACGTACTTTATACGATTTTTTTTGTGGGGCAAACTCGAAAGCTGCCCGCGTCGATCGACTGATAACGCATTAAAATCAAAAATTTATTTCGTACTTCACATGCATCGAATGGAAACGTTCGATTTCGACGAATTTGACGTGAAAACCATTATAAAAATTCATATATATATATAAAAGAATATAATCTGAATAGGAAATCAGATGCGTCGATGTTTTCCAGAGAACGTTACACGGCATTATATTCGAGATTAAGAGATTTCACGACGAGACGAGTTGGAATTCCGGTGCATAAAACATTAAATTATACAGAAATTCTAAACGGCTCTTATCTATTAACCATGAATAAAGATGTATGTGCACGAATCGGCGTATTTATTCACCAATAATTTTATTTGACGCTCTTTTTTTCATGATAGAAGCTCAAGAAGGTGCAGTGGCACTTTCTGACCTTCGTTGACTGTTAATAAATTACAATTGAAAAATGTACGTATCATGTTCGAAATGCTTTATAAAGCGTTATCGATCGACAATAATCTACTGTTTATATTTTATAAAAAAAATGCATATATATATATATAAATATATAATATATATAAATACATTATATATAAATTCGATTAATCGATCTGGAAAATATGCGTTGGTCTGAAAAAATGCATTAAAGAATTTATATCTATCAGTATATTGTTTTTTTTTGTTTTCGTGATTCGACTTGAGTTTGCTTTTTAATTGATTTTGCAAGATTATCCTTTATATATATATATATATATATATATATAGAGTTTTTATTGATTTATATTTAGTATGAATAGTTTTTATTAGAGTTCACTATTTTTTTTTTCAAATGAAATAATTAATATTTATAAGCGAAATACTATTCAAATCCATTATTTTGTAATAAGAAAATGAAATTAATATTTAAACTTGGTTTCTTTAGCAGGAAGTATATTTTTGCCAACTAGAATTGTAATTTTCTTATCGATGCAATCGTTAGTAATCTTGTATTTAATATCCTTATATTGAAGATTACATTTATTTTTACAATAAAAAATAATAATAATAATTTATTACGTTGATATATTCAATATTTTACATATATTCTTAAAATAAAACAAGTTTTCAAAGTTATTCATTCATTCAGAGATAAATGTTGCTAAATATATTTTTATAAAGAAAAAAATAAAATAATTTAGATTACAAAGATATTTTAGATAAATTTATTATTATAAAATTTTCTTTGAAAATATTTAAAATTTTATCAAATTCTTCACAATTTTCTTAATTTATTTAGTGTCTCAAAATTTTAGTCGTTAGTTATAATTTTCTATATTTTTGCTATTAAACGATACTACTCATTATGAGAATCGCCTATACATGACGATACTCAAAATATAATTAAATAAATAATTGTTTATTTTCATAATTTTAAATATATGAATGTATGTACAACGAAATCGTTTATTTGAAGCATTTTTAACATATAACGTGTATTTGAAGAATGTTTTCTTTTTTAAAGTACACTGGCTGTATAATGTATAAGCAAATATTTTGGCATTCCCACGTCAAATTTAAACAACACAGGATATATTAAGTGTTTTATATTTCGAATCACGTACATATAAGAACTTTACTTTGGTGGGATCGTAAAAGTGATGCTTTATTATTATTATTATTATTATTATTATTATTTCTTCTTCTTTTTCACCTTTACGACGATGCCAATTTGATATTCTAAATATGTCATATAATATAAAAGGATGCCCGAGGTACTATGTTGTGAATAACATATGATCAATCGTATATAATTCGTGTTAACTACTATTTTTTTTTACCCTTCTAAATCGGTGTTTTGTTGTAAATAAAGGCTTTATCTAGATTGAGTGCGCGCAATAAAATATGGTTTGCTAGTTGTTAACTATTTATCGAATGTTTTGTGTGTGTGTGTGTGTGTTTTTTTTTATTATTTTTGTATTGAAAGAGTTTTTTTTGCGTGGAATATATTATGTATAATCAATCTCCTTGATATGTTATGAATTGGTTTTTCGTGTAATAAAATGATAAGAGATTTGGAAATTTTTCATTGTTATAATTATTTTTCATGAGACTGATGATGTAAAAATATAATATGATAAAATTGTTATAAATATGATTAAATAAATAATAAAACAATAATATTTATTCAATATAATACAGTAATAAAAGATAGTTTTATTTTAAATAATAGATTATGATATATCAAAATAATGAAAAATGACGAAAATTTTGGTATATTTCTTCGTATTGATTCTCACTAATTATATAAAATATCAATTAGTGTTTTTTTTAAGAATATGCAATTTAGGCTATTTTATATTATAAAAAATATATTAAGACAACCTTTATAAAAAAAAATCTCATGATATATGAAAGCACAGTTTTGAGTAAAACTATATAATATTTTCATTTATAAAACTATATTATTAAATTAAGGTCAAATCATCTAGATGATAAAATAGATAAATTGATGTCAAAACGATAATGCACTATGAACAATGTATACGAAGATGAAAAATAATATTCATAGATGCGCAACAGATCTCACACCTCATATTACAACAATGTAACATGATATGTTACAGCAATATAATATGGAATTTAGAAATATTGTCTTTCAATGTAGTAATCACGCTTTATATAATACATTATATATGTATTATACATATACATATATTTACGTTTTTATATTGATGGCGATCGAGATCGTCATTAATATAAAAATAACGCCATTGATTTTGTTCAAAATGCAACTTTATAAGTTCAATGCTACGGGAAATTGTAAATAATGTTGCCTAAAAAAAAGATTCGCGTAATTTATAACCGCGTTTCCAACGTCGAATTCTAGATATATAAAATTGATACAAATTATACATTTAATCGTGGTGATATGAACGCGCGGGATTTTTTCAAACCACGAACAGGTTATTACCCCCCGAGAAGAAAAATCCAATGAAAAAAAAATATCGGGGAAAAATAAAATATTATTTTTTATATAACGCGAATAATTTTAATTGTGTTTCCGCGTATCAAAATATAAATAAATAATAATAACGCTATCATCCCCTTTAATCGCACGTGATATATTGTTGTATTGTAAAATTTGCATTCGCGTAATATATTAGAAAGTGTATGGATAAAAAAAAATTAAATTAATATTGTTATTTTTTTTTTTATATAAAAGAAGAGATTATGTCGAAATTTTATGATACATATCGAACAGCGTCGTAATAATATGCAAAAGTCGGCAACATCGAAAATTTCGATCTTTACGACGCGAAAGTGCTTTCGATAGTGAACGAGCACGATTGAATATTTTAATTCATTTTTGGCTAAAATAAAAATTAAAACAAAAATATATTTTTTTTAAATTAATGAAAATTTGATCAAGATCAACGAGAATCATTCATTATCAAGGAACATTTCGAAAACTATTGAGAAATTTTCCGATTTTAATTAAATTCGATTTCTCAATTTTTCCACTGGGAAGGAAGTTGTAAATTTCGAATTTGTTCTGAAAACAGAAAAAAAATAGAAAAAGAATTAACACGTGAAAACTTAATTACCGGAAAAATGCGCGCTTTATTTATGGTGAAAATTTTACAGTTTTTGTATTCAATAAGCGTGACTATACCGAACACGTTCGTCATTACATGTTAGTCATTGAAGTTTTTATTTTATGTGTGAATAGATATGGTAATTTTATATATATATTTTTTCCTCTATATATCGGAGTGTAAATCTTGAATTTTTATTGAGTGTTAATTCTAAAACATTTTTATGTATTTATATATTATATATCGTATAAATTTAATATTTTTTTTCACATCCGAATAATCAATATGCATTTTTTTCTCTCTCAATAACTTGTTCTATATAACAGGTATTAAATATGATATAATAGGTTGTCAGTTAAATTTAAACTGTTAATACGAATTGAGAGCAAACTTGGAATATTAAAAATATAATATTTTAACGATAAACTGAAAAAAATGTATTTTTCATTATTTTCACAGATGACGTCTAGATGTTGTTAAATATTCATTAAATATATTGTATTATATTGAAATTATATAGTATTGATAATTTAATATTTTTTTATAGATAATTTAACAAAAATAAAAAAATGATTGTATAGACCAGGAGTCCTCAATCTTTTATATTTAAAAAGTATATATTATGTTGTCATTAAGGAGGCGGGCATAAGATATATTTATATTCTAAAATTAATATTTAATTTTTTTAAAAAAGGTATCTATTTCAATATGCGGTAGACTATAGACTATATGTAGTAAATTAAAGAATAAATTGATAATTTTTTTTTTGAACAAATAATACAAAAATAAATTAAGGTTAAATAGTTAATAAATGTTACTCATAGAGTAGATAGAATTATTGATGTAAGGGAGTACTTTAATTTAATTAAGAAAAATGTATATAATTTATCTCATATGAAGACTTAATGGATTTTAAATGATCTGCAATAAAAACTAGAAGCGTATCGACATGATTTATATACAAAATTTGAATTCTTTACAGTGAACGAGCAAGCTGTTGCAACGCAATTATAAACACATAGTTTTCTAATAGCACACTGCTAATTGTTATTATATTCGATACTTTATGGTCTTTTCCGTTCGTTTCTATCAAAATGTAAACATTGTCGATTTCTCAGTATAAAATATCAACGAGAATATCACCTTGACACTAATTTTTTTTTCCTTTATGAATTAAAAAAAATTATCACGACCGCTCGAGGATGTTAGAACTTCCTACGGGAAATCGCGTTCAAAATTTTCTACGCGTGTGTGGCAACGTTAAAATAAACCACGCGCTCGAACCGGCGCGTGATGCCTTATTATTATTATTATTATTATCGTTATTAGTCTAAAAAAATAATAATATACAATAAAATTAAAAAAAAAAGATAAATTTCACAATACGGGCGATTCGCTTTGACGCTTAATTAAAGGATGGTTTTTACGAGGAAGGTCGATGAAGAAAGAATGAAAAAAATACACACACACACATACACAT
The DNA here is from genome assembly GCA_024500535.1 of Leptonema lineaticorne. NCBI lineage: Eukaryota > Metazoa > Arthropoda > Insecta > Trichoptera > Hydropsychidae > Leptonema > Leptonema lineaticorne. Next base: position 1,639,395 of record JANIJI010000063.1, on the reverse strand, counting down.
ACACACATATATATATATATATATATATATATATAATATATTTGTATCTAAATGAATTAAAATTAACGACGCCGTTGCATCATCGAAGATTTTCCAGATCTGGACAATTAAACGGAACGGATTAAATGGTCGATTTCCGGTCGCTGAATATTTAACGATCCTATAATACATCTCCTTGTATGCTGTCGTTTTAAATTTGCCGAATCCTTCAATTTTGTATGAACGTTATATAAGTAAAAAAAAAATCATGATTTATACCTGTGACTATTATTATTTTTTATAATCCATAATCCATTAACTTTAATATCGTATCGTTTTTCCTGAGAAATTTCGAGTTGTCGGATCATCGATCAATTTTATAGAATTTTTATTTCAACACCCGTTCTAAACCGACAATTATGTCGGGATTAATATATAATAAAATATATTTTATTTCGATCTAAAAAAAAATTACTGAAAAAAGATTTTCATATACAAGTCAAACGACATTCCATACTTCAAAAAAAAAAAAATACAATAATAATAATGAGCGAAACGATTTCAATAATTTTTTTTTTACTTTACAAAAAGTAGATATGAAAGTTAATATAATATTTTTAATTGATAAATATTTAAATATATTATTATTTAGAAATTTCGTGAATGTTCGCTATTGAAATTTTTAATTGAAACGCTCATTAAGCGGGGTCCGTATTTTAATTATGAAATTTTCATGCGGCGACTCTCGCACGCGGAAACGGCTCAATAATTCAGCATCATAAATGTTAAGCCGCGTTCTCATCGTCGCATTACAATTTTTTTTTCATTGCAAACGAATTCTTCTTTGGTTTTATCTTTCGAGCTTATATGAAGACATTTCGAATGCAGTCACGCAACGAATGCTCGCTGCATTCGAACCATATTACAATACACTTTTTTCCGTAATGAAGATGTTAATAAATTAAAGTGCAATATATATATATATATATATAATAATATAATATTATATTATAAATATAATAATTTTAAAAGTACGTATTATTTTTAATGATTTTTGCATATACATATATATAATGTTTCAAACATTTTTATACGTTTTTTTTTTAAATTTAACTGTTATAAAAACATTGATTTTATTAAAGTACTAGTACTATTATTATTTCAGAATTAGACTTACATAACTATATTTTAATATAATATTATAAAATAAAAATTTATTTATGAATGCCATCTTGAAATCAATTTAATGTTTGAAATTATACAGCAAACGTGTGCCATGATTACATATTAAATTGTAGTGGTTCAAGATATAATTCGAAGTAATTGTTCTTTAAATCGTTAAATTGAAATATGAATTATCACTAATTATATTACGTCACTATTTATAGTTCAATTAGATATGTATTCCAATGACAAAAATTTCATTTTTTTATTTATATATTTGAATTAAAAAAAAATGTTTCATTATTAAATATATAATCATGAAAATTACATTTAGATTTAATATTGATTTTTTAAATTAAAAGAGTTCATCTAAAGATTTAGATTTGATATTTTGTTTAAACATATATATGATATATTTTTAATTGTTTTTTTTTTGTAATTGTATATATGTAAGGTTTGAGAATCGTCGTTTTTTCGAACGATTCACTCGAGTCGTTCGTTCGTAGCGAACATAATTTTTATTTTAGCGTTTGTATAAAAGTGACATATCGACACGACAATGGTGCATTAAATGCAATTCGAATATTCTTACATACACAATGGTCAACGTGCTTTGACAATCGATTAATTTCTTTTTGTTGTTGTTGTTGTTGTTGTTATTGGTGTTGGTGTGTTGTTTGTTTTTTTTTTGTTTTTCATTTTATATTTTTCGTCTGCGCGACGTAATGACGGTTTATAAATGAACAGTTATAATTTATTTATGCGAGATTCGAAGCGAATTGCATAATGTGATCCCGTCAAAAAAGACCGATAAAATAAAAATTTTAAAAATGCGAGCGATTCCGAGAAATGTTTCTTTTTTTTTTCTCACTCCGGTGAAAAGTTCATTAGGATTCAAAAATGTGTGTGCGATTTTTTTTCTATTTTAGTTTTCATATATATCAAACATCAAAAATGTGAGAGATATATTTTAAAAATTTACATATGCGAATTATAAAAAATGGTGAATGAAAACATGGATATATATTACATATATTTTATAATTTATTATTTATCAGAAAAAATATTTTTTAATATTTCCATTAAAAAGCTATAAAATTCTAATAATTTTGATTTTCACACAAATATAAATTCAATCAATTTTAAATATAAAATGAAAAAAAAATAATAAAAAAACATATTTTAATATTATTTATATTATAATAAATAAAAATATAGGAAACACTATTTTTTAAAACAAAATATGTATTAAAAATTAGTTGTATATTATAAAATATTTTTGTAATATTCATATATCATTTAATATATTTGTAGTCGACTTATTGATATATATTTTTTATTATAACGTTAATTATAATATTACAAAGTTATGATAACTTTATATATATATATAATTATACGTAATACGTAGTTATGAAAATATTTAATTACGATAATTAAATATATAGAATTCTTTCTCCATCATTATATACTGTATAAAAAGAGTTGAAAATAATTTAATCGATTGTGATTACTTTTTAAAGATTAAATTCTTATTCGTAGATCGATTAAAAATTGAAAACGTGACCAAGGTTAAAAAGCCCTGATCTAAAATATGCGCATCGTAAAATTCCCGCGGAGTCAGTTGACGATTTTTCGTATATAATATTTACTCGTTTAATTAAATATCGCGTATACAAGTAGTTATTGATTATAATATTTACATATAAATTAACGCGACGAGTCGAATTAATTTGTTGTTTATTTTAATTAGCGATTGAACCTGTTTTTTTTTTCGAAGAACGAATCGTTCCGAGAGAAATAGAAAAAAATGTGAATAATGAACTGCGTTAGATTTTTTTTTGAGCGAGTGAGAAAAGTTAAGATTATGATTATTATATAGAAATTGAATTATATATATATATATATATATATATATATATATATATATATATATATATATATATATATATATAATTCTAATTTTGAACTCTTGGTATTTACGATTGTTATTATTCGATATACGTACAAAAAAATCACGATTAAAATAAAATACAATAAATTTACGAACGTTTTAGAATAACTATTATCGAAAATAATCATTCAAAACTACGGTATGAGATGGTCTAAAAACCACATCGAGTTATTTATTAAGAAAGGATGTTTCTGATTTTACGACGATCGTATTTCGCATTGGCGTAATTGCTGTTTAAAAATCACACACACACACGCACATATATATATATATATATATATATATAATATAAGATAATACAACATAATATTCACACGTTTGATTTATAGTTTGAGAGCCACACTAGACGCCGTGAGCCGAAGATTGAGAAGCGCGTATCGATTCGTTTTTATGACTGTAATTTTAGTGGTAGGTGTTCGCAAGGGATAACTAAAAACTATTAATTACGAACACGGTATTATATATATATATATATATATATATATATATATATATATATATATATATATATATATATATATATCTTCGTAGTAAATTCTAGTTACGATATTTTAAACGATTTTTCTAGTAATACGCACTCGTATATAGTAAATTATCTGAATCTGAATATGGAAAATCAAGGCTTTAATGTATTACATAAACAGTGTTTAAGTTTAAAACAACATGCCGTAGATGGATTATATAGAACCTATTTTCGATTTTTAAATATTTGTAATCTGATTTCTATTCGTACAATTGAATATTAAAAGGTTGAGAATGTAATTAAAATTCATTTCATTAACGCAATGTATTATAAATGTGATAAATATAAAAAAAAATAATGAAATAAATATTAATATATCCCGTATCGCTTTTATGCAATGAAAGTTATACGGCATATATTATAATATGAAAATGTAATAAATATAAAAAGTAATGTATATTGTTAATTTATTTAGTATTTTTTTATTATAATAAATAAATAAAAAATAACGTGGATCATATGAACTTGAAATTCTTTACATATTTTATGATTTATTTTTTTCACAATATCAATTATTAAATATTATATTTAAATAGTGATATTATGTTATAAATAAAAAGTGAAAATGATATTACAGATATAAATAAATTATGAAAATTGTTATAAAAAATAATTTTTATATGAAATATTAAAAGTGTGACAAGAATGAATAAAATAGATCTATCATTAGGACAAAATTTGCGGTATTTTTATTATATATTTTATAATAATAAAATGTAAATTATAGACTTTCATTTTTGCGGTTTAAATACGTACACATGTCGTCAATCGTTTATTTTATGTAAAGAAATAAAATATAATATTAACTATTAAATGAAGAAAGTCTAGTTGTGAAATAGGATTTTGAAAACGAATTAAATGCAATATATTTTCATTGTATCGAGACGTAAATGTGTGTTACCAATGTCATATTAAAATATATATGTATGAATTAATTTTTTTTTAAGTATTTTTAAGTATAATAAAAACGAAATGCACTTTCACGAAAATGAGTACAGAGCATATAACGTGTAATATTTTGATTCTCATCGTTTCGTTTAATATAGAGCGACAATTTTCCGATAGATAAATTGTATATAATCTAGGAAGACGAATAAGAAGAAGAAAAAGAATAATAGATTGTAAAAATTGCAGATCAACTATGGATAAAAAGACATATTGTTGAAGAGAAATCGAATGAAGCGTGATGGAATTCAAACGTCATAAAAATTCTTGCACGAAACATGCGTGATTCTATTCCATTATCATATAATAATAATATATTTATATATAAAAATACAAACGATGAAATGACTGACTACTGTTGAAAATAAAAATAAATAAATTAAATATAAAATACGTGTATGATCAGCGGTCATTATCAAGAATATCGCTGTCGATACTACGAATCACTTTGTTGATGTCGATTCTCTTATCGATTATTTATTTTTTTTTATATATGATAAAAGATCATAGTTAATAATTAGCGTGTTTGTTATTTATATACGATTATATTTTTTTCGTAATTTAATTAATTTTTGTGGTGAGCTTTCGCCTCGTCATAGCTTTCCATCAATATGACTATCAAATATATTTGAAATGTTTTGATGTGTGTACATATAATATAATTGATCTTGCATAATTTTATGTAACGATTAGACAAAAAAAAATAATACATACGAAAAATTTTAGCTAATTAAATTGTCGAAAAAATATCGTACGTCAAATAATTGATGAAAAAAAAATATACATTCATTCGATGCGCTGAAAAATACGATGAAATTAAATTAGCGAAGTGTTTGTAATCGAATGATTTTACTTATACAATATTAAAAATTTAAATTAAATTATATTATATTACATTATTTTTATGTAATAATTGTGAAAAATATAGACGAAATGAATTTTTTTTAAGTCATAGTATCATTGAGATAAAAATATATTTGGAAATTATGAATATGAAAAATTTTATCAATATTTTTTTCCAAAATCATATTTTAATTAAATTTAATTTCAGTTAAGTTGACATGAATTTACTTTTTAATATATATTCATATAATTCTTAATATATATTAAATTTAAAACATTTATTCTTATACTTATAGAATACTGCCATCTATAAATAAATTCTAAAATTACAAACATTATTATTTAAATTAAATAAAGTTATTCACAAAATATATAGATGTCGTTTATTTATATTTTTGAAATTTTCAATAGTTATAATATATTTATATAACATTTTTAAATTAAAAATTTATTTAAAAATAATACATATTTTTTTTCATATATAAGAATATTATTTTAATAAGATTTTTATAAAAAATAATTTAATAATTTTTAATATATTTTTTTTTTACAAATATACTATTAATAATTTCGTGGAATATTAATATTTACTTATTGTTTTAATCCAAACACTGTTTAATTAATGGTAAATATTGGCAGAGAAAATTGCTATTCTACTTTTACGTAACAAATTGTGTTTGAAGAGTATAAATTGACACTGTTTTTTAACGCCGATAAAACATTTAATAGTAAATTTTTCGTGGAAATCGATAATTTATTAAAAGTGAACATCGCCATAATAAATAAAATAAAATACATTTTTATAGAATTAATTCTAAACAATGAAATGATTGATTATATTTATTATATATTATTATTGATGATTAGTAATATTCTTTTATTATTGTATACGAATAATTAAGAGAAAAATTATATAATAATTTGATTTTTCTATTAAATTACAGCTCTCGAGTTACAATCAACTCGACTTATGACGAAAAAAAATATTTTTTTATAGTTTTAAAACGAATTTCGAGAATTGAACACGAATTGAATACTATATGAAAATGGTATAATTAAATGTTACAAAATGAAAGATAACTTTCAGCCATGGAGAAAGTTAACATAATCAAGAATTCGGTCGACGAGAGGGACATTAAGTAGTGTAGAAATTTCACTATTATTTTTTCTTTCATATTCATCGTATGTCTTCTGAACCGTGAAGATAGTCGAAGGCGAGGAGTTGCATTTTCACATTTTTTTTCACTTTTTTTTCCTTTTTGGAGTAACAACATTAAGTGCATTCAGAACGCGATTGGAACACAGCCAGTGTATTCAGTCAGCATTTCTTACTGCAAATTACTCCACTTAGACTAGTTTTATTTTTTTAACTACTTCTAATTAAATAAGTTCATCGTTGGTTATAACAGTAACATTTTTATATGTAATTATATATTTTTCATAAAAATATATACATGATATTATAATTTTTAATAATGATAATTTTATTATATAAATTAAACTGTCATTTTCAAAATAAACTTATTAAATATTATATAATTTTTATTTTAAAATATTAATTAAAAAAAAGTTGTTTGTATTGTTCATCAAATATATTAAATAGAAAATTCTCTAATAAAAATTAATTGATTAATCTTTTAATTGATTTGTGTATTGTCATTACGATTGAATAAGTTTGCAAAATTTCAAATCAATTGGACATTGGGAAGTGATCAAAAAAATGATTAGAAGAATTCACTCAGACAAACAAATAAATCAAGTTAAATAAAAAAGTGTGTAATGATAAAGATGAAATTTTATAGTAATAATTATTAAAAAATATATTAGTTTATTTAATATTTAATAAAACTCACTTCTGAATGTAATTATACAAGTAAATATTATTTTTTATTATCAATTGACAAATATTTAAATTACAAAGAATCTCATTCAGAATCGCAATATATATATATATATATATACATATATATATATATATATATATATATACATATATATATATATATATATATATACATATATATATATATATATATATACATATATATATATATATACATATATATATATATATATATATATATATATATATATATATATATATATATAATTTTTCCGCATTATCGTAATAAATAATTCTATATGCGTGTAATCGGGTTCTCAAAATTTTCGTTTTGATTTATCGCATTTTTGCGAACGTACGTCGTACTTGTCGATATGATTTATCGCGCCAGATGTTTGAGAGTCTCTGGCGGGGAAAATTCACCATCGAAAAATTTTCCACTGACCCGTCCGCCTGAAAAACGAATTCTTAGCACGTGGCTTTCGTCAAAGTGAAACACACCCCTCTATTATAACGATTCGTGACCGAACCGAATTTTCCTCTTTTTTTTTCATCCCTCGTAGTCTTAAAATTCGAAGACTTCGTTCCGAGTTCCATTTTCCATTAATTATTTTATAAAGTACTTTTCACTCTAATGGATCGTTAGATGAGAATTCTTTACGTAAGTATTAATTATATAATATTATTATATAATATAAAATATACTTATTTTTTTTATATTAATTATATATTTGATATGATTAATATGAAAAATAAATGACTATTGAATAGATTTATAGGATTTCAAACTAATAAAAAAAAAGATTAGACATTTCAAATACAATCAATATATATATATTTATAGTGTTAGATTTGTCGCATTAAAACGTCCTCTTCAACCGCTATAATAATATTATCGATAAGAAAAACACTCGAATAGACAACGGGAGCGGCACTTAAAGCGTTAAAATTAAATTGATCAAGGCGGGTCCACATTATTTTTCCTCTTTTTATTCTGATCTTATATACGAAAAGAACGTCCTAAAAATAACACCCGGTCTCTTTATTTATTTGCACGGATCGAATATTGAATTTGTCGTTTCTGTACGTGTCCATTATAACGTTCGATTTGATAATTTTTTTTTTTTTTGTGTGTTCCGTTTTTCGAAAATCGGATTACGGAGCAATGGATATTGCTGTGAGAGTACGTGTATTGTACGATATTTTTATATTATATTGGATATTATGAATTTGAAAAAAAATACGTATATATATATATATATATATATATATATATATATATATATATATATAATAAATAGAATAAATACCTGCATTGCGACAGACAGTCTTCGTGACAACCGCATATACTGCATGTGCAGAACGAATACTGGGATGCGAAGTCGGATTCATGAGGATCTGATTCTGATCCTTGGCGTCTCCTTGAATTTCTCCATCTGAAAATTTTATATTATTTTTACGATATTTTATCTAAAATTTTTACGATAAAATATTGGAAAATCTTCGTAAATCAATATTGGTATTTTTTATATATAAAAATATATATTAAATTATATGATAGTTATTTTTCATTTACTCGTTTATTGCTAATAACTTAAATAAATATTTTTTTTAATATATAAAAAAACTTATATATTAAAATAGTCACATATCCATGTCAAAATTTATATTTTATTATTAAGATATTATATTTTATAATCGGTAACAGTAGAAATTTATATATTAAAAATGTTTATTCAATATATCAACATTGATATATAAGCGACATCTTCATATATTGTAATATTAAAAAAAAAACTGATTTTACGAGCATAAATTTATCTTCACAACATTGATTTATTTTTTCACAGTCGATTTATCAATTCGATGCTTCGTTTTTAGATTAACGTAATGACTTGATATATTTTTGCACTTTTATTTTATGGTATATATACATTTAAAATATTATATTATATCATATTAATTATAAATTTTAGAATATTTAGGTGTGCTGAAAAACGCTCATATATAGAACTAGTAAGTGTTGAATTACTAAGGGTTAGTAGAAGAGGATTATATTAAGAGGCGAAGGGTATTAAACTCGAATTTCTAACTTATCGTTCTTTGTCGACTGTATAAGAATAGAAGCTTTATTCACGTAGAACAGAGGATGGAATGAGAAGGGCGAATTCCAGTACTATTTTATTTAACATTATATTGTTCACAAATGCACGTTTTGGTACAATTTTACAACAAATTCAAATAAATCGTCCGCTTTACGCACGCATACACTTTTTCAGACATCATAATATATTTTTCACAGTGAAGAAAATGAAATTTTCTATATAAATATTTTATAACTATTGAAATGTTACCTGTGTGTGCTTTTTGTATCGACATGATCCACGACCAGATTCCACGTTCTGTGTATCAAATATAGCAAGAATAGTACTCTTGAAGATTCCGCATTGTTGGATAGAGTCTTTTTCTTCCATTTTCCTGTTTTCCATTTCCGATTGGCCGCCGTCAGAGTGCTTATACTGCTAGAATTATTTCCCATTGTTAACACTTGGCAAATATGAAAGTTCTACCATTCAGTTAAACCGCTACACGTACGATGCATCGTAACGAACGAATTCAGTTACATATCTGAAAATAAATTTAATATAATCGCTTATAAAACGGCATAAATATAATTGTATAATAATAATAATAATAATAATAATTTTTGTCGTGTAAATTGCATTAAATTGTATGCAGAAACTCGAATGTCACAGTAAACGAGCGCGATATAAGGATTGATTAATAGTACGCCGGTTAATGTTATCGTTGAATATTAACGGTTTAAAGATAGAAACGGAAACAATTCTTAAGACATAAAGTATCCACGGGGCAGGAAATTGATCGTATCCATTATTAATATTCGGGTTAATGTTTATGCTGTATAATCGTTTTACTATCTTCAATCTTGAAATGCTGTATGCGTGTGCTATATGAATTATAATATATATATATATATATATATATATATATATATATATATATATATATATTTATAATATAAAACGCCTAGAACAGGATTTGATAAATGACGATAGGCGAAATATTATATAAATTATTTATAAATAAAAAAAATATACATATAATAATAATAGGATATTCTAAAAAATAACTTTCTGACACATTAATTGATAAATTACTCGTTCTAAAATTTTGATTTTAATTATTTTTCAATAAAATATTTTCATTTCTTCTTTCTGTGTATGCGATTTAAAAATTGTATAATATCTGTTCTAACTTTTTTTTTTGTTGTAGTCTGCGTTCGAAGTGACGTTAACAATGTAGTCAGACAGCTAAAAGTTTTGACTACCCCTGGCCAAGTCGTATATAACAGGATGTTTATGTAATCCGCAACGAGGTTGAAGTGTAATACAGAAATATTTTTAGTTTTGAGTTGTGTTGTCTTTTTAAATTTTGAGTACACTTTGTTTTTATTCGACAAGATTCAGTTGTGAGTGTTTGTTTTTTTTTTTTTTTGAGATGTATTATATTTAAAATGATTTTATTATTTTTATAATATAAAGATTTTAATATTTACAATATTTTGTATTATTAATGATTAAAAAAAATATAAAGTATATATGTTTTTCGTACGAATTTATCCTTAAGTATTTTTAAATTTATTATACTTGTGATAGACTATTTGATAATAAATTTGTTTATTACATTCGAAATATAAATTAATTAAATCACATTATATACAAAAATATATTAAAAACAGCGCAAATTCATTGTTAGATATAATTATTGTATTTTTTTTTATCATTATTTTCCATTTTAATTTCGTAAATTAATTACATTTATCGTACTTTGTATACTAAATATCATGTAGTTCTTTTATATAGTAACACAAACACCGCAGGTAAAACTTTGTACTGAAAATTTAATTAAGGTTGTATTCTATTTACTGAAAAAAAAAAACGGTGAAAATGTTGAAAGCGCATATTATTTTTGCAGTTGTTTCAAGTACTTCATTGTATGACGAATAAGAGGGCAAGGTTTTTTTTAAAAATGATATCTATATATAATTATAAAATATAATTATGTTTTTTTTTTTTATAATTATTAATGTATTTTTGAAATAATATTAAATAAAATGATTTGATTATATAGAAGAGAATCTCTCATATATACATATATATATATAATATAACCGAAGTTGCATCACATTATTTACATTTTACAAAGAAGCAAATGGTTTGTTTGTGCGAAGTGTTATGTCAGAGCAAACAAAACGTTTTTAAAACACGTACAATAAATAAATATAAACGTGTAAACAAATAAAAAATATATATATATATATATATAAACAAACCGAATGAATAATGAAACGTTTGCTAGTCCACTATCTATTTTACGACAATGAATAATGGTCATTAGATTGAAAAGTAGCGATTCGTGAATTTCACCTATTTCATTTTCAATTTCATTTATTATATTTACAATTATTATTATAAAAATGAAGACGATAAAAAAAAAACACGTTCTAAATAATAACGGGGTTGAGAAATGTGCGATATTTATCGGTGGTTTATATCGAGTTTAGCCGGACAAAGTTGACTAATGTTTAGTTAAATGTTTAACCATTTAATTAGTTGACGCTATAAAGTTAACCTTTTAATGTTTATTGCGATTGTTTCGAACGATTAATATTAAGGTTCTCAACATATATCATATTTTATATGCGCAATATTAAACGAGATTTATTAAATTGGATATTATATTTATAATCATAGTTAAAAGTTAACATATCTCGTTTATTTAACTGCGAATATTACGTTTATTTTTTTCTGATGCAATCTGATATTATATTTGATATTTAAAATAAATCGTTGGCATTGATCTATTTTAGATCGTAATATATATAGAATTGAGTTATAATTTTCTTACTATTTTATTGAGATATAATTATTGTTATTTATTAATATTATATATTAAAAAAATATTGAATTTTAAACAATGTATGATTGAAAAAAAATTTTTTATTATATATGGAAAACGCATTAAAAATTGATACAATGGACTAAAATTGTAATGCATATAAAAAACGTAAAGATTATTCAATACTTTTAACGGATTTTAATTCATATTTTGCCGAGAACCGTTTATCGAAATTTTTCGATACATAACACAAAAAAAAGATGCAACTCAATCGTCGTGATCTCATTTCATCCGTCACTTTTGACACGAAAATTTGCAACGAACGATTGATTCGCTTATAATTATTCCGACTACAAAATATAGAAGAAAAAATGTGTCTTAATGGTGTTCATTATAAAAATTACAAGACCCAATTTCTATAACAATATAACGTGCATATCGAATTAGCCATACTTATATCATCAATCGTACGTGCGATAGCATAATTTGATTATTACGTCGCTTTCTAAAATAAAAAAAAAAGAAGCGACTATATATATATTATATATATATTTTTTTATAATCGTAATATCTTCTTGAATTATTGTGTAATTTTTTTTCGCACAATACATTTGTATAATTACGTTTTAAGAGTATTTCTTTTTTTTTTCGGTTAAGAGATAACGGAATCAACGTCGCCGTATCGATGAAACGGTTTTGATATACGACTCTCTGTATTTACATATTTATTTTTTCGCTCGTCGTAAATCGAGGCAGTCATGCTTTCGACTTTCGTGAATTAATATTGTATTTTTTTTAATTTTTTTTTTTTTTTTGGTTCGTTCATTGTGATAGTTTGTCGGTTATCGAATTAAATATGAAACTGCATGTAAAAAAGTAAATTTGAATATCTCTCGATACGCAACTCGTCTGAAGATGTGTCTGAAGATACCGTATTTTTATTAGTATTTTGTATGTAGAACGCTAAAATAAAAATACGCGAAATTTCTAATAAGCGGTGCATTAAGTATGTTTTTATTTATATTCATAATTAAGTGATGTTTAATTTAGATATAAAAATATAACCAATCCATATCATTAAAGTAAGAAAAAAAAATAGTTGACATAATTTACTAATGTTAATATTAAGAGAGAATATATCAATACTATTTTACTAACTCAATTGAATAAAATATATCAATATTGAAGTATTTAATTTAATTTATGTATGTTTGAAACAGGATTTTATTTTTGATTGAAAAAAAAAAGACTGTATATAATTTAATAATAATTAGTATATTTAGAATTCTCATATAAAAAAATTAAATCATATTTTTAAATAAAGAATATTTACACATTAAATAAATTGATACGACGATAACTGATCATCGAAAAAGAAAAATGTAGCACTTAAATTGTGAATCGATCGCTATTTCGGTCCATTAAATACTACGTAATACTTTCTTTTTGATTATATATTATACACATATGTTCATTGGCATATAGTTTTAGTAATAGTAATATTAAAAAAAGAAATAGAAACAATATACGTACGTTATTACATATAAATAAATATGTAACGCGTGTATTCACGTTTAACCAGGCCTACAAAATAATTATGTATAACAGTGAATTGACCGTGAATATTATACACGTTAGATTTTATTTACCCAATAACCCTATTTGTAGGAAACGAGTTTAGGTCGACCTACTGTTCTATATATATATATATAATGCATTTTATTATGTCTTATATTCAGATTAAAATTTTATAAAGGTAATTTGTCAGATTTATTCGGTAAAAGTGTGATAGATTTCAGATCCAGTTATGAGATCGAATGCACGGGTTAATAATTTTATTCATAAACTAAATTTTTAACGTATTTATTTTTTAATAATAAACGTTGTTTTTATATTCAATCATAATTAAAAAAAAAACAGACATAATTAGAAAACTATTATAATTAGTATATAAAAATATAAATGCAAATGGATAATAAAAGTAGGTTGAATCATAACTGTCTCAGAGATCGTCGCTTATGCAGAAATGAGAAGTTATATATGTTATATAAAACCAGGTAAATATATTTTAATTTGAATACAAGTTTTTATTTTGCGGCAATTTTCAGTTTTATAACGATAAAGTTTTAAAGTGGAATAAAATAGTTTAAGTGTAGAATGTTTACTCTCAACTTTATGAAAAAAAAAAAAAAAAAACGAAAAATCTCATACTCGTAAAAGTTGTTATTTTACCGAATTATATAACAAAAAATAATGAAATTTATTATACTTTTATAATTCCGCAAAATATATAGTAAGTTATTAAGCGATAAACATTGGCGCATTAAGTTATAAATTTCCTTGAAAACGAGTACAAATAATAATCGTTCGTGTAACGGATCGGTTTAATTTAATTTTATTATGACCGGATTGTTAAGATCAAATAATGCGGTTAAATTTATTTACGCGGAACAAGTGTAAATATAATTATAAAACGAAAAATGTGAACATATTTTGCATTTAGACACACGTGTAAAAATAATGTAATGCGACTAAAATCGTTTTGCATAAAAACGCGATTGCGGTTCGTTGATAAAATATTCCGTGTTTAATTTCATATTTTGTAATTTTACATATAATTTGTGTATATTTAGAGGGGGATTCGTTGTTTTGTTAACTAATTATAATTGTATTTATAATGTCGTTTTAAATTAAAACGATGTATTTAATTTTATTTAACGAGTGTCCATTTCTATTATTTAAAATATATAGGTTCAAAAGAATTGATTTAGTAATAGTCAATTTATTAGCTATATATTATTATAAAAAAGTCGAATACTAATTTTAGTATAATTAGTGGTATATTTTTTTAAGATTTATTAATGAATATCGGATGAAGTCATTTTTTGATGACCCGTTGAAGAATATGCTCATTTTGTATATAATATATTCCGGGTTCAAATTTTACTATGTCAGTCGTTTATCAACTTTCATTTATAAAAAAAATATATTTTTAATTATTTTAATGAAGAATTTGCATCTTTAACGATTAAATGAAAAAAAAAATGAAGAAGATTTTAATTTTATTATGAAATGATGTTATCGATTCATTTTATTCGTATATAAATAATTTTACACTGCACTTTTTATAAATACGATAAATTTAAAAGTGCACGATGTCGATAATGGTTATATTTGAAAATACAAAGGCGTACAAAAAAAAATAAAAATAAATATCGGATCAATAATCCTGAAATGAAACGTTCCAATGGAGCAGAGTTCC
Organism: Leptonema lineaticorne; assembly: GCA_024500535.1. Classification (NCBI taxonomy): domain Eukaryota; kingdom Metazoa; phylum Arthropoda; class Insecta; order Trichoptera; family Hydropsychidae; genus Leptonema; species Leptonema lineaticorne. The sequence goes on along the minus strand of JANIJI010000063.1, from coordinate 1,623,962 downwards.
GAGAAGTGTTTATGTAGAATGCACGGTCGTGCCTATAACAGTTTGATTTGTTGTTATTATTGTTTAAAATCGTCGATAACATTACGAGGAGCGTTTAAATAGTTCGGCGAGCCGGTTAAAAGAGGTAAAAAGCACCTGACCGGGTAATAAATATGTCGTCGCAACTCGAATGCACACCCTTTCGTTGGTCCGATTAGCCGATCTGCTCCACTGAACCAATGCAGTTCGCTCTTTTCAAATAGGTGATAATTACTATTACTCTGTATATATATATATATATGTAAAAAATATATATATATAATAGTAAAACGTTGCAAGAATAGACGATAGAAAATAAAAATGAAAAACTAGTTCGACTAACGACGCTGAAAAGTGGTCGTCTTCGATTCTTCGACGCGATACAAAAGAAAATTAGCCGTTCGGCCAAAGACGTCGTAATGATTCTTCGTATTGAAAATGTTAATCACTTGCAGCTTGTCTATGCTATTTTTTTTTATTTATTTTATTTCAATGTTGCCGTTTTGTGTTGTAAAAGGAATATTCTGAGCAGGGGTTTTCAATTTGTGAAATTATTTCAATATTTTATATATTAAAGCTTTTGTTGTTTAAAGATTTCGTGTTAATTTTAACAGGTGCAAAATATTAATAATTGTATCGGATTATTTGGATCAAAGTAAAATAATATAAATATTATATTATTTAAACTGTGAAATTTTAATTTAAGATCATATTAGAATATTTAATTTAATGAATTTTTAATCATTCAATATAATTAACCAAAGATTTACGTTGATATATAATGAATATATATGCAATATCATAATTTTATTTCCGTTTATATATAAATTATTCGCAATATAATTACTTTTATGATTTAATTGTACTACTCGTATATTTGTATTTTTTACGATCGTTGCTAATTAAGAATATTATAAAAAGCTATGTAATAATTTTGATGTAAAAAATATATTTTGAAAGATTAAGAAGTGCTGTAATTAATACATATATTAAAATGTGGACTAGAATATTAATTTTGCACCTGCACATTTATGCGATAATATATATATATATATATATATATATATATATATATATATTGAAATATTTTATATTTCAGTATCGATTTCATTGAAAATCGAATCTTTAATAATGAAAAAAATAATATATAATTATATTGAATATTCCTGAACGAACGCGTTCTATATATTTATATGTTCTCAATGAGATTTGCTTTCTTTTGTATGAAAACGTCGTATAAAACGGCGTTCGTTTCGACGTCGTTATGATGAATCGACGTTCGGCTAATTTAAAATATCGATTATTAATAATAATATATGTTTTTTTTTTAGTTTTCGTTTAAAATTATTATTATGATGTATTATTATTATGCGGCGAATGAATTAGCGACTCGTGTCCGAATAAAGTAAAATATATGCGAATTTCGCCGCATCGTCGAATGTTTGTGAAAGGAAAATCGCCGTCATTTTTCACGTTTTAAAATTTTAATTTACGATTTTCGTTTATATATATATATATATATATATATATATATATATATATATATATATATATATATATATATATATATGAACACGTCGTCGAGTCGACAACGTCGATTTAATGCGTATTAATTGGAATAAAAGAAAATTATTTTCGCTAGAAAAAAATTTAATTGAATTCTTTTCTGTCATCGTATTTGCTGTTATAATTGATTTTTCACATATATTTCATAATATATTTTTAATTGTTTTAGATTGTTCTGTATATATTAGATTCATGCATTAAAAGTTTCTAAATTTTGATGTTTATAGATTTTTCTTGAATACTCTAAATATTTATTTATTCGTTTATTTTTCACTTTCATGAATTCAAAAATATTTTAAAAATTGTTATAATTATAATTATAGTTACTCATTATTCATTTATATATTGTTTACATCTTAATTATATATTTAAATATGTTATCAAATATATTTAACAACTTATTTTTAAAAATATATTTAATTTGAATATTAGAATAAAAAATATAAATAATGACAATTTTTAGAAATAAATTTAAATTTTAAAAAGCTTTTAAAACTCAAAAAGAACAATTGATGACAATCAAAAACATTTTAAATTTGTTTTAAATCAGGAAAGAAATACGTTTTTTATTAAATTGATTTATAAAAATCGTTTTCTATTGTACGATATTTACTTAGTGCATTATATAAATATTACATAAATTTATAAAACTACAGAAAGTACAAAAAAAAGAAAACAAACATAGTATTTTGAAAACATGTCTTCTTCGAACGTAATGTCGATTGAAAGTTTTCCCATTATAGAAAACGACAAGTTAATCGCTGATATTATCCAATCGAAAACAGTACGGTTACTTGTTGAATAAAAGCATATAAACTGGGTAAGTAAGCGATCATTTATTATATGTATATAAACACACACACACACATATATATATATATATATATATATAATAATAATAATAATAAACGTCCATTTTCCAATATTGAACACAATCAATTTAACCGTTTAAAATACTTAAAAAAAAGGACTATTGTTAATATTAATTCAAGATTTATATAGTATTTTATTGTATTGCGGTGTTTTTGTGCGATTTCGGCAGGAAAATATCCGGCGATGTCGACGTGTTTGGCCGTTAGAATTTGAAAGTATGTTTTATGTATTCATCGTTGTTACTATTCACCAAGCGTTAACCGCAAAGTCAGCTTTCTAAAGCGTCAAAGTTAAATTCTAAATGTGGTCAAACGCGATTGAGTAAGTTTGTCCAGTTAAATCTGACGGAAGTTTAACACTAACTTTGTCGTTTAATGTTTATGATAAATGTAATATATATATATATATATATATATATATATATATATATCAATATATATATATATATATATATATATATATATATATCAATATATATATATATATATATATATATATATATATATATATATATATATATATATATATATATATATATATATATATATATATATAATCTATTCTTTTCAAAATAGGGTCGTTTCATTTACAATAGTAAAATTTCAGATTATTCAAGAGTTTTCATTCGTTTTCCATATATAAATAAATCGTGGTAAATTATTATTAATATAAATTTTAATATTTAATAAAAATAAAGTATATAATTGATTGCTTCGAAATTATTTTAAAATATATAAATACGATTTCAATTAAAAAATAATAATTTTCATTGATTTTATATTGAATCATATTATATTTTTATTTTTTTTTTTATCATTATTATGAATCAATTTTGAATATTAAATGTTGTGATTTTTATTATTTTATAAACTTTAGACTGATATTTTTAAACAAATATTGGATTTTAAACAAAGATTGGATATTACAATAATTTGAATTTAAAAAAATAAATGCATCAAATTTCATATATTTTAAACGAGGTCAAGGTTTACAATTTATCGTAATTCTATTGATTATTTATATATTATACAACATCATCTTATAGATATACACGTATAATACAATAATAGACGTAAATTAATCAATTATACGTAAGAAAAGATGTATGTACAATATTTTTACAACGTCCTCGTGTTATAATATAAATTTTTATAATCGCATATATAATTATCGAGACCAGATAAAGTCATTGAGATAATTCGCACGCGATATTTTCAAACGGTGAATAATGAAAACGTTTACGTCGTTCGATCGAAAAAGCTCGAATATATAATATATAATATACCGGGTTCGATTCTCACAATGTTATATGATTTTTTTTTGCATTTCATTGTTTCGCACGTTAATATTTAAGCGATTGTCTCGGTGCGGATACTATTATGAAATATTCGAAGGTTTTTCTCGGGTTGTGTGTGTGTGTGTGTGTTTTTTTTTTGTTCGTATTATTTCTTTCCTAGTTGTGGCTATTTTTCAATTTTTTTTTACATGTTGTATTTTTTTTTTATTCTCAAATCGTCGCCTTTTAGCGAAGATTCGAAACGTTTTCCCATGAATATACTTGATACGTTGCTATTATTGCACAATGGTCGCAGTATTTGCATGCGAATTGCGACATTGGCGAGTTTGTAAAATGTCCAATACTACAATCACTACCGGTGATTCTGCAGATAAACTCTCTAGAGACAAAAATTCGATATATATATATATGTGTGTGTGTGTGTGTGCATGTTTTCTTTTCGATTTCGTATCGTATAAAGAAGCGGTCGCACGATTGGAATTTTCGATTAGATCGCTACATTTGTTACGATATTTATTATTTCCTTAATTACATATACATAATTGTAATATATTCATCGATATTGCGCAATGTTGTTACTATTTTAATAGATGAAAATGATGCTGTATCAATTATTATTGATATAGATTGTGTTTCTAGATTTTGTTTTTATTTAAAATATTTTTCGATTACAAAATATATAATTAATGAATAAAATGTGATAATGGGAATCATATTTTTGAATTCGAATTTGATGCTTATATATTGTATTATTAATAAATAAAAGTAAAACGTAAATTCACGATATATTAAATTATAAAGAATATTGGAAAAATTGAATTTTAAAATATTTTTTCATATATAACACATGGAAATGGAAAAGGAAAAACACCCCTGGTGATGGTTTTAAAATCTTCGATTCCCTAAGCGTTGTCCATTCTCGAATGTGACATTTGAGAATCTCGGATCGAACGTGTGATTGCTCGACGGAAACATAGCTATTTAGATGTTTTTGTTTTTCCCTTTGTTTTCTTATATTACTTTTCTATTTTTTTCTTTTTCCGCGATGAAATTCACGTGGCGCAATGCGATTTTCATAATCGTGTACAATTATCGTATTGCAAATACGACAGTAATTAAAATGATGTAATTGCTCGTTAATTTCGCGCTGTTAATTCGCCTTCCAATGATATGATGCGAAACGTTCGCTGTTTTGTTTAATATTTCATATGAATATTATCTATGATTTACTATTTGTTCGATTTAATCTTGTATGAAATATATTTTTTTAATTCGTCTTACGGATACTAAATATATATAATTTCGATTTATATCGTGCGTTTAACTGTTTTTTTTTTAATATAACATCTATAAAAATGAGATTTTATATTAAGTTTTAATATGTAGTTTTAAATTTAATCAAATATTTGATTAAATTAAAAAAGGCAGAAGATTTATTTTGTAGACAATATGGAAAAAAAAATAAATTGTAAAAAATTTATGTATTATAAAATTCTACTATGACTTATTTTTTTTTTACATAGAAAAACTGTGCATTCCCTTTTAATCGTAAAAAAATTCAGTAAAAAATATTATAGAAATTAAGTTGAACTGTAAAGCTATTGCTTTTTATCGAAATGAAGATGGATTACCAACTGTTTATTATTTTTATATGTTGAAAAAAATGTATTAAATTGAACGCGTTGTAGGAAAATAAAATTTCTCTTTTTCGAATGAATAAAAATGTATTATTCTTTATTTGAACAATCGTTAATGATTGACAAATAGAAATTATATATGTCATGTATTTTACACCGCATCAGTAATTCTTTGAGTTAATTTAACGCGAAAAAATGAAAATAAAATATCAAAAAAATACAATAATGGGAAATAATATATCATAATGGAAAAATAGTCTCGTAATTTTGTCTAGTTTTCCCAAAATGTTATTGAATAAGACATTTGCACGTTAAAAGATATTCAGCATTTATTTGGATATGTGATCGTAAAAAATAATTGAGCGCTAAATATCATTGTAATATTGTATCCATTTATTCGTGCAATAATATATATATATATATATATATATATATATATATATATATATATATATATATATATATATATATATATATATATGTGTGTGTGTGTGTGTGTGTGTGTGTTTAAAATAAGGCAATTTAGAATCATTTAACGACAGGAAATGTTAGCAAAGTTGATGTTTTTGCCGTCAATTTTTTTGTTTTCAACCGTAAAATGTTAACTTTTCGAATCGTAAAACTTCTAAGATATTTGATTGAAACAGTAAAGAATCGAAAATATAAAGCGGAATAAAAGAATTGAATACCGCAAAATTGGCAAAAAATTTTGTAATCGAATCCCGGCAAAAACATAACCAGAATTATAATAAGGTTCTGATTTATTTATTTATTTTTATTTTATTTTTAATCTATATTTGTATAGAATGAATTTTGGATACCGCAAAATTGACCACATATTCAAGTAATGTGCGTGTGGTCATCTTTTTTTTCTATATTTTTCTATAATTATTTGTGTTTAACTGCGGTTTTAGATAAGTGAGTTAACTGTTACGGTGTGGTTATACTGTTTGGAACTCATTTATGAAATATTTAAGAAAGTTTTTATTATTACCTGCTCAACATAATTTTAAATAATAATAATATAATAAGCCTACTAAAATTTGGATATTTTTCGAGTTGAAGATTTTTTTGTATATTAATCAATGTATCGTGAATAATTTTATTTCTTAATTTATTTTTCATGATGCAATTAATTGATAAAGTTCATATTAATAACGTCTTTACTATACTATTATGAGATTGCAGAGTTGTTATTACAAGTCAGATTAGCAATTTAGCAAGAACTGGATGAGTCGATGGTGAATGAGAAAATTATCAGATTCTACAGAATTCAAAGACTATCATGTTATAAATGGAATATCCAATTTAGAATGCATAGATATTGGGAATTTAAAGTTATAACTTAGTGTATAATTTTACATTCTAAAGAAAAATTATGAAATATAATAGTAAAATATTTTATTTTTATAAAAGAGAACATCAAAATGTAAATTTAATAATAAATGAAGGTGAATATTATAATTAGACTGAGATTTATGAATGCTTGTAATGCTAGAAGAAAAGAAAAATATTTCGTATGACGATTTTTCTCAATCTGATTACACTGTATTAAAATTGAATATGGCAATAAAACTGATATCGCTAAAGTAAAGAAAAATTTGTACGGTTATATTTATGGACTAAAAATTTTAATGACGCAGATAGACTTTTAGGATAATTAAAATACAATAAGACCATTAACATAATCGCGTTTGGATTTTGTGTATTTTTTTTTCAAAGGGAAAAAAATCATTTATAATTATTTCATAGCTACTGTGTTACGCTGACATTTGCCATTTTTACAAAAGTGGGTTAAAAAAATCTTCGATAAATAAATAATAAGAGAAGTAGTAATATTACAGATAAAAGTAATCCAGAGCAACGAATGCCACGTTTGCTTGATTGAAGCGTATATATAATATATATTTTTTTATTTCTTTGGAAATAAAATGGTCGAAATAAATAAATAAATAAAAAAAAAATAAACGATTCATCAATGGTTTCGATACACCGTTTTGTGATGTACAAAATAGTTATGGGTCAATTATTTGGAGCGTTTCGGTCGATTTGTTCGAATGTCTGATCACACAATACGCATTCGGTCAATTTGTACTGTTTTTTATTTCATTGTATGCGTGTAATTAAATCAGTTGTTTGATATATCAACAGTCGTAGAATTGAGTATATATATATATATATATATATATAAAATTTGAGAAACGATTAATATAGCGCCAATAGATGGCGTTGTATAAGTTCATACTATATGTAAATTTTTATTATGTATTTTTCTGATTATGGTTTTAGTTTTTGTTTGATATTGATAATTTCGGCTGGGATTTTTTCCAATATATTAATGATTGCATATTTTTTTCTTACGATATATAACCGAATAATCAAAAAACAAATTGTTTTTGAAGTGGTTATTTCCGTTACGTTAACCGTTTCCTTATTCATTGTTGTTGTTGTTGTTCTGATGCGATTTTCGAGATGATGTAATTAATTCTTTAAAACGAGATAAAAATGAAATTTTTCACGCTACAGTAATTCGAAAATGGCATTTTCAGAAAACGCGTCCGTTTCAAGCGATTTTCGGGCACATTTTCAAAAACAGAACCGGCGATTGTTATGACGCTTAGTTATTTTAATAGATTTATTATATTTAACCGTTTCCATTGTCGCGAATTAATTTAGCCAACGGTATAAAATTTTTCACGAAAATTCAACGTTTCAGAAATATTATTATTCGATTTGCGCCTTATTGAAAATGTGGAAGGTGTAGATTATTATAACGATTGTATAAAATATCGATTTGTTCTGATCGCAAGATATAATAGAACACGAGTAAAAATATAGCATTCTGCAGATTATAAATTTAATAATATGCTTTAAACTTTATATCTTAAGATAGATATCGTTAACGAGAAGATTGCGATCTATCAGTCGATGTCGATCTATATGTTGGTAATAAATTGTATTTCATTGTAATATTATTTAAAATTATAAATATATATAAAAATATATCAATGTTTCTCAAAATATATTTAAATATATCAATTTTATAGAGCTTTATTATAAATAACTAATGGTGTTATATTGACTTGATTTACTAAACGTTAATTAATATAGTTCGAAATGTCGATAACTAACTTCAATTTATTTTCAATCAATAATAAATAATCGAGAAAATTTATATCAGAAATTGAATAACCTGTATTCAAAGAATTCTAAGCGGTTAAACGGCCATTAGGCAATTCATTCATAAATAAAATCGCGAATTATATTACACGCTAAATATATTATTATTATTGTGAAAACTGGTAGATTTTGTACAATAAATCGATGCGAAATTGGTATACATCGATCATTTCGCGAACGCACCCGACAATTCAACATAGACAATTAAACATTTGCGATGGAATGTCGAACGTTAAATAATGATACACTCCCGTATATTACAAGGGCTTCGAACCTCGGTTATAGCGGTTAACCTTCGCGTGCTTTTTATTATTATTATTTTATTTATTTTTTTTACTACAACAACATATCGGCTCTCGTCATATACGATGATTTCGAATCATCCCGGAAACATAAACTTCAGTTCAGGAATATCCCGATTATTTTATACCAGATGAAATGATGAGAAATGTACGCACACACGCGAGATAGTGGAAAATTGCAACGGATGAAAAATCGACGAGGTCGAAGATCGCATTCGAAATTAAAGGTTGTAATGGCAGTAAAACGTTCTAACTTACGACTCCCGTGCAATTTTCCACTACGCCATATGTATTTTACAGGATGGTTCAGAAGTTGCCGCGCGTTTTTATATAATTTGAATTTTGTAATTGGATAATGCGAAGGTATGATAATTGGACAGATATTTAATTCTATGTTGTATTATTGCTTGAGTTAGATATACGTATATAACTTATTATATATATATATATATATATATATATATATATATATATACATATTTTTATTAATAAATATTATATTCATTTGACGTATAATATTGATATTTAAAAACACTCATAATATGACATAAAATAATAATTATTTTAACTTACAATTTTATTAAAAAAAATATCATAATATATAATCACATTATTTGTAATAAATAATATTCATATTTTTATGTTACTTTTTATGCATTTAAAATTCAAAATCAATCATAATTTATATTCATTTAATATCCGATAGATATGGATACTGTTTAAAATATCATGGATAGTATCAATGATATTTTATTTAGTAAAATCTAAACTTATATATATATGATATAATGTATATAGCAGAAGTGTTCAAACTTTCGATCAGCAAAGATTATTTCATTTTTAAATAGTAATTGGTGGACAGAAGTGCAACACTTTGGATACTCCCTGTTATATAGTATATTATATCGCTTGAGCTTGTATAAACTCATCGAAATACCATTTCTATAACTTGTAGTAGTATATATATATATACATATAAAGCGTACTATGTTTCGCACGATGAAAAGTGGCAAAATAGAAGAAAGAAAAAAAAATAATAATAGAAATAAATGATCCACGGTGCAGACGTGTTAAAGAAGAAGTGGTGCGTATCTAAAAAGACGTAACGAAATGAAAATTGTTCGATATATTCCGCTACGTATGAATCATTTCTACTAGTTCGTTATGTCAATTTAACCGAGTGCGCTTAATAATAATAAGTGAAGAAAGCGGTTAGAAATTACTCTAATATATTTATATTTATTACATTTACGGTGTTGTTAAGGCTGGTAATGTACGTAGAGGTCGGAAATTATGTTGGCAAAATATAATATAATATATATTTTGATACGTCTTTATATTGTTTAGTGTGGAGTTTCAGTTTAGATATTCGTTCAATGTAATGTATGTGGTTTTACAATGTGAGAATTGTATTATAATATCGAAGATTGAAATAGTTTATAATATTGCATTATAAGAAGAATGAGATTTTGTGTTTCATATAATAATTTTTTTTTTTTAATATATGATTTGAGATAATTCTAATATAATAATAAAATTTTCAATTTGTTCTAAATAATATTTATACAATCATCAATCTTAGTTATATCATTATAGAGATAATGAAATTATTATTTAAATATTGTATAATCAAATTAATTCATTTTTAATAGAGATGAGAGTAAAATAATAGACACATAGAGAAGAGAATGTAAATTGATATATAATTCATACCGTTAATTATACAAGAAATGATTTATTTACATTCGCATTTGATATGTTAATTGCGTATGAGATATTGTTTTATTTTCTCTCATTCTTATATATTTAATTTTTCCGCTATTAAAAATTTCACTTAGATTCAAATTAAATGGGCGTAAAGTGCGATCTTATAATTGTTTTCCATTAGATATATTTTAATAATTTATTCGACGTTTCGTGTGCCGAATTTTTGATATTAAATCTATGATAAAGAATCGCTTGCTGAATATTTTTTCTCAAGATAACGGTTTTAATAATATATTTCATTAAAAAAATATATATATAATTCATATGAGCGAAGAAAGTATATTTGAAAAATAAAAGTGTTATCTTCGAAATATTAATTATTTTTTAAGAAAATATTTTTTTTATTTCAAATATTAAAAGTTATCAAAAATAATCGGTTTAATGAATAATAGAAAAAATAATATGTTTCTCAAATGAAACAGTTTAATAAATAATACATAATGTATGTGAAAAACAATATGAAAAATTGTTCGCCTTTTTCCGAGGTCATTCTATTAATTATTTAATTAAGAAGTCGTACGCATAACGTATTATTAAAACGAATGATGGATGATAAAATACAAAAAAAAAAAAGAAAAATTTGGCATTCGTGAATATTCACATGCGAGCCTTGTAACATATATTAAAATTAAATCGATCGAAATTCAGTAGAAAAGGATATCCCTTTTCCTTTTTATAATATCGTCAAATATTCACCGTTGTACTTGTTTTTTATTTGTTTAGAAAATATTGCGACACACGTTTTGTTCTGATAAAAATCTAAATTTTAGAACGTATTAGCGTAAATCCTTTGTAAATATTTAGATTTGTTAGATTTATATACGATTATAAACGAATATTTATTATACGCACCGTTCGGATATTTAATTTATTTTTTTTATATTTTGTAATATGTGAAAGTCATAGTGTGAAAATTATATTCAATAAACTACTATTATTATGTATTAATATTTAATAATTTAAATTTATAATAATGTATATTATTTCAGAACAAAAAATAATAATTATTAGGTCGTATTCATTATCATTTCATTATGAAATTATTTTTAATGCAAATAATGAGGCGAATTTTTTTTATTACGATTGTCTTATAAAATAAATTTTATATTATTAAAGTGAATTTTAAAGAATAATTAACGAGGATAATTTTTTTTATATCAGAAAAAAATTTGTTATAAAAATTGTTACTTATGCCTATGTTAGAGTTTATCTATGTAATATTCATATAAAAATTATTGTACTTATTTTATTTATTTTTCAATATTTATATATATATATATATATATATATATATATATATATATATATATAATATTTTTATTTTCATTTTAATATTCTAAACAAAACTGTATTTTCCATGAATACTCAATGAATATTAAATATTTTCTCATCATGTAATTTTTTATACAATCAGACCGTATCATTATCAGTTATGATCATTCTGTAAGCGTTCGATTTACATGTGTAAACTATAAACTATCAAAACAAACTATATATATATGTATATAAATCTATCATAGCTACATAAGATATCTAGATTAAAATATTCTACGACGATATATATATATATATATATATATATATATATATATATATATATATATAATATATTTCCAATATGGATCTTCGTTGATCGTAGATTCGGTTTTTAATGATAGAGATGTAATTTTTAAAACGTTCATCGTACTTTCGAATCGAGTTCTGTTAGTCGACCTCAACGAAAAATTTGCAGATAAATTCTATCGTAAATTTATCACATATATGTGCTGAAGTTCTATTTTATTTATTTTTATATTTTATTTTATTTTTTGCACATTTATTTACTGATAGCAAAATAAAAGAATGTACCGATAGAACAATATTTATGGGAAACATTAGAATTGTTCGCTGTTAATATTGTGAAAAAAAAAATAATAGATATTGACATATTAATAAAAAGTTGGATTTTATTGAATCTACAAAAAATAGATATATTCTTTTATAATATAGAATCTTATTAATTAATTTGATTATTAATTCAGCTGTAACAGTTGGACATATTAATTATCTTTTTAAATAAATGGACTATTGGCATTTTGATAATGGTTTTAGTTCTTTTTGAAGTAATTATAATAGTTAGAAAACCTTAGATAGTTTATAAAATCGCCTACTTTGAAACTTTTTATATTAAGTAAAATTTAGTATATAATTAAAATAGTTATCAGATAGAAATTTAGTGTATTGGATTAAATACGTAACGAATTTGAATAATAATATAATAAAAGTATTTATTGCATAATTAAAAAGTATGCAATATAGAGATTGTATAAAATATAATACGTATAATAATAATAATAATAATCATATTTAAGTGTAATGTTTATTACGTTTATTATATTCATTTGGTTAATAATTGGTTTACGTGCATGTAAATTATTTTGTAATAAATATTGCATAAAATCGCGACCGAACCATTTATTATTAATAAAAAATTAAAATTATCGGTATATATTTTTAGTGTTTTTCACATAATTTTTAATAATAAAAAGAAATATATAGAAAATTATTATTTTGACGGCGTGATAATAAATACAATATTTTTATGTTGATCACGAAAATTATTTGACGCGTTTGAAACTCGTTTAAGCTTTTCATTGTCAACAAATTATTCCGTATTATAATCGTGTACGCGATTAAATTAACATTAAAACGTATTTGTAATTAATTAATTTTTCATTATGTAGAAAATTGTAAAGGCGTACGTGAAAATGTTAATTGCGTGTTGATTTAGAGAAAAAAAAAACTGACATTAATGACAGCGATTTAGAAATGCGTGAGGCGTTTGTTTATTTCTTGTTGGCGATATGAATGATTTTTTTTTTTTAATTCAGATAATATTGCCATATTTTTAAGATGTCAAAAGTGTCATTAAATATTTTTATGAATTATTTTTAAAATTAAATATGAAGTTCGATATATTTTTTGTATCTAAAAATAATATAGGTAATTATATGAATATGAAATTTTCATATTTAGTATTGTAAATTTATAGAAAGTCACATAGACAACATATAGTTAAATTATTACGGTATTTTCTAAATTGAAAGGATGAAAATTTCCGATATATTTATTATATTTATAAAACAAGTGTTAAATAAAACGTTGCCGTATTGCTTTCACGTATAACGAGGCAATTTGTCTTTGTGCCGAAGGAAAGTGAATATTTCACTACTGTACACGCAATTATATCAATTTTAATGTTTGGTAACTAATTTCGCATTATTATTATTATTATTATTATTGCGATAATTTTTTGTCGATTAAAAATAAGATACCGACAATCGGACACGTTATTAAATCAATTAAATGTGTCGATTCTATGCACGTCACGTCAGATATTCGTGAACGTGATTATTTTTTTTTATTGTATTTATTTAAAAAATGATATAATATTAAAAAAAATGTATTTAAATTAATGTCTAAAATGTCGAATTAAGAGATTAGAATAATTTATATGCGGCGGTTATTGTATTAATTAAAAAAAAAACAAGCAATTAAAACAATAAATATTGTATATATTAGTTATAAAAAAATATTTTTATTTTTTATACTGTTTTATTATATAATATATTATTAGATAATTCGTACTAATTAATAATTATCGTTCATTTAGATTATATTAATAATTGTTAAATATTTAAATAAATAGTTAGATATAATTTGATGTTATCATAACTAAATAGATCAGTTTAAAATTCATATATAAAATTTTATAACATATATAATATTAAAAGATTGGGTAAAAAAGTTATCTGTAAAAAGGAAATAAAATATTTTATAGCTTAAAAGAGAGATTACAGTTAATAAAAGTGAGAAAATCGTCAATTTAAGAACGTATACTATAAATTATTTTTTATTAAGTAATTTTATTCTAGTCATTAATTGTAAACTGCATTAATATTTAAATATATTATTATTATTAGTATTTTATGCATTTTATTAAATAACGTTTTAGGTAATTTTTCAATAATATATACATATGACCGTACGTTACGAATTAATTTCTAACAGTTTTTCTGAAAATAACACAAGAAAAAAAAAAAACGGGTCTTTATAACGTAAAACGTATCCGTAAAATTTCAATAATTTACCGATTTTAAAATTTTCGGCGAATAGAAGTAATAAAAAAAAAACGCGCATAAAATGTAAATAATTATATTTTAAAAACGACAACGGTTATAATAAATCCGAATCAGAAACGATCTGAATGAAAAGAAAAAAAAAAGCATGAAACACTAAAAAATTATGTAATATGCAAATAGGGGAACCCATACCATATAATTTCTTTATCTGCACATAGCAAGATTTATTACGTCTAAATTATACGAGTGTGCGTATGTAATTCAATATATTTTCATTTGATCTCTGAATTTAGTATACCAGTTATAATCTTATCTTAATTTTAAACGTGTACAGAGTTTTAGTTTTGTATATCGAAAATATAATATATATATATAAATAAATAAATACTTTCGACCGTTTCGTATCTCATTTTCAACCCTCAAACGATCATATATAATATCGAAATCGCAATAATTTATTTCGACACTTCGAAAGTCTTATCTTAATGTGAATTTTTATACGTCGGCAATATAAATGCGAACGTTAATGCATATAATATTTTTATTACGCACTCAGAGAGTATCTGGACGCTGCTTAATTTTTTTTTTTTTATTAGATTCGATAGATACGAGGTTTATTCGAAGATTTTTCTAGCACATTATATATTCGAATATAAAATAAATATGCTGAAAATTAAATTAATTTAATATCAGCGGTAGTTTTGTGGTAACGCTTTTTTGCTAGTTTATTTAATTTGTGGGTAACAACAGGTCACGGATTCGATCCCGTTGTATATTTTCAATTTTATTTTATAAATAATTTTCATATTTTAACACGAATTATTATTCTCAAAAGAAAGCGTAAATATATTATGAGTGCAAATTGAAACGATAATAAGTTTCCCTTTTGGGATTTTTAATTTTTTATTTCATTTAGAATATTGATTTTTATATATTAAGTAATATGAAAAATTCTTTTTATATAAAACTTTTGATATATTTTATATTTTACTTAAGAGTGTTGAATTTTTTTTCACAATTTTTAGATTTTTTATATAAATTGTTGAAATTTAATATAATTGAATTTACTCAATATTTTCATAGAGTTAAATTAATATTATGAATATCAGTTTTCATTTATTTTAATATAAATTAATATAAAGAAATTCATTTCATTTTTACATACATTGAAAATATAATATTTTTTAATATCAAATAATATAAATTTTATAGTAAATAGGTATATGTATATTTTAAAAATTAGCAAAACGTTATTTTGTATAAATCATGACTGACCCGTTTGAAACTATATATTGATGATAATTTTCTTATAAAATATGAAAACGGCATTTTAAACATCTGCTCATGAAGTGTTTCAATCGTGAAATATTTTTATCGAATTTTAATAAAACCGAAAGCTAAGTATTGTCGGCATTTAACAAAGGTCGTTTTCTAAAAAAAAAAAAAATATTATAAATCGTGACTGGGTCACATTGATTGACAAATCTGGTCCATATATTTTTTGGTATCCGATATATATATTTTTTTTAACTCTCACAAATACCGAAGTTAATGGGATCGGTTCAAAATTAGTTTTTTTTTTCAATAATATTTTTACGTTTATTTTACCGTGGGATAATGCAAAAAAAAAAATATATAACATATAATATATGCGTTGTACATGAAAATTGCATTAAGAAATTAGAATATTTTAGCGAACACATGGCGTATTGAATAACTTTGTATTTTTTTTTATAATTGCACATGTGGAATGTATTAAAATATTTTTTTTTTAAAGTAAACATATATAAATTTAAACCGTTGTTTGAAATAATTCACTATGCCCAAATTCGATAATCATTGATTGATAGACATAATCGATTTTAAACAACCGTAATATTAACTGTCAAACATAATTATTTGAAAATTAGTCGTATTCTAATTTTGCAATTAAACAGTATTTTGTCGATTTTTTTAAGTATGATATTTAAATAAATAATTTATTTTAATGTTGTTGAATTTTTTAAATGTAGTTATGTGTTTATATATTAATGATATTTCTATATAAAAAATAAATATTTAATTTGCTATATAATAAATATTGGTTAAAATAAGTAAAATAATAATTATTTTTTTTAAATGAATTACACCAATTTTAATCGAATTTTCACCTTTTTACTTCACTCCGCCATATTTATTTAATTACATAAGTACATAATATTCCAAATTTTTCTTTTAATAAAATTTGAATAATTATAACATAAAATGATTAAAATAATAAAAATATTTTTTTTTTCGTTACATCACATAGAATAAATGTGTTTCATTATATATATTAATCGATAGGATTAAATCTAATATAATACGAAATTTACTAATAATCTGTATGTAAAATCGGCGTGTTGTATTTGGAATAACGATTCGGTACATATTTAATGCGCGAAATATGCTAAATAAAGTTTTTTTACGTAACAACAAAACAAACAAACAAACAAATAAAAAAAACCCGAACGATTTTTCTTTGTCATTGCATTGAACGCTTTCTACGATCTTGCATAAACATTTAAATAACCGCATTGAAAAATACTAGGCAATAAAGAAAAATATAAATGCAATTATATATTATCACGTGAAAAATTACAAATTTTACAGCAAATTAGTCTTACAAAAAAAAAAAAAAAAAAATATATAAAATATTGTTCAACGAAAGCGTATCCGATATAGGCTTCAATTTTTGCATTGAAATCGATTAATTTGTTAATAGCAGAACTATATTATTTATTTGATATATAATAAAATTTTAATTATTTTTAGCTAATAATATTGGAATACATTTATATATATCACAAATATTATTTAAATTATTTACACTATATATATATATATATATATATATATAGATATATAGATATATATATATATATATATATATATATATATATATATATATATATATATATATATATATATATATATATATATATATATATATATATATATATATATATATATATATATATATATAAAATAAAATATTACCTATCGTCTCTCGTTGAAAACGATCGCAAAAATAGCACACAATTTTTATAACAACACACGCGATCACTGAAAATAATAAAAAAAATCACCGGATTCTATTGCGCGTACACGTTAATTAAACGATCGAATCACTGAAAATTTATATATAAATATATATATATTTATAATATAATGATTTTTAATGGAAAAATCGGGAAAAATCGATGGAAAAATGCGAGCGGTTCGATGCGCACGCGTCTTTCTCGCGTGCGCAATGTTAGCGCACTGGCCGTTGGAGATCTACAACTATTTGCACCTGTCAACTTGGCTTTATGCAGTGATAACGAACATTTTTCACATGTTCACATCGATTTAAACCTCGCAATTTTTGTTTAAATATGTTTATATATATATATATATATATATATATATATATAATGCGAAAATTATGTATAATATTTTTAAAAATTTATATTACGATTATTAGCAGAGCGTATATGAATTATTGTGAATGATTATCGAGTTCAATTGAATAAAATAAATATTTTTATTTATTTTTTTTTGGAAAAATAGGACACAATTTTAAAATATAAAATGTTGTTAAAAAATAGAAGAGATATTTTTTAGAATATTTTGAGACGAATTCTAAGTATATTAAAATTCAATATAAATATTTTAATATAGATCAACTAAATAAATAATAAGATATAAAAAAAATAATTCGTTCTAAAAGTCATCATTTAAGAAGTATCACGATGATAAATTTTTTGTCAATTATTACCGTACTAATTTTATTCCATTTAAAATAGTATTCATTCGATATTATTAAAAATTAAAAATTTAAACAATTAAAACCGATGATTATGTTTATTATAAAATTTTAAGAGAATGCTTAAATAATTAAATAAAATTATTTTACAAACAATTATCGATTATTTCATTCAACACATTCATGCGTGTCAATAATTATGTCAGTATTAAAAACTATCTAATATTTCATAATCAATACAGTATTTCAATAAATAAATAAATATGAAAAAAAAACTTCCTTGTATAATTATGTGACCTTTTTCAATAACATTGAATTTTCTATATATTTATAATATAATAATATATATATTGTAAGGTTTCTTATACTTGCCATATTATTACCGGTATAATATTACAATAATACAAACAAGATTATAAAAATTCAATAAGTGCCATAACCGTCATTTAATAATATATATTTCATAATGTAAGTATTTAATAATGACATGTAACAGTATTTAAACTTATTTTTTTCAAGACAAATTCACCAATTTGTAATTATATTTATTACTATCCATATATGATTCATTGTTAATATTGTTAATTAATGATTGTCGATATATTAAATTGCATCTTTGTATTGTGAACATCTGTTTTTGGTAAATATCGGTCAGCACCAGGATTTGACATCAATAAGTTACATCAGAACGAAGAGTTCACCTTTTTATTATCCGTTTAATGATTACTGTTAAATTAAACTGTTCGTTCGCAAGATGTTCTGTGAGAAAGAGGAACGAATGAAAAGTAGAAAATTTTGCACGATTTTAAAATATAATTGTATCTATTTTTCAAACCTATTATAATAGAAATTGAAGAGTCTCATTTTTTTCTATTCTATTTAAATATATTTAATAAAATGAAAAAAAATAACCTTGTATATATAAAAGGTTATTTTGCAGAATGTAAATGTAAATCATCTGTCATGTTTTATTCACGGTCGTTTTATAATATGATTTAAATGTCAAAAAAAATAAGATAATTCGACGATGACAATTATTTATAATATACATCTAATTACAATAATATAACAAAAAAATATTTTTAAATTAATATAAAATTATTTATTTTTCGTGTAATCCTCATATATATATATATATATATATATATATATATATATATATATATATATATATATATATATTTTTTTTTTTAATCTAAATATTTCTACATTCGAACAAATATCTATAATTATAATCACATATATTTGATTTCATATTCGAATTGTAAATTCATAGTACAAATTGTACGGTTTATTATAATATAAGCGGCGTTCTTTTACGAAACGTCCGATTTTATTTATAATCGTACGATAGCAATTTTTATCACCGAGAAAAAAGAAAAACACCGCCAAAATAATCATAAATATAATATATGATAGTGGAGCATTAAACATTCTTTTTAATTAATCGACGGTCGAAAGTGTTTTCGATCGTTATCTATTTTTAGAGATCGGTGTAAATATACGATAAAGATATCAGTTTTTTTTTTGCTCTCGAATAATTCATACGCGAAATCCTATAAATATTAATGGACGATTTAGAAAATTTCGTCTGGATATTGTTTTTTTTTCAATATTTATTTCGTTTTTGTTGCATTATCATCGGAATATTAAATATGTATGTATTAAATATTTGCATTTTTCGTGCACTGGAAAAAAATAATCGATCGCGTTCATAATAATTCGCCGAATTTTTGGGATAAAAATAGAAAGTCACCGTATAATTTATTTATATGATGAAATATTTTTCACTAATTAATAGTTTTCATATCGAAAAAATGCATGAAAAAAATAATAAATATACATCGTGAACGCATCGTAATTTTTCATTATTAATATGATGATGAAAATATCGTTAGAATTTTCAGACGCCATTTTTTTTTTGTAATAATATATTGTGTATAAAAAAATAAATATTAAAATATTATAAATATAGTCATATAAAATAATGTCGTAACGAAAACACTTTCGTCCAGTGTAGTGAAAAAAAAAATGATGACACTAAACGGTATAATTTTTTTACATCGATCACACGTTTTGTATAATTCATTATAATAATATATCATAATTGCTTATATTAATATTATATATATATATATATATATATATATATATATATATGTTTATATTTATATAAAAACGTTTTACGAATAGAAGTATTTGTTTATATAAGCAGAGACAACGGTTCGTCCTCTTGACCGAGTGCCCCTTTGTCGTCTTCTACTCCAACATCAGGTTTTTCCATTGGTGTTGGTGGTAAACTTGGATCTAGAAACTAGGATCTAGACTAGTGTACACATCTGGTTTCCAGATAAATCGTCGATATGGGTCACCGTTTAAAGTATACGATCGTAAAATCCCATTATAACGTTCTTAAACCACTTTATTATAGAAACATACAGTGTATACGTATGAATTATGATAATGGTGAAAAATTTTATAAAATATAATATAAATTGAAATAAATAACTTAAAATTGTTTGAATGATAGATATATTTTCGATTGAATCTTCAAAGTGTTATTTATAGTCGGTTTCACATTTTGAATTGTCGTTGCAATACCGAAACATAAATCAGTTTTATTGACTGATCTGGGTTGGAAATTAGTTTTATGACAGCAATAGACACATAATAATGTTTTATGCAAATGTGCTTCAAATAGTCCATAAATCGAACACATAATATATTATACGTATGTATATATATTGAATAATAGTTGCATTTAGATAATTAACTTAAAATGTTAAATAGAAAATTAAAAAAAAAAATCACAATATTTTTAATATCTATATAGTATTAAAATAATGTGCTGTAAAAATATTTCGCAATCGTTTACATTATGTAATAATTTGTTAAAACGTTTAAAGTATCGTTTAAATACATTTATTATTATTCTAAAGCGATTTTCTTTTTTCTATAGACGTAATGAGACGTTTACTTGATGCTTTTGAAAAGCGTATAATTTTTCATTTCTACATAATGTTCATTCATATTAGAAAAAAAAAATGAAAGTAGAACCATTTATTCATTATTATTCGGTCGTTATTAATATAAAATTAAGAGTGAAGTAAATCAGTAATGTTACAGTCATTAAAATTTTAAATTTATCTTTGGAAATCTGTAACATTAATTTATTAATTTACAGAATCGAATCATTGAATTTACACATTATTTTTATTTGAAAATGAATATTTTTTTAATGATGATACTTGAGCAAATAATATTACGATTTTGGATTCGTATATTGAAATGATGATTACGATAAATATTTAATAGTAATAAAATATTTTTAATAAATTATATAGTTAATTGAAAATTTGGAAATTAATTACATTATATTTTTTTATGTCTTAAAATTATTACAAAATATATTTTAATTAAAATTATTTGAAAAATTAAAATTTAGAGTTCTTTCACAGATTTACCGTTTTTATTATCTTTTTTTCAATTAAAATGAAGCAATTATAAAATTCTTATTAAATTATATTCCATCACATTACAACGTCGAATTTGTAATTTTAAGCGACGTTATTTTAATGAATGTTTATATTTACGACACGGTTGATAATTTTGCGATTTTTTTTAAATTAAATTAACAATTTTCATGTTAATTTACAATAATTTTCTGTTTTCAATTTGACGCAAATCATCAGTTATACAAATTTTCATAACATTTTTTTTTATTTTTAAAATATTTCTTTAATTAATTTTAAGTCATTCCTAATATCGGTCGGTTTAATATTAAAATAATATACATATACTAATAGAAAATTATTTAAATTTTATAATTACAGTCTATTAGTGTTTTTTTTTTTTTTTAGAAATCTTTTTAATTTGTAAAATGGCTGCATTTCAATAAGTTTATTAGCATTTTAGTAAACGTTTGGATTTCCAAATTGAAACGAGGTATTATAATTGATAATTTGTTGTTGAAGATAAAAACTGGACTTAAACATTGATAAATATTTAAATATATCTCATCTGATAAAAAAGTTTTTAGATATCCCATTCAATTTATCGACGAAAATTTTTAGCTGGTTTAACCAGTTTTCGGTTCGTTCATGATTTCAATAAATTCGACAATTGCATTTATATTTATAAGTTAATAAGAATTTAAGTGCAAACTAATAAAATATTAATTTTTCAATATTAATTAAGCAATTGTGCGACGTACTTAAATAATAATATTTTGTATTTACATATTTTTCATATTTAATTAAACGATAAAAATATTCATATCACGCATGAAATTATCGACAACAAAATCGAATTAATTATTTAATTTTTATTATTATTTAAAAATCCGTTAAACGAACAATTTAACCGATATTTCGTCATTTAATCTTAACCTTATTTTTGAGTAGATATATTAGAAAGCAAATTATGAATTTTAATTTGACAATCATTATGAAAATCGAAAACAAAAATATTTATTAATAATGGATTTAAACTAGTTATTAGGTAGGATTAAAATTAATAGGATTAGGTAACAAAATTTACATTAGAAAAATCGGATTTTTTAATATTACAAAATAATATGTTGCAGTAAAATTCTGAAAATTAAGTGGTTTCAGATTGAATAAATTCTAATTTTTAATTTATCAAGCTGTAAGACATCTAAAAATATGTTATACTTTTATCTCTTGTTTACCATAAGTAAATTTATAAATTTTATTTAATTAGATTGTTAAATATTTCAATGAATTTCTTGTTCGGCTTCAGCTTTACATGATATATTTGAGTTAAATTTAATGAGCGGAAATACTAATTGTTATATTGTTAGTATAGTTACGGATATAATAAAGAAACAAAATGAAAAGGTAAACTCAGAAAAAAAATGTCTGATTTTTCGCAAGATCGTAAAAAACTACGACAGTTAATTTAAAACTATGTCATCGAAGTTATACAATTAAAGCTTTTATTTATTGTTTATATATATATATATATATATATATATATATATATATATATATATATATATATATATATATATTAGTATACGGATAACGTTCGACGATTGAACAGGACATCAATTTTGTCCTACATTAAAGCCTTTTTATCCGATATCGTCATTCGAAGAAAGCTCACAATATAAAACGATATGTTCGATGCGCGACAAGAAAACATAATATTTTCTAAGCGACAACGGACATTGAGAATATCCCATTTAAGGGTAAACCATAAAGTATTTACTTACATAAGCGTAGAAATATATATATATATATATATATATATTTATATATGTATTAGAAACCATTGATGGTAACCTGTTCTGGTGTCATTTTTATGAGCATCGCATGTATTATAGCGGTATAAATGATGAGGTCTAGGCTCTTCTGAGTGTTTTAACAGCAAAAAGCGAGACCTGCCTCAAAGCAGCGTTAACTGTATGGCGATTTGCTCTAAATACCTGAGCATGCGGACGCTGGCATGTGTTTTGCTGCAATGGACCATCGATTTATTGTACTGTTGAATCGTTTCAAATGTTGCAATGAAACGTCTCCGTATGTTTCTTAGTAATCCTGTTATGTAAAATCAATGTTCTGATCCGTTCATCATATGTCAACGTGTGGGATAACCATTCATATAATTTTACGTTTTGCATTCAGTTCATAAAAGAGTATTTGATGTTGTTGTTGTGAATGTGTGTTAAAATAAACGAATAATTGAAGGGTCTGACAGACTTTCACTTTTTACAATTTGTAAATGTGTCTGATATATATATATATATATATATATATATATATATATATATATATATGGCATTTTGACGTGAATAACAATGTAACTTGAAAATATTACATTAACATGTATTGTATTCGTTATTGTGAACGCGCAAAGAATTGATTTTTAATAGTTAAATATGTAATTGAGAGTAAAATTGATGTGATTATGTAAAAAAAGCTCAGTGTGATCATTATATAAGATAAGTTTTTCTTTTATATTGAATCGAAATGTGAGAGCGCTTAATATATATATTTTTTTATTTAATATTAAGAAGAAAATGCATTAAAGGTGTTAAAATGAAGTAAGATTTAAAATTTAATACAAATATCAAAAATGAAAAGTTAAATTGTTTGTTAAGCATTTCTAATATTTAGTATTTTTTATATTTACTTATTAGAATTTATTTTGACGAAGTAAAAAAGAAAAAGATGTCGTAAATAAGTAATATATTTATTAAATCACAATAATATTTACACACTTAAAATACAAACAATTACACAAATTCTACATCAATAAAAAATAATAAAATAAAATTCATCTTAAATACGTAATAATAAAAACTTACACGATCATGCGTATATAATTTAATTTAACCTAAGTACTAACGTTTGTTGCTTTTCTTTATTATTATTATTATATTTTTTTTTTGAATTTTTGGGAATCGGGTAACAAAACTGAAAAATTTTCGTCTCTTTCTTTTTTCCTAGTCATCATCATCAATGCGCATTTAAATAAATTAAACAAGCAGAATAGAGAGCTTATTTTTTTTTCGAAATTACGTAAAATATTTAAAAAAAAATTGAGAATATTTCAACGAAAATTTAGATGGTATAAAATTATAATTTTTATATATATATATATATTATAAAAATATAAATAAAGCGATATTCATCACCGGATCATCTATACGTTAGTAACGCACATAACAGTTAAAATGTGAGTATTAAATTTTTATCGAAGAAAATAAGGATATAGGAGTTATTTAAAAATTGAATATATATATATATATATATATATATATATATATATATATATATATATATATATATATATATATATATATATATAATTAATTAATTCAGGATTCAGGAGTCACACACGATTCACGAATAATAATTTGTCACTGAAATTGTCATCGACGATTTCACATTCTTCTATATATCAATCTTTTCACCCATGTCTTTAACTATGTGTAATAAACTAAAAATTTGTTTTGTTGTTTTTTCTCCTTTTTTTTAAAAAAAAAATTAGCATGAATTATCATCTATCTTCTACTTGTCGGTGGTGCTTGAGTGTGATGCATACATCCTTCTACATTTTCCGGCCAATCGCATACATTTTCGTTGGGATTGAACACAAGATTTGACGGACATGGCATGTGATGTTTCCTTTCACCTTCGCACATATAATACATGGTGCAATCTGCCTTATCAGGATGATAAGAAATGTGTCCATCTTCTTCTTCGCACGTTACTTGATTAGCTTCAAAACGAAAATATAAATTCATACATAAAATTTTTTCATATATTAAAATATTTATTAGAATACTATAAATAAACCTCTGTTAGCGCTTTATAAATATATCAGTATAAAATTTATGGTTGATAAATTGAAAAAAAAAATTGTTTAAATATTGCTTACGATCTTTGGTTGTGTATTGTCCGTTGGGATTTGAACTTTCGTATGGTCCGTCGTATTCCAATTTGACTTTATAATCGGCCAATTCTTGTCTCATGGCACTTATCAAAGGATATTTTCCTGTTCCGCATTGACCTCTGAAATCGTCCATGTCGATGGACCAAATCATAATACCGCCGAAGCCTTCTTCTTTCAACCATGCCATCTGTGAATCAATTGTAAAATTATTTAATTCAGATTAAAAAAAAAAATTAAAATGATCATTTTAATATCATTATTATATAATATTATTGTAGTAATAATAATATTATATATTAAGTAAAAATAGTAAGATTTTCAAAAATAAAAAAAAATAATTTAATAATTAATATTATATATTGAAATGCTTCAAGTTTAATAAATATTTGATATGAATAAAAGAAAATAATAATTAAATTTGTTTTTAAAATATTAATTTAAAATTTTGATATTTAATATCGATTGATAAAATATATCATTTGTAGAAACATACTATAGATGTCATTTATATATTTATCTTAAATATTTTCGATAGATTTTATTATATTTCAAAATTTAATATAAACTAAATTATTAAATATTTTTTATTATATAAAATAAATTATGTATATTGAAAATTTTATGAATATTGACAAAATTTATTATATATTTTTTTCATGTAAATTATATATAACGTCTTGAAATCGTAAATCGTTGATTTATTTTTTATAATAGTAACATTTCTTAGAAATCAAATTTATATTACAATATTGAAATATTGAATGAATCAGAACGATAGGCAAAAATGAATATATATTTATATATGAATATAAAATTATCTTTTTTGTCGGGTAGATATTTATGATTAAACCGAAAAAATAAAAATAATATTTTCATACCTTAGTTTTTAAGCTTCTTTCATCGTCGAATCCAACCCATTGATCTTCATGATAAGCGAATGGCACCTGCTGTTCGTTATCCCATACGAGCGTTGTATTATCGGCATGAAGGAAATCGCATATTTCATAATAAGACATGAAACCGGCTTCGTTCGTATATTTACCGGGTGTGCCTGGTTTTTATATATGAAGAAAAAAAAAATTTATATTTTTAATAAGAAAAAAAAAACAATTTTAATTGAAAAAGTTCAAATTGAATTCTGTTCAAAATTAACCTCCGCCCGATGCCGGTGCTCCTATGTCGAATTGGGTCGTGTTGACTAGGTTGAACGATCTGCCGTAAGTTGGCATGCCAATCATCAACTTTTCTTTGGGTGCTCCTTGTTTTACCCACTCACGTGCAGAGTAGTCCTGGAAATTATGCAAATTACCAATTATACGGTTTCGACTTGTTTGCGACGACGGCACATTCT
The DNA here is from genome assembly GCA_024500535.1 of Leptonema lineaticorne. Classification (NCBI taxonomy): domain Eukaryota; kingdom Metazoa; phylum Arthropoda; class Insecta; order Trichoptera; family Hydropsychidae; genus Leptonema; species Leptonema lineaticorne. The sequence goes on along the minus strand of JANIJI010000063.1, from coordinate 1,596,662 downwards.
AGATTCCACTTTCCAGTAATTAAATTGTTTCGACAAACAAGAAGGGGAATGTTGGTTAATCGAAAAAGAAGTTGAGAAACAGCATTATATATATATATATATATATATATATATATATATATATATATATATATATATATATATATAATATATAAAGAAGAAAATTTTAAAGAAAGCTTTAACGGATTTAAAAAAATATATATTGCGTAGGGATTAACCGGAAGAAAAGCTTCTACTCGACGATACAATTAAGTATCGAAGATGACGTTTCTAAGGTATTGTTACTGAATAATATTAGTGGAAAAAATATATATATATATATATAAATAAATACAATAAATATGGCGTATTTATTAAATGTCGAGTTGAAAAAAACTATTAATCACACCGACACAAAGGAACATCTGACGCGTTCCTGTTGTTCGTTTCATTTTTCAATTTGTTGTATCAATTTATTATTTTCAATTGCACACCGTTCAATGTGTGTGCTTATTTGGACGTCTTATTTTTCATTATATTATATTTATTTTGATAGTAAAAAATATATATATATATATATATATATATACACACGTATATAATAATAAACCGATATTCGCCGATTTATAACATCTGCGATGTTTCCCTTGGCACGATAAATTGTTTTTGTTTTCAATTATGCTATATTTTCATGGTTGATAATAATAAAAATGACGGCGGTGCTCAAAGAAACGCACTTTTTCTTTTTTTTTTTTCACTTCAACACGAATCTCTTATTTATACTTTCACTAAGATGAAATGGCATTAAATCGCGCAGTGAAACAATATTGAATTTTATTTAGTCGTTGTCAAATGTAAAACAAAAAATGCAATGGAAAAATATTGCATGAAAAAGCGATTTCGTGTAGATTTGAATTGTTAAAATAAAGATAAATATCTTGTTTTTTCGTGAAATAGAAATTTCGTTAATTTTTATCACATCAAAAATAAGCTGAAGCAGTGAACGTTTTTATTCAGATTGAAAATCGTTTCACGAATTTGTTATAAAAATAGTTATAATTTATCATAAAAATATTTTGAATATTAATTTATTTAAATTTAAATATAAATTTTTACTTCTATTTATCATATATAAGAAAATTAATAATAGTTGTAAAATATACAATATATATTATTAATTTAAAATTCTCTTAGATCTCTACTGTAATAAATGCAATAAATTTCATCGCGCTACAAAATCGAAACAACAACAACAATGTTTAATTTAAAAATATCATTATTCACCGTTTTATTTACTTATGTATATATATTTTATTAGAAAGTAATACAATTTCCGACAATAATCCAATTACGAAAAAAAAATATGACCAAAATCAACATAATTATTTTTCTAATCAAAAGTTGTCCGGTATTTAACACGAACACGGTCAGTCTCATGCAACACTTTCGTTTTTAACGGGAAAAACGCTCTTAATTAAATATTTATTTCAGTAGGCACCGTAATAAAAAAATAAATATATATATATACATATATATTATGTTGAATTTTCATTAAGATCCGAGTTCGCCCACTTTCATATTAGGTTCAAAACCGTAAAATCAAAAAAAAAAAAGTAAAAATGAACATCACACACACGTACGGCTTAATTAAAATAGATCGATCGTGACGCATGTAAATCGTAATCGTCTTGTAATTTTTTTTTTATATTATCGTGATCGAAATTATTGAATATACATATATATTTTTTTTTAGTATATGTTGTATGTGTACTTACAACTGTAAGTTTTTTCTGATAACTTGTGGCACTTTCCAATGGGAACAGAGGACTGTTGTGACCGACTTGTCGTTCCCATTGACCGTGGAAATCGTATGTCATAACGTTGATGAAATCCTGAAAAAAATAAATATATTTAATATATATTATAAATATATTTTTAATAAAAAGAGTATTTATTATAGTTATTGAAGTTTTATACTTTTATCCAGTAAAAAAAAAAGATTTTTATTTTTAAATAAAATAAAATGATTTATATTATATATATATTTGGAATATTATGATGTATTATTTGTTTTGATATATAAAAATTTAAACCTATTAATTTTTCTATAAATTATCTATTCTTATTGAATATTAGTATTAATTGAGATATATACTGAATCTGATATTATTAATTAAATAAATGTAAAGTATATAAAATTTAAAATGTATTTCGAACAAAAGATATCATAATTCATTTCTTAAAATAACAATAGAATCGATTCTATTATATGTATATTATTTTTTTTATATTTTATTTCCGACTTTATTGTAAATTAAATAAATAAATAAACTATGAAGAAATATTATATACATGTATATATATATAACAAGAAAAAACAACACGTTTTGTCATGATTAATAGTAAAACTACAATAATCGATCGATTCGTGTTCTATCAATTTAAACGGCTCTCTCACGCGATTTCTTATATGCCATACAATATTTTCCCATTTTTATTCGTGTTTTGCTCTGTGATTTTGTGGGTCACCGTATATATTGGCTTTATAATAAAGGCTTCACACTAATCGATTCGACGTTTTCGCTCTGCGTATTTTTTCGATGTTTCTTACCAAATATTTGGATATTTCTGGTACATCGTAACCGGCTGCAATTGCTTCGAACGATGCTGGAACGGCGGCAGTCAGTAATAATCTTGGTTGTCCCGAGGATTTTGCTTCTCCTTCGAATGCCAAACGTAATTCTTTCAATAAGGATACGTAGGCTGATCTGTCATCAGCACCTCTGAAATTATATAATTTACAAATTATTTAAATTTTCATATATCAGATATAGAATAATTAATTTCTTTCGTAATATATTTCATATGTTTAAATTATTGTGAATTTTTTATTCTTATTTTGATAGTGAATAAAAATTCTTAAAAATTCAATATTATATAATATAAAATACTGATATTATTTATAGATCAATGATTACAAAATTATATTTTGAGTGAAAGCAATAAAAAGTTACCTCAAAGTACATTTTCTAAAAAAAAGTGAAACAAAAAATATGACTATGATTTTTCTTCAATCATATAAATTTCTCATTCTAGTTAAACAATGTTTATACGGATTAATTATGTGATTGTCGTTTATATTTGTTTTTATATTATACTCGAATTAATAATTAGAAAATTAGTTCATAATACTGAATATTATAAATTCATGTTAAGAACGATATTAAGCGATGTAACCAGGTGCAATAGACTTCTTTAGAATAAAGTATGAATATGGAATTGCTTTTCAGACGTTCGTCTCTATTAAGAATGAAAACTCACCTGGGATACTCCCAGTCAACGTCTAGTCCATTGAATTGGTAATCTCTCAGGAAATCGATGGCTTCGTAGACAAATTGATTCATTCTGAAAATATTGGACGTGAGCTCTTTGAATGGTGTAGAACCGAATGCCCATCCGCCGATTGCCAATAGAATCTATACGAATATATCAATATTATAAATATATATTTTAAAATAACTAATATTGTAATTTTAAAACGACAACATACTTTCAAATCCGGATTCTTTTCACGCAGAGCGATAACTTTTTCATACATTTCGCCGTCTTTTTCGTCGGCTTCGGCCAATTTGTGATCTTTTAATGTTGCGAACGCGTATATTAAATGTGTGCACAGTTGAGCATCGATATTTTCCGGCAAGAATTTTCCGGCGCCGGGTCTCTTCTGGGACCACGAAGTGATGTAACATAATACTTGAGGTGGACGCTCTGAAAATATTAATAAATAAATAAATAAATATTTAAAAGAAAACTGACATAATTAATTTCAGATTTCGACGACTAAATTTTGAATTTTAATCTTCAATTAATTTATCATAAAAGTTATTTTTTCAAAGTATATATTTTTAAGTATGTAAAGCGTATATTTTTTTGGGCACAAACCGATTGTAATCACCTGCTGCATGCCCTACGCGTGAGAAAATTTTACTTCGGAGAAAGTTTAAGTTCCCACTTTTTTTTTAACGACAGTTTAAAACGGCATTCATTTTTTTTCACTTTGATATTGAAAAGAAATTCCGTACGATACGAGAAAATTGAATCGAAAAAAAAAAACATAATACATTTATTTTTTTTAAAGTAAAAGAAACAAAAAATAGTCGTTAATGTGTACACACAATTACGACTATATATATATATATATTATTACGACGTATATAATGAGAATTTTAAAATAGAGGACACATTCGCGATCTCGCAAAATCAAAAGTGAAATTGTTCGCTCGCGTAGAAAACACGGTTTCGTGATCGCGTTATGAATTATAAAACGTGGATTATATGTGTTGCAGGTAAAGCGAGAAAATTAACGATGATTAATCGTGAAAATTCTACACGCGAATATTTTTTTTTTTTTTTAGTAAAAATATTTTTAATTTTATATACAATTTATTTTTTTCTAATTTGATATATTGTTAAATAATATGTGAATTTTAATGTGACATATATAATATAAAGTCGTACTGAACGATGAGCTTGCAAAAGAAGCATCGTGACGATAGTTGAATATTAAGTCTTTCGATTTTTATCAGTTTATCCCCAGTTTTCGAGCAGCGTTTAATACTTTATACAATTTTAACTCTTAAAGTATATAAAAAGTAAACGTTTAAGAATATTAAATAAATGATAATTCAGTTCATACACGTTTCAAATCGAATAATATAAAATGTGTTCCGGTTATACTTAATTAGAAAACTGTTTTTTTTTTAAATTAAAATATATTATAATAAACATTAATTAATTAAATATTATATATATTTTTATCATTTTAAATAATAAAAATGATTTTTTATATATATATATATATATGACGATTGTTAAAATAAGGGTTGAAATAGAAAGTTTCGTATAACTACAGGTAGATGATACATACTGTTCTTGTCTTCCAGAGCTGTTCCAGCCTTGATCATAATCCTCTTTGAAGGTTTTCTTACTCTGTTGAGTACTTCTGAGACGCTTATCTTGATCGGCTGAGGCTTTTCTGTCACTTCGACCACAACGGACTGAGCCACCTTCTCCCAATCCACATCCTTGGCGTCTTTGCCGCGAGAAATACCGCGTAATTCCTCTCTGAAAGTAATTTTTCATTGTTTCGTTTTAAATTTAATGTTTGCGAAAAGATAAGAATAGATTTATAAAATCAAACTTCAATAAAATAAAACAAAAAATAATTTACTCATTAATATTACATTTAACTAAATATTTATTCATTACAATAAAAATGTTAATAATTATGAAATATTATTTATATATGTTATAAATTTTAATAATGAATATAATAACATAATAAACGAGCATTAACCATGTATTGCATCTCGTAACATTAACGCCTATGACAATTTTCATAACAGAATATCGAATTACACGTTCGCGTAGGACGAATATTGGAATGTTAATAATATCGATCGACTTTTAAGCATGAGTCAGATCATATTTAATTTAAAAATCAATATATCGATCGTGAATTACTAGTTCACCTTGATGATGAACGAATCTGTACACACGATTATATTATATTTACCTCATGGCTCCTATTAATGGATATTTGACATTTCCGCCGCAAACGTTTCCGCTGAAATCGTCCATATCCACCGTCCAGACCATGGCTCCCGCATATCCGTTATCCTTGATCCATCTCATCTTGTTCCTGATGGATCTTTCGTCATCGAAACCGACCCATTGATCTCCGTGAACAGCGTATGGTACTTTCATTTCGTCGTCCCAAACGTACGCGGCACCGTTTTGAAGCATTTCACATACCTGCCGAATAAATTGGATAATATTCATTAAAAACAATAAATAAATAATTAAAAACAACATTTACTTTCTACAAGTGCATCGATGATGCGATATGGATTATGGCTATTTTATTATTATTTTTTTATTCATCGTCACGCGATGAAAATGAAAGGGATCCGTGAGCTTTTCGCTCATCTTTCATTATTATATAGCATTTAGCGAAATTGACGATGGCGAAAGTAGCTTTAAAAATTATTTACCGTTCTATATAAAAAAAACATTAAGCGAATGTTATTAATCATATATTATGTGAAATATAAAAAAAAATATATAATGTTTTAAAATCGTTTTCTTCCGCATGGTGATAATGCCCTTGACGTGTTTGGCATTATTAATATTTTGATTTAAATTGATTACCCGTTGCATTTTTGGCTAATAGCGTTTTAACGATTACAAAAAGATTATATTTTAATATTAATTTACTAGAAATATTAATTTTAATACATGACTTTGATATTTATATATTTTTTTCATCGTCGATATTAAATAACAGGTAGCGATTTATAAACACGAAGAACGTGATAAAAATAATAAATATGTTTAAAATATTTTTTTTTGTATTTATATTTTATTTAATACTCAGATTTTTATTGATTAAAATCATATGTTATATAATTATAATTAATAATCAAATACGCATATTTATATAAAAGCAATAAATTACGACATTTTATAATAATTTTTAAAATGCTACGCCTATATAGTAATAAAAAATATTTTTTTTTTACTAAAATTTATTACTTGCACAGTTCTGTTCTAGGATCAGGTTGTTGGTCAAGTAAACGAAATTTTTCGAATAAATTATTATACCGGAACTTGAAAGTTGGAAAGTCGACGGTAAATTACTATAGCGATTTACAAAGCAAAATTATGCGTTTTATGTTTGACCTCGTAATAAGACGGTAATAAATATTCGGTTGGAGGAGGCAGGGGGGGGTGGTGGTGGAAAAAAATTAGAAATTAATTAGATTCATTCGCTTTAATCTCATATATAAAATAATAATACATAATATATGATCGTCGATTTTTTTTTAAATTTCGCATAGATTTCGACTAGAATTTATTTATTTTTTTACTATTTATATTTTTATAATATAGCGCAATTAAGTATGATTCAATTATACAATTAAAGCGAATTTTTTTTTATGCAATATGTCGGAATCGGGTCGTTGGAGCGAAACGATTTATATAAATCGCACAACGAGGAAATCGTATCGATTGTGTTTGGTGTACGTTTACTTTTTGTACGTTCAATATTTGTACTGAGCCGGCGCTAGTATTGACAACGAACGCGAGCATTATATAAATAATAATTATATTAAACTCTATTATTAACGAACGTCATATAATGTACTCGTATCATATTTCAGAGAAATTTCTAAGTAGAACACTCGCAATTTAGAGAGCGAATACTTATCATATTTACAAAAAAAATATATATATATATATATATTTTTCAAACAAGATTTAAGGTATATAAACGAAAAAAAAATAACACTTTCCATATTGCCATAATTAATTATTTATTTTGTCCGCTTTCTGCGATATTTTATTATTATTCGGGGTCATAATTGAACGATTCGATTTATCGTTTGAAATCGATTTTTAATTTTCGAACGCGATATTATATTTCGTAAGATATTTTATTATATCTAATTTGAAAAATTACATTACAATTGTGCACACTTTTCTCGATTGTCGTTCGAACGTTTAAAATTACGCGAATTTTATAATAAAACGTGCTAGAAATATAAATCGATTCGGTTCTAATAAAATTTGATCGTGCATGAAAAGTTTTCCGATTTTAAAAATACTATAGTTAATAATAGAAATTTATTATGTATTATACTTAATTTTTAATTTAGATATTTTTAATATATTTTAAATTGAAATATAAATGTTTTGATCTAATATATGAACTAGTAGATGGTTGTATATAGTTAGAGTGAAAATTGTAAATCATACTCAAGGGCTGTTTTTTGAATATGAACATTTAAATATAATTATATATATATTATTGATGATTCCTGAACTAAATTTTAGATATAATATTAGATAAATTTACCTCATAATAAGCCAGGAAACCAGCTTCCTTAGTATACTCGCCCGCCTTGCCTCCTCCGCTTGCCGGCGAGTTCACCTTGAAGTTGCTGGGATTTGAAAGAGTGAAAGTTCTTCCGTATGTTGGCATACCTAAACATTGGTCAGTATTATTTTCATGACTAATAAAAATTCATGTAAGTAATAGTTATTAGTTTTATCAATAATTCGTCATAATGCGGATGAAGAATTGATAAAAAAAAACTGGATGACATTCCATAAATGACAAGTGGAAATTGTCGATACATAATAATTATACATTTTGAACATATTCAACACGATTCAATAAATTTTTCAATATAAAATTGTATCAATATGATTTAAATTAATCTATCTAATTAATAAATTCATAATATATTATAGATTTAGTTTAATAATGCACGTGTAAATATGATGCAAATTGGTTGCATTTAACGTGCAGCTATATTTCTAATTTTTATACATTTATATCTTATTAAAATTATTTAATAATAATTTCAAGGTTGTATCAAACTATTAAAATAATCATTCACAATGCCTTTCATAAGATCGTATTTTATATATTGATATTAAATATGATCGAATAATGCAATGATTAAATATAATTTTAAGGTCAATTGAAATTTATTTAAATATTTTTTTCTCGTATGTATATATATATATATATATATATATACCATATATATTTAATATATGGTATATATATATATATATTTTCTCTTAATCATATATAATGATTAAGAGAAAATCAAATAGAAACTGAAGATGAAAATAAAGTAGATCAAAAATTAATATTATTTTTTATTAATAAATTTCGAGAATATATATATATATATATATATATATATATATATATATATATATAATAGTATGTAAATTGATGCTGTTAAAGTAAACATCTGGTGACCCAAATTAAACCTTTACGAATGAACTTTGTAAGATGAACTACGTAAGATTAGAAGAGGCTTACGAAGATTCAATTATCTACGTCAATTTTAAAGCAATTATCTTTAATATATTATTCATTTTATATTAAAATATACATTATTATTGAATGATTTAACTGATAATATACTAACAATATAATCCGTAAGATACTTTAGATCGATATACGTTTACGTGAAACTTTGAATCAACTTACCGATGACGAGTTTGTCTTTCGGTGCACCCAATTTGACCCACATTTGAGAAGCGTGATCTACAGACAATTGCTTCCTCCATTCGGAATCGGACGACGGAGCATATAATGGAGCATTATGACCGGTTTCCCTTTCCCATTTTCCGTGAAAATCGTATGCCATCAAATTGATGAAGTCCAAATAGCTGACGATTAAAACGACAATAAAACAATAAGAAATTTGCACAAAACCGAAAGATAATAATCGGATTTGAATTATTTTAAAAAGCACCTGGCAACTGCTGGGACGTCATATCCGCTTTTAACATTGTCCGGACCAACGGGAACTGCTGCTGTCAATAACAGACGTGGTCGTTTTATTTCTTGGGCTTCAGCCTCGAAAGCCTCTCGAAGCTCTGTAAAGGAAGATTTTCGCTAATAATTTATGCCAAATATTATATATAATATAATAAAATAAAAATTAAATTTATTCATATCATTCCATAGTATTATATTATTATAATAAAATAATCCTTTTTTATTTATGAAATATATTGAAAAATATTACATATTAAATTATGCATAATATGTATGATTGTTTAAAAATTAATATATCAATGAAGGTTATTTATAATAATGTTTAATTTTCTTCTTCAATATATTTTTATTAAAATATATAATATTTATGAAAATTATGTCCTAGTTTGTATATCATATATAATATTATAATAATATGATTTTCATATAGATAAATATGGATATTATATATTTATATATGAAATTATAGAGTTAGTTAATAGTATGAAAAAAAATATCATATTAATTCATACGAATTTTTATCATAAAAGTAATATATTTATTATCATCAGAAAATGTTTTACAATTCAAAATTGCAATATTATATAAATAATCAAAATTTCTCAAACATTTTCATCTAATATGAAACGACTCAATAATACGTATTTTATTATCTATTATATATTATGATAATAGCGCACGAGCAAGTGAAATAATACAGAAATCGTATCGTCAGAACAAATTCCACGAACAAAAACAAAACGTCGTAATTCGCATGAATACGTCGCAATATTACGTGTACGATTACGTGATATTATATTATACATGTGAAAATTCTACGTTATTAAGCGCAAAGGGTCTAAACGTGTTAAAAGGTTACGTTTCCTACTGTTATCGAACATGAGTGAAATTTCGCATTTTCTTTCCATTCGTGACATTTGAAGCTTTGTAATCGACTTTTTATTGTAAATTGTAGATATGTTAACTTTTATCTATATAATACAGTTTAAATTTAGGACAAATTCAAATATCAATAGTGTAACAATCGAGTTATATAATTTCAATCGAGGTTATAAACATTATATATGGTAGATATAAAGATTATTATATATTTTTAATATCTGAGAAATATTTTAATTAAAAATATTTTTTTAATTAGAAAATAATTACGATAAAATTTATATAAAAAAATAAATTGTATAAGTTGAACAATGATGTAAAATTTGGATCTAAAAATTTTATTACATACATATTTATATTATTGTATAAAAACTCTATATTTTTAGACTGTTATTATATTAAAAAGTAATAATTTTAAATCACCCTTTCTAAATTAAGAAAAATTTTTCATTATAAGCATTTTTTTGAGTTCAAGGTTAAAAATTAATATGCAAGAGAAAATATAAAATATTCATTCTATTATCATATTATAATAATTATTTTATTTCTCTTAATATTATTATATATAATAGACTATAAAATTTAGTATATATATATGTATATATATATATATATATATATATATATATATATATATATATATATATATATATATATGGATAAGATTGACATTCTCTATGATAGAATGCTATTTTTTTTCAGATTAAAATTATATAATATTCGTATGCGCGATAAGACGATTATATTATAAAATTTAAATCGAAAGATCCAATAAAGGTTGAAACGAGTTCGACGCCTACTTACCTTATAATAATAATAATAATAATAATAATAATACAATTGGGTAATCTTTTATTATAACATTATATATATATAAAGCATTGCGAAATCAATTGTAATCATGCATGTCGCTTAGAATCTAAACTCGTATATTTGCATATATACATATATTTATAAATAAAAATCTATCATAAATATAATAAAAAAATATAATTTTAAATATATAATAATAAAATCAATATCGAAACGTTCACACTAATGGAATGAATTTATTCGTTTTTATTGTATTTATTATATATGACAAGATTTGTTACCAGGCACATAGTATTTTTTCCTTTTCTTCGATATCATTACAAACACACACACACACACACATATATATATATATATATATATATATATATATATAAATATATTATTATACAGCTCAATAAACCAATCTATTCCGGCTACCTTTCTTTATTATCTGCGGTCTCGTTTATATTATAAAATATATATTTATATACAAGTAAGTATATCTATATATTGAGTGATCTGGTTTTGTACAAATTCCGTGTGATGTAACCATTTTATTCGCCAGACCGAAACTGGTCTTATCGATTATGTGCTGTTGTTACATATCTGTAATGTAAATCTATGTGAAAAGCATTTATATATATATATATATATATATATATATATATATATATATATATATATATTAATTTATATATATTTTTTATATTCGTAGGCGTGAAAATACGATAATTTGTTATAAAGAAAGGCGTTAGTTAAAGTTCAAGTTTGAAATAATGTATTGCTTGGAAAAAAATCTAAGAGTCGAGTGAAAACTAGTATAGTTTTTCAAGAATATTTTTGTATTTATTTCAATGATTCATATATTTATGGTATATATACAGTAAATTTTGATTAATAAAATGATTGATTGATTTATTATATTGCATTATATATAATTATTTATTAATATATAATTGTATATATAGAGCATATTTAATTGATTACTGGCGATAATTAAATTATTATATCAATTAATTTTAATCAATAGAAAGCGAACGAGTCTCGTTGTAAAATTATGTATATATGTATATATTTTTTTCTCGTTCCCGTATTATAAAATATAATAAGAAATAAATGCGCGTATAATTCAGTAAAATGTGTGGTTCTATAATTTATCATAATAATGCGACGCTTTCATCGCCGCAAAGGAAAAATATGCGCTTGTAAAACATTTTTCCGATTCGCAACAGTTTTCCCTGTATGCGTCGTCGTTGTGACTTTTTCATCGGATTGCATTGGGAAAATGCTGTTTTTCACAATTGTATCCGTACAAGTTTGTATATTTTTTCCATTTTTATATGAAATAAAAAAAAAACACACCCGTATATATATATATATAAATATATACGGGACATTGTTTATAGTCGCATTTTTTCCACGTGTGAGAAATGTTCGTAGATGCGAAATGGATTTTTCTTTTGTATGCAAGAAATAAATAAAATTTTCATCCTAGTGCAATTATATAAAGTGCATTATATTGATATTTTTCTTCAATATTATGTAAAATGCGGCATATGTCATATGAAAATTAAATATAGAAGTATTTTATATTAATCAATTTAATATTTGAATATTAAACAATGTATTTATCTTCACGTATCATAATATATATTAATTATTTTTTTACTATAAAATGCAGATTAAAAAAATATATTGCAATATCAGTCATATATTTGAATGAAGTAACTTTTTAAGGCATATGATACATGTTTTGTGGTGTTAAAATATATCGTTAAAATCGATTTAAGTAAAAATTTTGAATTTTTATTCTCACTCAAATTCTCAATTACAAATCTAATATTAATTACAATCACAGTTGAATTTCTATATATAGCAGATATAATAGAGATATTTGAATAGTTATAAAGGTCATAATGCATCATATTTTTTCAATATTAAAAATATCAAGTTATTGAAAATCAAATATGAAATTTATTGAAAATATTAAATATATTATATATATAAAATGAATTGTTTGAATTGCACAAACGTCTAATGCAGTAAAAATGCAACGGCGCATCATCATATTGGAAAGGCACTGACTGCAGTCACGAAATATTACAGTAAATATAACTAGTGAATATAACTATCGAAGGCTTTTGCAACAGATGCACATTCAGTTCTAATATTCTTTATTTTTTTTTCTGTGTCCATTACAAAGATTCCACAAATAGGATTGAACGTTCACTTCTAGCAAAGGCAGAATAAAAGATTCATCGAAAAGTGGGACGATCATGAAAAGCGATATAAATTCACCGCATTACAAAATATTACATTATGCTCCACTTTATTTAAAATAATAAATAGTTTTATTAAATTTATAATTAGTATCAAAATTTATAAATTATATTATATATTATTATTGTATTGTAAATGTATGAAGTTTTGTATATTGTTTATGAAGTCGTATAGTCTATATAGTAGTCGAAAAACTTTTCGGAAAATCGATTGTCTGCGATGAACTTTCGAGACGACCCTCGCCGTACGTATTATTCGAGTTCGCTTTTCATCAATTGAAGTGGAAAATTTCGTGACAGTATAAAACAATTATGTCTCGCGATCGCATTCAATTATGTTGCGAATTTCGCAAAATCGTTCAAATTGCGCCTGCTTATATTATATATTTAGCAAATGTACCTTTCGCAAAATGTTACATTATGTTTTTTTTTTCTAAAATAGTCGGATTATATTAAATTCTATAGTAAATTATTGAAAGTGATTATTTGTGAAATTTATATTTTAAGGATATATAATGAATAATTTTATAATATATAATATATATTCAATTCATATGTATACATGTAATATGATATTCATAATAAAAATATTATAAAAAAATATTTTATAATGTTATTTAAATTATTATATATGTATTCTGTATTTAGAATTTAATTTAATTTATCATGACATATACATATTGCATATTTATAATATATATATAATATCATAATTATCGCGTAATATGGTAAACATTAATTGAATTCAACGCACGCACTAAAATTTCTAATGGACTATATAATAGGGAAAAATGTCAAATATAATGTAATTGAAAACAATGGAGTGTTATTGCGTATAAAAGTCTCTTTCCAAATATAATTTTATCACTATGCCTACACACATATGAGCAAGTATAATAGTTTAAATATAAGAATTGTCCGCAGTTGCCCAATGGTAACAATTTACCTGACCAATGTGACCGTGGCACAGTTACAGAACGGGTACAAAATAAAAACAAAACAAAAAAAAAAACGATAACAAAGAGTTGCACTTCGCCTACGACGACATCAAAGTCGAAAATTAATTCATTAATGTATATATATATATATATATATATATATATATATATATATATATATATTAATTTCCCTTCTAATTAAATTATTACATTTGCACGAAATCGCAATTAAACGATCGCTTCTAGTCTTGTTTTTAAAATTTTCCAATTAGGCTTCGAATGTATTCGAAAAAAAAATGCGGTCATTGTTTTGGACGATATATTCAATTTACATAAATTACGATTTTATTATTATTAAATTGAATAATGCGATGAATGTTTTATGCGGTTTAATTAAATCATAAGTATATGAGAATTAGATAATGAAAATGATAACTTTTATTTATGTTGATTGATTTTTATATAGAAAACAAGTCTTCAGCTCTATATCCAACCTTCACATTTTCTTCGAGGAAATAATATACAACTTTTACTATACGTAATGGAAAAATACTGATATAAATATCATCGACATAATATAAAGACGTGTTAAATTATATAGGTTGAATAAATTGTGTGTTGCAAATTGTTAATAATGTCAAAACGTATAATTCTAAATTTCGATTTTTAAAAATAAGCGAACGTTTGAGAACCGCCGATATGCTCTCGTTCTATTTTACGTCTTTCTCTTTCGTCTGACAAATCAAATGAAAAATAGGCATCGCCTCCGTCTCGTCTCTGCGAAATTTTTCGCAATCACGGAAAAATTCAAACAAATGGCTGCGAATCAGTTATATCAATTTGGCTCGGAGCTTTTTTGAAATATCAATAGCCTTTTATTTCGTTTTTAAAAGCAATTTATTTTATAAAATAGCAAAACGTTAAGAAAAAAAAAATAAATAGAAAATTTTAAAATTTACAAAAACGTTTGATTTTCTTCGTCACTCTCACGATAAAAACGGATTTATACGGAGCGTATTTTTGTTTAGTTTTTTTTTATTGTTTATCTAAAAGAAAAATATATACGTTCAATCAATTAAAAATATTAGTTATATATTTTTATAAATAAATCTTTAATTTATATTTTAACTTTATTATGAAAATATATTAATTTTCATTTGACGTAATATAAATAAATTAATATTTTTTCTCTTAATAGTGATAATAACTATGTATGAAATAGATATTAAGACAAAATTTACTATGGATGTTATCGGACATTGAATTATCGTTACAAACGCACTTATAAAAATACACGTATCGCCCGTCAAGTAGGAAAAATCAGTATAGGCTTTTGCGGATTTATATATTTATACGAAAATAAGATGCCGTAAAATTTTCCTCCGTATCACCGGCAGGCATTCCAGTTCTAGAATATGTGTACGAGAGAGCTTTGGAAAACTTTCACGGATTATACAACGCTAAAGGCTCGCAGTGGCGTAAATTTTATCTCAAGCATTAAGAATCGCGAGGCTTTTGTAAGAGCCGAATTTATGTAATTTATTCCTCATAGATAAAATTTTATGTGCAATTGTCGGAGCGTGGGCTGGCGTGTGTGTGTAAGGGCGCGCGCGCGCGCGCGGTCTTATAGGCGCAAGTGTTATAAAACCATTTTACAACATTTATAGATTGTAATCGATGTTTAAATAGATTTTTATCGATGTTTAAATAGATTTTTATCGATTGTTATATATTATTTTTTCTTCATTTGATCTACTAATTATATTTTAATACATTATTTATTAAAATGATAAATATTTTTTTATACATATTTTAACGTTAATATGTTAATAATTGATGAATCGCATGAGCATATTGAGCATGATTTGTACGAATTAAATATAGCGTTGAAAAAAATTGTAGAAATAAGATTGTGCGAAAACAACGATGATTAGTTAAATTAACGGGAGAAAGTTACAAGGAGTATTTTTATAAGAGTGTATGTAAAAAAAAGTACCGCATTAACGTTGTACAAAATCTATTATTATAAAAGTTTAAAAAAATGTCAGCGTAAGGAGAAAACGTTTCTAGTGAATTTTCACCGAAGAAAAACACTGATTGAATTCAAATGTTAATCTTGATAAAAAAAATATCGTATTTAAATTGCGATGCAATTAATTAAATGCGTTTTTATATATTTAATTCGTATTATATATATATATATATATATTTTTTCAATATATTCTAGGGTTTTATCAGAGTTTTCCGTTCGATTGAACCGGTTCCAGGAAAGATACGAATTTAACAAACGTATTCCAGATATGACGAGTGTGTATGTGTGTTTGTTATCAGCGAAGAAGAAAAATGTGATATTCGTGTGTGTGTGTGTGTGTGTGTGTGTATAAGTATATACATGGCTTTAGTCCAATTTTCCTCATTTTTCCACGTGTAATATATTTCACGTTATCGCATGCTAATTTGCTTAAATTATAATTTACATTTACGTATTGGAATAATCGATATGTTTTTATAAATATTCTAAAGTGCTGCGATGTTCTTATATTTCGAGAAAATGTCTTGTTTTTCTCGATATATATAAAACGAATGTGACACGAATTTTCACTAGAGAAGAATTTTCTCATATTTTTATTTTTTTTCACATATACAGAATGGATGAAAAGTGTCATATTTTCAAAATATTAAATATTTTACTACTTTATATCTAATAGATTATTATTATAATTTAATTAAAAAATAAATATAATTTTTATAATAATATATATTATAATTATTTTTAATTTTTAGATTATATTATATAGATTTTTTTATCAACGATTAATTAATATTTCAGAAGAAAAATAATAGTTTAAATATTTAATGTATTCGTATAATGCATAACATTTTAAAATCGATTTTACCAAAAAAAAAAATAAAAATAATGATAATAACATTGAATCGCATTAACTAAAATAACGCACAACATTTTCGAATGTTAAATTTGTCAATTGTGAAAATTTAATTAATTTGTCCATGCAATTTAAACAGATGCTAAATTTCAATTGCGAAAATTTAATTATCGCCTCATTATAATACAAACGTATGTATGTGTGTTAATTTATTTAGAAATGCGATTGTATTCTAAATATATAACCGTATATAAAGCGGTTAAAAGCCTAGCGGGATTCGAGGGATGCAATTTAGTTGCATCCGTTATCATATTATATATATATATATACACAATATAATATGAAATCGTTTTCAGTTATAAAATCTTTTAGTTTTAAGTTTTTATAGTATGTAATAATATAAAATATATGCAGAAATAGAAATGTAAAGTTACCTTTGAGTAAAAGCACGAAGTTCTTCTTATCGTCGCTACCCTTAGGGTACTCCCAGTCCATATCGAGCCCGTCGAAGTTCTTGTCCCTCAAGAATGATATTGCCGAGAAGATGAAGGTCTGACGAGCGTATCGAGTTGCCGACATATCTTTGAACTTCTGTGTTCCGAAAGACCAACCACCTGAAATCAATACGAATTTAATATATGATATATTCTTGAAATGACACTCGATTCACGTAATGCCTTTCGTATTTCACCCTTAAAATATGAATAACGTATGCTATTTGAATATTTCAATTTATATATATATATATATATATATATATATATATATATATATATATATATACGTATAAATTAATCCTTTACTATTTTGCGGTTCGTTTATCGCGGATTTTTAATAGAATATATCTAGGTTTAAGCGTTTAAAACATTTAAGAAGTCTTTGAAAAAAAACTAATACAGTTCATGTATAGAAATAATATATAAATATCTAGTAAAAAGATTTATAATAACTTGAAGTAATACATAATTACTTTAATTATGTATAAATATTAAAATAAAATATAGCATCCTTAGTTCGAACGGTTTTAATTAGCGAGGAATTACTTTATCACATATAATAATTGTTTATAAAAGTTGAAAATGATTCGAAAAGTCATGATTATTGATTATTTTTATACTATTAATATTCAATAGATAATTTTACTTTTTTGATAAATATAGTAGTTTCTGAATATTAGATTTAAACTATTACTGATATTTTATATATTTTAATAATTTGAAATTAAGATAATGAGTTAATATTTTAAAAAATAATATAATACGAAACATGAAATGTCATTAATTTAAATGTTTTAAATATATAATTAAAATGTTTATAATTGCGTGGCGACAATGGCTTGATATCATTATTTGACGCATATTTGCATATTTAAAACGTCTTTTTTTTATTAATAAACGCATGTTTTATTATTTGAATAGAATTTTAGAAAGTGTGGGAAATGAATAGATAGCAATTGCCTTATTAAAATAAAGTTTTTTTTTTCTAATTTTATTTTTCGATTTAATTGTTTCGTCGCTCAGGCGGTCTTTTCTCAACGTTAATTAAATGAATTAACGTATAAATTAATTAAAACCTGTCCGTAAAACAATGCCTTTCAATCTGCAAGTCGAAAAACGTATAACGTATTTTTTTGAATGCATATAAAAAAATAAATAAATTATGCTATGCATTTTCAACAAAGATTGGTCGAAAAAGTAATAGTTTTTTTTATTATCTATGAGAAAATTCGTCCAGATTAAGACTTTTTTACGTGTTTTTTTTCGTTAAAAATATTGTTTAGATATAAAATTAATGACGTTTTTGTGAGATAAGAGCAATAAAAAAAGAACAATAACTTTGCTCATCATTGATAATTTTTAATGAAAATTACGTTTTCCTGATTATGAGACTCATATGAGAATATTTTTTTTTATCATTTATTGTCTTTATTTCCGCATAATATTGTATAATTTGATTTGAGAAAAAAAATATTTTTAACAATATTCCGATTTAATTATCATAAATTTATTTTTGAAGTTATTTTTACGTAATTTTATTTATCATTCATATTAAAAAAATGTTACTTTTTTGAGTATTTATAGAATTTGAGTATATTATAGAATTTCTGCTAAATTAATTATTTTTATGCAACAGAACTATTTAATATTTAATTTTTTGAAAATATAATTAAGATGAAAAAGTATTTTTTTAATGAAAATTTTATATTTCATAGTTTCTATTATTATTTTTTTAATTATAAATAATCAAATATATATTGATATATAAATTTAGCGAGTAACAAAATTTTAATCAATATACGAACCGGAAATTGACAATCAAAATTCTTAATATCGTGTATAAAATATTTAAGTTTTTATTTGCATATATAAATAAAACAAGAATTTTGTTATAAATTTTGATATGAAAAAATCTAATTATTTTTGTTCGTAATATTTTTCAATCTTATCAAAATTTAGATTTACATTTAACTTTCATATAGTGGAAAAAAAATTAAAACGTAATAAATTTAAAATTAATGAAAACTGATTTTTAGATAAATTATTCAAATTTATGTAATATGTAGAAAGATTATATTATTAAACTAAACGTGAATCATTTATATAATATATTCAAATATTATTTTATTAAATATATATATATTTTTTATCATCGCCATTATTTTTTATCAATGATAAAAATCTAAAAATTTAAATTATCGAAAGTTTTACGGTTCAGATTCAGAATGTTGATATATAAAATTGATCAAATACTTCAAAAAAAATATAACAAAAAAAAAAACAAACTTCATATCTATATATTGAATGTCACATCAGACCCTTAGAATAAAGAAAAATCGAAAAATAAAATAAATAAAAAAGCACACATTTTAACATTATCAGTGCCACGATCGACCTCGACAATTGTACCGGTTAACATTTATAACAGCTCTGTCTGCAATTAAGGCCATACAACTTCGAGATAAAGATGCAATTTCTCTTGTGGAATTTTTCCACAAGAACACACACACACACACACACACAAATACAGATCGATTTCCTCATCGATAATCTAGATTGATATACGGAATCGATTTCACAAAAACACCATAATAATCCGATAGCGTTATCCTGATATAAAAAAAATTCACCCACCTAAAGCCAAAAGAATTTTCAATTTGGGATTGGCTTTTCTAAGGGCGTTTATTCTGTCGTATAATCCAGTTTTTCCATCTTTAGTTTCGTCATTGGATTCAAATGAGCCTAAACGTCCTTTTTTAAGCCATCCAAATGCGAATATGATATGGGTACAGAGATCAGGTTGAATGTCTTCCGGTAAGAATTTCCCAATTTTCGTTCTATATTGTGACCAGTTTGTGTAGTAACACACGATCTGTGGAAAGAAATTAATTTAATTTATAATTATCACTTTATATTTTAAATCGAATTAATATTAATAAGATTTAATAATTAGATCACTAATATATAATTGTTAATTAAAATTTGTACTAAATAATTTCATTTCCTTGTCTATAATGAATCTGGGTTATATTACATTAATTAAAAATTTTAAATAAATTTTTGAAATATATTAATATTAAAAAAATATATTTATTTTATCATATTTATAATCTTTCTATTATAGTTTTTAAAATTTTAAAAATTCATTTATTTAATATGAATAAGGATTATTTTAATGAAAATTGTTCTGTAAATTTTGAAGTATAAAAAAGTAAAAATTGCAATTATTTATAATTATTAGAGTACATATGCTACTAATTATTTTTATATTTCAATTCTGTAATATATAGATAATAGAAATCAGTTGTTTTATTTCAATATAAGTTCTTTAAGTTTTTACTAAGAATACATATATTTTATGTAAACACTTTGAACTATATTTATATTTAAGGAAAAATAATTGACTACATTATATTTATATATATGTGAAAATATAGTTGAAGATTTTTACATCAACATCATTTTTATCACAAATTATGCATATATCTAGATATTTATTTTAATACATAAGAAACGCCCGATAGATAGTCTAGACATTATTATCGAACAATACAGATTAAAATATGTCATTTTAAGTGTCGATAAAATAGTACTATAGAAGGTATGAGAAAGTAAAAGTTGCACACCTTGTAACCGTCTTTGTCCTTGGTGGGCTTCGAACTGGACAGCACGGCATTGTCGAGTGCCGCCGACGAGGATTTCCTGGAAGCCGGACTGACTCTGGATCGAAGCCGGAAACGGCTGGACGCCGGCTGTGGAGCACTTCCGGCCGTTTGCTGGTCGCCTCTTCGCGACGCCACCTTTGAAGTGCTCGTGCTGGATGAGCTGGTTACAGATGTTGATATTTTCGACGGTCGTCTTATTCTTCTTTTCACAGCTATTGAAAAAAATATATATATATATATATTAAAAATAATTCAATAATTAACTATATTTTAATAATTATTTTTTGCAATTATGTTATATAATATGACCTTGTATTGAGAATTTTCGTGTATTTGTTTGATTTATATTGCAAATTATACGTATAATACTTTTATATTGACCTTGTATGAAAAATGCATTTTAAACAATATTATATAAATAAAAAAATATTTAAATATTACATAGTATTATTTTTTAATTTTATAATAATTTTATTTTTTTTTTCAGTATGAAATAGCGATATAGTATGAAATTTCAATCTCACTTACATATGGATAGAATGCGCTATCAATTAAAAAAAAATATATATATAGAAAAAAAAAGTATAATAAAACATTACTATTGTTAAATCTATATATGTTATCTTTAAAATATGTAAAATCCGATAATCTTTCCTGTGATTGTTTTATTTTTGGAATCCAAGGAACATCTTTAAAAAAAACAATGAATGATTTGTCAAATGATGAAAAAAAAATCGGTGGCTTTGTTCATTGTTCAGAGAAAAAGTGGAATCAAAAAGTTACGACTAAGAACTATATGGTTTTTTGTATTATTATGATATATATATATATATATATATATATATATATATATAAAACGAACATATTATTCAAATATAACGACCATAATAATAATAATATACGATAGGAAATTCGCACGAAAATCTCTGCGAATGCCGTATTGTTTCGTTAACCCAATTTTATATATTTTTTTTTATATTTTGGGTACGAGCTTGACCTTAGCGATAATTCAGGCTGGCTGACAATAGACGTTTTTAGGCACAAATACATTAGGGAGATTGGTGTTCGTAGATATAATAACTTTTACATGCATATTTACTGTGAAAATGGTGAATTTTATGTGTGAGCAATTTGCGTGATCCATTCTTGAGAAATTTATTATTATTATTTTTTAATTATATATATCGATAAAAAAATAATGATTTCATTTTTATAGTGAGAGATAATTGTGATTATTTTAATTTTCAGATGTAATAAAATATTTTAAATATTTCAGAATTAATATATATAGTTAATAAATAAAAATATTTTTAGTAATATTTTATAATTTAATTTTCATATATATATGGTATATATGTATACATATATATATATATATATATATATATATATATATATATATATATATATATATATTATAAAAAAGAATGATTTTATATATTAAATTGGCAATAAATAATGGAATGCAAATGCAGAAGTGATATAAAGTATGAATAATATCTGAAAGTTTTCTGCTATACAATTTAATGGCTAACGTGATGCACACACAAACATATATATATATATATATATATATATATATATATATATATATATATATATATATATGGTGTTGATATCGTAAATATGTCAGAATTTGTAGAAAATGGGCGACACACGAATTATGTGTACGATACAGCAAAAAAGCTTTCCGCGCTAAATTATCTTTATGGAACTTTTGTTTTTTTTTCTTTTCGAAAGCTATTTTGATAAAAAAATGGTGGTTTTCCACGGATTTTCCGAATGTTTTCGACTCTTTTTTTATGGTCAATTTTTATGATAACGTCACTAACAATTACGATTACGATTCCTGACTCGGCGTAAAGTGTCATAAATTATTTTGTCGTTTCGTAAATAGTTTGTTTTTCACGCTGAAAATTCGCAGTAAATATATATGGAAAATATCTGAAAAAAATTGAATTTTTATATTATTATATTTTAAATAAAATAATTCATGTTGATGTGAATTTTTATATAATTACGCGTATGAGATACGTTTATAAATTTTAATGTGAAAATATTCTTATTCACCTAAAGATTTATGGTTTGTTTTTGAAAATTTTCATTTCACAGAACGTGCGGGTGTCGAAAATCGAGATATGAACGTACCGAAAGATTTTCCTTGCCGAAGTTTAACGGCGCGAACAGTTTTCCGAATTTTCTCCGGCTTTTCTTTGAGAGTCGTGAATCGAGGTCGCGTTTCCGTTCGTTTTTCTTTTTTTTTCTCCGTTCCTTTCGACTTTTCCGACTTTCAAATATGCAGATTTTCTTCGTCTTTCTCTTTTCGGCATGTGTCTCACGTTCTCGGATGTAATATCGCAGTCGCAAAAATAAAATTACTCAAACCGCAGTCGCTGTTAAAACAAAATAATATGGCATTCTGAATTGCCATAATGCGACGGAAAAACTTAAATTTTACATTAGTGTTGGAAAAAGAGAAAGAAATAGAGAAATGAGGCTTTGTTTTAATTATTATGATGTTTTAACATTGTATAAAAATTTTCATATATTTTAATTTCAAAAAAATGTGTTAACTTAATCATTATATTTCCTACTTTGAATATCCATTATATATTAAATACACGTATATTGGTAATTAAAATTATTACTAAAAATTTATAATATTTAAATTAAAATGATATGAAAAATTTAGTTTATTCAATTCATAGTTATAAGTGTGTTATTTTAATAATTCAGTTAAAATATTAATAATTTTAATTTTAGTATGAAAATAAATTATAATGAATTAAGTAAGCGTAAAATATCTTATCATGAATATTTTTATTCTTATCATATATTTAATAAAGATTTTATCTTATTTATATAAAATTTTGTATAATATCCTTTAAAATATATAATAAGTGTAATAATTTTAATTGAATATATTCAGATTATATTGAATTAAAATTTTATTAAATAAAAAAAAATAATTGAAAAAGTTTTAACGGACTCGCCTATTAAACGCTGTCAAATAAAATCGACAAAATATTAGAGTCGTTTAAAATTTTAGCACATATTGTCGAAGGTGATATAACAAAAAACAAACAAAAAAAAATACACAAACAAAAAAAAACAACAAAACATAAACCCCACCTGTTTCCAGCAAGCTGTGAAAACGTGTCTTTTATTTGTCGTAAATTTTCAGAGCGTTTAACAGCTATTGAAATATAAACCGGTTATTCGATCTATAAAACAAAATTCGTACCGGTTATATATTTAATAAAACGTCATAATTACTAGAAAATTATTTCTTTATATTATTTTCTATAAATTGAATTTTTATTATATAATATAAATGTGCTAAATGCGTAAAAGCAATCCACGTGAAATATTTATCGTACATTTTTAAATTATTTTTTAAGTTGAATATATTCATCGGAATGTTTGTATTAAATATTGATTATTCTTCCCGAATATATTTTCACGAACTATTAATAATTTTAATAGTATATCATTTATGTAAAAAAATATTTTAATATTTTACGATTTCTACACGTAATTTTAATATGCATATAAACGCAATAATTTGCATATTATGCATATAAAATGTCATATTTAATGAATGTATTTTTTTTTAATTTTATTACTACATATACTATGTGAATTGAATATAAAAAATATATATTTAATAATATAATTATTTTTATTAATTCAAAATTTTAATATATAAATGCAATATCGATCAAATATATATTATAATAAAAAAATAATAAATTTAAAATAAAATACAATACGTCATCAGTATATAATTTATGCAATACAGTACGTGTGTTGGGTTCAATGCGAATTCCCGCGGGTAGTGTTTGGCTTATGAACTGATACGGGCAAAGGCTTTGAAAGGCTATACACACACACACATATATATATATATATATATATATATATATATATATATATACGGCGGTAAATGTGAACATATACCTAAAGGTGGGGGAAGGGCGGTTTTAGGGCGGGTTTCGTTCTGGAAAAGCTAGGGGTAGGCAGGTGTCCGCAACGCGGTACTTCTCGGTTATGGTGCAATATGCGACATGTGGACTCTGAAATATTCGGTATCCATCCACATTTACCGACCGACATTTACCGAGTGTCCGGTGTATTATTTATTATGTCGGATACGTTGAAAGGCTGTATATCGTAGATTTGTAAATTAATGAATCGTGATTATATATTAATTCCTTTTATTTTTTCTACCATCATATATATATATATATATATATATATATATATATATATATATATATAATATTATCGTCAGTAGGTGGTGGTGGTGTAGCATTTTTAATTCGTCAAATACTACTTTATTTTTACAATTTAATCGTAAATAATTTTTACAACTCAAAATACAGATCCTTGCCATGCCGAAGTTAAACTTATAACTAAACGATTTAATGTAAAATATTACATCATATGCGATTTAATTATACTTCGATTTTGATAGCTGGTCCTTTAAAGTATAGTTATTAATGCGATAGAAAATAAAATGTATAATAAAAAAACGTATGTACTTCTAATGATTTAACCTGACCTGAGAGCTGAGTTCGAATTCGCACACGGGTCCACTTGTATTATATAAATATAAGTAGTGGATTTTGAAATTGTGCTAGAAAAATGTAAGGAAGAAGGTTATATAAATATCTATATATATGATTTTTTATAATATATGATATTCTTCTGTGAAATATGAATTTCTCTTTGATATTTCCATACAATTATATATATATATATATATATATATATATATATATATATATATATATATATATATATATATATGGTTTTCTTTTGACATGAAAAATACTGAATTTTTATGCCTCAATTAAAACGAATAATAAAACTTGGAGTGTTATTACGTTTTTAAAGTGGATGAAAATTGCAATAAAAATTTTATCCTTTGACCAGACGATCTGTTAATATCGATTTAATTTTATTATATCGCCTATTAACACTTTATATTTTTAAAAATACGATTATTAAAATTTTAGTATTCAAATTTTTATGTGAAAACTCTCATTTATAAAATTGTTACAAATGTCCGAAATTCTTTTAATATATTTTTAATAAATATATAATTTATCGTGGATATATATTAAATATTTAACCGCTTAAGTCATTAAGTATGCGAGAATGAATTGCATCGGTGAAATTCAATGTCAAATATAAAATTGTACATTTTTATTTATATTGTTGAAAAAAAAATTCAAGCACAATCATTGTCGAGTAAAGGTATGTAAAAAAAAAATAACTTGAAATTTACAAGGTAAACATATCTAAAACTTGTTTTATTATTTACTTGAATTGTGCTGAACGATCACTCGACTTCAGCATTGTTGTATTTATAATTCAATGTCGAGACATTAAAAAGTCAATTACGAGGTGAAAGTGTCGTAAATAATTAATTTTTGAAATTATCAATTATGATTTATAACACTGACGATGAACCGATATAAATAATAAGTTAATACAATTATGTGAAATTTTTATATCGTATGATTTAAATGTATGAAATTAAACTAATTTTCAATGGATAATATAATTTTTTTTAAGCACTTTTTAAAGAAAATGCAGTTTTGCTTTCTTTAAAATTCCACGATTGTGCGGTGAAACGGCGATAAAACTGAATTATTTATCGCATGTAAAATTTACATGGTTTGTAGTAAAATTAGTCGAGTGAAAGCACTTAATATTTTAATTAAGGTATTAAGCACTTGTACAGAATTGTATGCGATTTAATATTTATGTTTTACGACGGAACTGCGTAAAACATAAATGTATTAATAATAAAGGTTTTAATGTTTCATAATGTGATAGTTAAATAAATAGATTTTTTTTGATATATATATATAGAATGAAAGCCTTAGATTCAATTTTAATTATTATTATAATTAAGTTTTAATGTAAATTATTTATAGTAAATTGCGAAGAAATGTTAAAAATATGACCATATAAAAATCAAAATAGAAAATCGGATTTTTTTAATGAATATTTTTGGAGTTGTGATATTAATGATAATAATATATGATGTATTTTATTGATTTTAAATGCTTAAATTTAACTTACTTTCTGCTGAATCTGTAGATTGTGACAACATAAAGACCAGCATCAATATCAGAAATGTCCATCGTAATAGTCTCGGAGGCCACTGAAAATATAAAAAAATATATATAATTAAATTATTTCATAATTAAAAAAAATATATAAAATTAAATATAGATTAATAATAATAATAATATAATATATATATTATATTAACGCGATTATATTGCCGATCAATGATAGGGATTAATCAATGCGGCGTGTGTTAATTAGTATTAGGGGCCATTATTATCGGACCATACATGTATTTAATAATGGTGAAATGTCGATATTGGGCATTACACATAAATTATCGCAGCACAAAGAGAACATCTTGCGCATTCATATCCTGAATGCATTTGCAATGCAGACACGTACAATTACGGCACCGTGCAATCATAACAACGAGGCCAAAGTCGAAAGGTCCTAACCGACGCTGTGCTATGTGTTGATATATTTTGCAAGATCGGCAAGCCGAATGATATATGAATTCCTATATTGATAGTAGCATTGGAAATTTGATAATGAAATCGAATTGTTCATGCATATTATCATACGCGAAAATGTTTCAATATTTATATCTATATTAGTAGAAATAAAAAAATAATAATTATAAAATTTTATATATTATAATTTTAAATTAAAAATATATCTGAAATGTCTTATGGACTCGTTTTATCTAATATCTTAATATTGTGAGATCTATGATAATTTATCTTAATATTTTCATTCTTAAATTTTTGTCTATATGATATATTTTTAAAATTAATTTAATTGAGCATATTATGATCGTCTTCTATGATTATAAAATGATTATGCAATAATATTATAATCGCGTTTTAGAATATTATAAAATAATAATACCGATAATGAGTAGCCATTAGTAATTTGATGCAATAAATTGCAAACGAGTATCTGTTAGATGATAATATCTTGTCATATTACCTGTTAAAATGTATTAGTATGTGTTAAATTAATGTTTAACATGATAATTTAGTGTTATTGCCATTTTAATAGTGTGTCAATTTGGAGGTTGTAGAATGTTCTACGCAACGTCGATATCGATTTCCATGTATATATGTAAAAATTGTGCTTGTAATCAATCGATGGTGATTATAAAGCGGCATCCAAACGATAAAAAAGTATAATATAAAGATATAATATTATGATAGTATAGCAATATAAAAAGATATCAATTTTTATTTCAAATCGAATAGTATTATATTTAAATACAAAAGTCAGTGCCTATTATTGATTTTATAGATTCATGAAGCGTTATGATGTAATAAAAAAATATTTTATGAAATGAAAGTGTTTTGTCTGGATCGATCTTAATAAATTTTCGAATTTACTCATTGATTGTCAATCACTGAACCGTTTTTAACTAATATATTATTATGTTATATATATATATATATATATATATATATATATATATATATATATATATATATATGTATTTATTAGTTTACGCTTGGTTTCCTTAACCGTTCTTCAAGTGAAATCGATTTCTTTGAAATGAATCAATTTCAATATTGTAATAATAATTATTATTATTATTGCGATATAATTATAGAGCTGATTCATTGAGCTGAAATATTATATTGTATCGGGATGTTGACTAATAAATATATAAAAATAAATTAATCACCAAAAAATATGGAGGAAAACAACATTTTTTGATACACGTGTTAAAATATTTTTTTATTGATGTTAGAATACTGAGAAATGTTGTGATTCATCTTTGATTGTAAATTTTTATTTTATCAATTAGTGTATAAGTAATAAAATTGTTTTTTTGAATTTTTAATTTTAGAAGTATATTAATATATTTATATAATTTTATTTGAATTAAAAAAATATTTAATAATTTATTTTACATGTATACAGCACGTTATTAAATATACAATATTAATTCATAGATTAATAAATCAATATAAACAGAATATTAAATACGATGTGGAAATGAATTTCCACGTTTTCCATCATGTATTGATAATTACAACAAATCCCGTGTATGACGAAGGTGACGCGTAGAGAAATGGAAAATTACGAACATATTACGATATATTGTAATATATTTTAGATAAGGTTATTGAATTTTAAACAATAGATTTCAATACAACCGTACGCGTCACATACACACAAAATGATGTAACATGTTACACATACACGTGTTATAATTATATATTCACGTGTTATATCGTATATGTGAACAGCGCGTTTGTAAGTTAAATAGGCAATACTGGACTTTAGGTTTCGGCCGAGGTCTAAAGTGAAAATTAACAGGGGAAAATCGTCGGACCGAAAGTAATATTTCGGGTCAAAAGTGACCGCAAACGCCACTGAATCACGGCACGAAGACGACGAATGCGGAAAATGTATTGTGAAAATTCGCATTCGGCCATTTTCCGGCGGCGGACCATTCTCCGGAAAATCCCGAGTATAATGCCGAAAAATTGCCATTTGCGGCGGAAACGTTCACGATTTTTTTTTCATTTTACTTTCACATTCTATATATTTTGCATAAATGATGACATTTACTAGAATTTTGTGAAAGAAAATTTGAAATTTTTTATAATAGTTTAGATATTTATATATGATATATGTAAAAGCAAGAAGTGTCAATGCTAGAAATTTAAAGTAACTTTTTATAAAATATTTTCTATAAGTCAAGTTGTCATTTTTATATTGAAACGTCATATTTTATAGGAAAAAATTGCCGAAACATTTTTTATTCAGTTCAATATGTCCGTTTCACGTTCAAAATTCATATTTATCTATATGAAATTGATATACTATTTGCATTACTTGATGAAAAAACAATGTATAGTAATATATATATATATATATATATATATATATATATATATATATATATATATATATACAAATACAGATATCATTCAGCAATCAAAAATTTAAATAAAAATAATACCAAGACGTTAGAATTGAATTTAAAATATTTAAAATAATATTTTAACACATATTTTTATTATATATATATATATATATATATATATATATATATATATATATATATATATATATATATATATAATCGATGTAAAATAGGTCGAGTTAACCTTTCCGCAGTACGATATATGCGAACATATTTCGCATACATAAATTCAAATACAAGTAGAAAAAACTGAAGGGAAAAAGGGAAAAACAGCACGAATATAAAACGGGACGGGGGAGGAAAAGCGGTAAAATCGAACCGGAAAACTTCCAGTCAGTCACACTGCGGACTTTTCGCCGTATATCGTTTTGGTTCGTTTTTCGATGTGTTGAATCGTCGGAAAAGCGATCTGATACGAATTCGAAATGACCCTACTGTACAGTATGGACATAGCAAGCTGAAAGTTTTGAGAAACGCTATGTGTTTGATGTTATTTTAACTCCATTAATATTAATTTTAAAATTTATATGAATATTTATTTATTTTTTTTGTCGAGAGTAAAAGTTATATATGATTTATTTTTTTTTTTGATTCAGTCGTATATTTTAATATGTATATATTAAATGAAAAAACGTACAAAAATATATCGTAAATATAATTATTATATTTAATATATATGTAAATTACATTTTTAAAAGATGAAATACGAATTTTAAATTATATTTATTTATTATAAAAAGAATGATGTAAATGTAAAACGGGAAAAAATCTTTATAATGAAACTCTGAATATAATAATAAAATGTAGGATGTCAAATTAAATTACATCATAAGCTTTTTTCACAAAAACGTATGATTTATTTCAGGGTTATGATGTTCATTAAATAAAAACATATGATAAAAAGTTGTAAAATACAGTTTAACTGTTGTGCTTACGTAAGCCAATTTAGATACAATCTCATTTTTTTTTCAACCGAGAAAAAGCAAACATAAATTCTGAAAATTTCTTTATGGATTCTAAAGATATGTTTTTTTTATATGAAAGTTTTATTATTCACCATTAAAATGAAGATAAAATATCAAAAATTTTGTTTGAGTAAAATAAAAAATAATAGCTTTTTCTGTGAATCTTACGAAAATTATATAGTTGAAAAAAAATCTAATAAATTATATATTATTTAGAAAGGGCTTGATTTTTTGCTTTCTAATATTATTAAAAAAAATGTGCATTTCGTGATGAAATGCCATTAAAAAAAGTCGATCTCGTTTATTTCGTCAATTTTAAACACACGTCTTTGACATATGCGTATAATCAATTATCATAATAAGACACGCGATTGCCGTTAATAGGAAAAGCAGGAAAAATAATTGTATTTTCTTAACAGCTTACGCCCATTCGACTTTCCATAAACGTTTTAAACGCTTATAACACATGCAATTAAATCTTTTGCGTTGCCGTTTTATCAGAGGCCATTTGCATAAATGGAAAATTATATTAATAAAGTCCACTTTGCACACTCTCTCTAATATCGTAGAAAACAAACGAATCGAACGGTTTAATTGTGATTTAATTTAACCCGATGTGAAAATTTCACTAGTCATAGTTAAATATGACGATATTATCTTATATTTTATGCGTTATATGCGAATTTTACACGAACTTATTCGTATGTTTTATTGTAACACGTAACTTCATATTGGTTCAAATTCAATATGAATTCAAACATTTTATTGATTTTTTGAAACGTTTCAGTAACTTTCCGCATTGTAATATAAAATATAAAAAGAGAATTTTATATTTATATTGAAATTTTATATATTTTGTTGATTTTTATGTATTATATATATATAAATAGATGTTCAATTGACAGATATGCCGTTTTCTTTCGTTCCATTCTGTATATTCGTAAGAGCTTTCGTCGAAAACATTTAATTTCGTCGACTCTAATCGAAAGTCGAGGACGTATATCATGGGTAGTTTTTCTTGTTGTTTTTTTTTTCTTTCACGTATTTTTGTTCTCGCTTTTCCATTCGGAACTTTCTACGTGTACGTATATTATTATATGTAAGTTTTATTCGCCGCATTGCCGAGACGTGAAAATCCGAGTATTTTAAAACCGGTGAGGAATTCTATGTTAGACGCGATGGGTGTTTTCACTGATATCACTGACTTATCTATCATAGATACTGCGTGAAAATAAACCAGTATATTTACCGGTTAGTATTGAATAAAAAAAAAAGTTACAATTCCGGTAAGAGATCGTATACTATTCACATTACCGGTATTGACGCGGTATTTTTTTTTTCTGTTTGTCGTTTTGAACTTCGACCCGAGCTTTGTGGAAGTTGTATATAAAGAAAAACGAGAAAATCCCGCGAATATTAGCGGAAGCTCGTGCGGGATTTTTTTTTCGTATGTCATTCGTAACGATTTTATGAAAGTTGTCGCGTCAACATATATGAAATATTGATTCATTCGTCGAATACGAGTTAAATTTCATATTGGAAACGTATTGCGGAAGTTTTCAGTCTGGATATTATTTTCAGATCGTATGAAAAAGTTATATTCTTGAATACAGTTTTAAAACACGTATTTTATAAGTAGAAAATTAAGTATTTATTTCAATAATAAAATTTCACATTAAGTCAATTGAATTATATTTAAAAAAATAATGAAATACACTTTTAAACACGCACACTCTTTAATAAATAAAATTTTTCAGATAGAAATCCTTTTCAAGAGAACAATTTAAGTTCAGAAGGAGTTCGAAAATGTAAAAAAATAAGACACAAAAATAAATAACCGTAGAGTAGCGTTTCAACAATATCCCTTTGTAGCTTTTATTCTGCACAATCAAATATATAAATAAAGATAAATATCTTTAGAAAAAGCGAAATAAATAAATACGGGACATTCAAATATATATATATATATATATATATATATATATATATATATATATATATATGATAAAACAAAGCTTCGATCCCTCCGCGTCTTTGACTAAATAACGACGTTCGACGATTTTCCGTCGAAAACGACATCGGAAAAATCTGGAAAGGATGCGCGAGCTTCGGGATGGTTTTATTGTTGCACATTTGTTCCCGAAATTGTATGTTGCGATCTAATTGAATTCCATTGAAGGGAATCCCCTTTTGTTGTGCGAATGAGACGTTTCAGAAATGGAAAACACACTGAACGAACGGATTGCGATTTGCCAACGAATTTAACGGAAGTGTAACGGCGCCGTTTAATCCTCTTAACGACCGAACGCTCTACGATTTTTCCCTTTATTCTTATTGCGCCCCCTTTTCCGATCCTTTACAATGAAATATTGATGGGAAAAAATACGTATCAATTCCGCGGAGAAACAACGCAATTTCGCTTATAACTCGACTTAAGTTTATATTTGTATCGTAAAATGGATACCGAAGAGAAGTTTAGCTTCTATTAGATAAATTTAATGTAAATTTTTTTAATTTTATATTAAAAATGTAAAAAAAATATTTTTAACACACTAAAAATTGATAATTGTTCGCTTTTTTTTTCTAACACTATTTTATTTTCCTTATTAAATAACGTTACAGTACATTTTAAGTAATTTTATTTTACCTTTTAGCGAGAAAACGTGACCTAAAGGTTTAATGCTTTCCACTAGTATCCCTTTTTATTGCATTCTTTAAGTGTTTTTACTTTTTGCGTCGTTTTACTGCGGCGATTTGTCGGCTGTCGCATTTTCCGCCGCGAGATTTTCCACGATTTTTTTTTCGCGATTTTTCACCGGAAAAGATTGCGCAATAAGTGCTCGACATCAATCCGGAAAAAATAATGTTTCGGTGGAATGTTTAATATTTTTCAATGTAAATCATCGCTGCGGTGGAATAAAATATAATTTATTATATACTGCGAAAATGTAATATATATATATATATTATATATTATTCTTTGAATTTCTATTTCTCAAAATAATACAAAACTTTTAATTGCATACAGAAAGTATATATGAATGCAATATATAATGATAAATATAATGCAGATTCTATAAACTTTGTGCAAGTGACAGAGATTAGTGTTTCTAGTTAACAACAAACGAGTCATCAAAAATTACATGACACTAGTGTAATAACAATTTACGATTTAAAATCGTCGCAAGTACACGATAAATAAACACATTACTTATTTGAACACTAGTTTTAACATGTTCATATGCATAAATAAGCATATATTTCATAATCATTTCGCATATAATATATATTATGATGTTGTACATGTACGACAGTGATGCTACAAAGTTTTGCAGAAACAAACATTTCGAAACTTTATGATTCTATTTGTGATATGTTTATGTGCATTTATATATAGTAACTAAAAGTATCTGACGATGCACAAACTCACTTGTAATACGTCAAAATTTGAATTATATAACTTATAGTTAATCCTTATCGTTCTATGACAATCTATTCAATCCTAAAACATTATCTATATACAGTGCGATTCTAAATAAAAATGTTATAAAAGATATTTTGTATAACAAAATATTTTCTCTTTATTAAATTATATAATAAAAATAGTATTGTCTTTTTTTTCTTTTATTAAATTAATTTAATAAATTTTCGTGTGCTCTCTTCAATTCCGAATAAACGATTAATGAACGATTTTTGAATCGTTATCGTTTTTCCGAAACAGGATTTACTGTTCGATGTTTTCGATCGTTTCATATGGAAATTGGAAAGTTCGCAGTTTCTATTTTTGAATCTATTCGATTGTCGATTTAAACAACTGGTTTTCAAACGTACTAAACAGCTTACATGTGTACCGAGTATATTATAAATTACGATTTTTTTTTGTTCGAATTTTCAATAGATAGTATCAAATCGAATTTATATATATTTTTTCTGAATAGGAAAAAAAGAAACATTTAATATAATTCATAAATATTTTTTTTATTGAAAGAAACGGCATTTATATGATACGAAAGGTTTTTTTTTAATTTTATATATGAATATTATGTCGTTTTCCATATAGCGGATTTTATCGTCAATATATTATATTGTATATATATATATATATATATATATATATATATATATATATATATATATATATATATATATATATATACGATTTTGTCGATATTAATAAAAAGCGTTGAACTCAAAAAGTGAGTTGATTATCCGTTTAAAACGAGATCACCTTGAAGATACCAATGATCATATTGAACCGGCAATTTTAACATTTAATACGGTTCAAAACTAGTTAACACCGAGAAAATATATAGAAGAATTTCAATTACTGACTCAATAATATTAGACATATAAAATAACTATAATTTTAAAATAGAATATATTTATTTGGAAGAGTTATCGATCATTAAACGTACTATATATATATATATATATATATATATATATATATATATATATATATATATATATATATATATATATATATATATATATATATATATATATATATATTATAATAATTTATATGAGAAAAAATATTTTATATGATATAAAATAAGGAAGATAATTGTAGATAATTTTATTCAAGAAGATTTAACAAGTATTAATATTAATAAATTACAATATATAGTTGATGTAAAGCGTGGGTTGTAATTATCCTAATTTATAATATGTTTGTAATGTAAGATTGTACAGAACTTTTAACAGGTTGTACATTATCAAAGTTAAGCAATATATATATATTAATTATTATATAATCAATTTTAATGTATGAAAATACCGTAATAACGATTATTAAAGGATATTGAAGCGTTTTCATCTGAAAATATATAGTTTTAAAATTTATGATAAATTATTATTTTTAATATATATATTTAAAAGTATTGAAAAACTTAAATACTTTAAATAGAATATGAAATATCTTGGAACGAATCGATTTAATCCACACTATACATACGTTAATTATGAAACTGCACATTTGTACAAAGCCTAACATAACTATAAATATTATATAATAATATAGTAGAAACGGCATATTGTCAAATATTTGTATCGTTTAAGCTAGACAATATTCTGCAGCGATTAAAAGATATATAGTAATAATACATATATAAAATATATATATATATATATATATATATATATATATATATATATATATATATGGGAGAGTTTTGGCCTACTTCGAACAAACCGACGAACGAACGAAGACTTATATATATTCCGAACATGTTGTTGATAAAACGTTGCAACACTTTAGCAAAACGTTTCACAATCCAGTTTTAAAAACATCGACTATATATATATATATATATATATATATATATATATATATATATATATATATATATATATATATATATCATGAAAATCGGTTCGATTCCGGATGGAAAAACTTCGACACGAAACCTGCGTAATATTTATACTACATAAAATATTATATCATTGCAATCTTGTATCGCAGACGGTTTTTCATATATTAAAACATTCGTGCGGAATCGTGTTATTATTTTTTTGCAACTATTTTTTAAATATTTTTATATACATGAAAAATATTTTAGATTCTTTACATCCCGTATAAACTCCAAAAG
Source organism: Leptonema lineaticorne (assembly GCA_024500535.1). Lineage (NCBI taxonomy): Eukaryota > Metazoa > Arthropoda > Insecta > Trichoptera > Hydropsychidae > Leptonema > Leptonema lineaticorne. The sequence continues at coordinate 1,559,809 of JANIJI010000063.1, read as the reverse complement.
ATATGGTTTAAATAAAACGAAAGATTTGCGATAAATAGAATTTTATATTTACATTTCAGTACGTATTAAAAACATTCACCCACTCAAAATTTACCCCGTATTTGTATATATGTGTGTGTGTGTGTGTGTGTGTGTAAATGTGAATGTCGTACAGAAAGAATCTTTTCAATGCGGTACTTTGATATGAGATTCAAATTGCGCATTCGTATTCCAGCGATCTTCAAATGTTACGTGTTTAGTGTCGATTTAAACGAATACGGTGTAAATATCGATATTTATGTACGTTCTATTTAAATATGTAAGATAGAAAACATTATTTACGTTTAATTTAGTCGGATAATTTCTTTTTTTTATATATATATGTATAAATGGATGCAAACAACGTTAAACGTTTGGAATGTTGCAAATGGAATATTTGGAATTCTGCAACGTTTCGGACGAATCTTTTTACGAATTCTTCGTATTCAAAATGCGGTTAGGAATTTTCTATTATTTTCTACTGTTTATACTTGTTTTGGAATGTTTAATTGGCCGTAAATAGGAGTATATAAAATAAAATGAAAAAAATTTTTTTTTCATATATTCAATATTAATCGGAAAATATTTAAATATAAGAAATTAAAGTGCAAAATAAAATTAGTTTCAGGTGAGACGAGCGACAAAAATAAGAAGACTCAAATATTTACTATCTTGAAAACGTCGATTTCAGAACTCAATATAAATTGTCGACTCTCATTTCGGCCGTCGGTTTATTAGAAAAGCGGAAAATTGTGGGACGCGCTGAAAATGCGGAAATTGGAAAATGCGCGGGACATTAAATTACCTCGGACACGTCGACCTGATGGTGGATCGTTGCCGTTTTTCACCGACAAAACACTGACAATAAATGCATTTAGATTTATTTACATTCAGCCATCACATATATCAATCTAAATAACTTACATTAAAAAAAATACTAATAAAATTTATAAAAAAAATATATATTATTTAACAACTTTATATTGTATGTTAATTTTGAGTAATATCGTTATATATTTCATTAGAATTCAAATATATAAATGCATATATATTAGTATATTATTATTAAGAGCAATAGTTTCGCAATATGGTGCTTTGCGATATAGCATTTGACAAACAACACGAACTTTCAAAGTTTATTCGTGTAGATGCATTGTAAGTTGTATAATTAAGTTAACGCGGATTCTGTCCCAATGTTATAAAAGGCTATAAACAACAATTTGAATTATTCATCTTACCATTCATATACATATATACTAATTAAATTAAATAATTAATTCAAGAATAAAACAAGAATTTTTCCTTGAACTCAAAATATATTGTATATAAAATTTTTATTTTCAATTGTAAAATATATGTGTAATATAGAACATTAATTTGATTTCACTTTTGAATATTTTTTCATAAATGATTAATAATATAATCAATCTAAAAGCAATTCATATATACATAATAAATAAGAAATTTTCAATTAATATGTTTCTAAGAATATTCTATATATTATAATATACCTCATAATCAAAATTTATATAATATAATGAATTATGGAAAATACTTTAACAAATATTTAATTTTCTTATAATTTGTTTATAAACACAATATTTTATACATAGATATACGAATGTAATGATGTAATTAGCGATGAAAAAATATGAATTAATATTGAATACATTCTAGCGATTATAAATTATGTTGATTAAGTTACATTTAGGCGTTTGAATAACAAAAATTCCAATTTACAAAAATAAATATAACGAGATAAAATTCCAAAGCGTCATTAATAACGACAACAATGCAGTCCATAGTTCGCGAATGGCAATTTGAAAGTTACAGCTGCACATAGTTTTGTAAAATTCCATTCGTAGCCCGCTTTTTATAAAAAAATAGATAAATCGAAAATAATAGATCATCTATACGTGCATCAAAACGTATAAATAATTATACATTGAAAATAAAAAAAAAATGAAATGGAAGAAGAGCATTTTTTGAACGCTGAATATATAAAAATAATAAAAGCTCTTCGTCGATATCGAGTTGAAAAAAAAAAGTTTCGCCGATAAACCGCACTAAATTCGACACACAAAAATGAATTTATTATAGATACAAAAATAAAAATGTAATAAAATGACGGGAAAAATAAAATTCGCGTTATGCATCGTAGATTTTGTGAACTTTCTAACGAAGAAAACGTCGACGACATGTCCGATGAAATTTTTCATTCTTTTCTATGTGACAAATTTATATACGTTATTTAATTTTTCATCGTTTCTATGAAAATGTATTTTTTCCATTTGCAACTATGATATTATTACCAGAGTAACGCTCTGTTAATCGCGATCATATTGCATATCGATAGCAATACATATTTACAAATATATAAATATACAGGGTAATCTAATAAGCAACGCTTCTATTGAAGTATGCTTCATTTTGATTTTTAAAAATATAATTTTTTTTTTAACATTTTCATTGTATTAAAAGATGTATTATTAAATGATTTTAAACAACATCTACAAGCGAAGAATTTTTAATTATCATTTTACATATATTTTTTTGCTTAAAACTGGACACAAAATTATCTATATAGAGGCAAATATTATTTAGAAAAAAATGAGTATAACGATTTGTTTGTAGAATCGTAAAATTGTAATATTTTAAATCATAATTATTTTTAATTCATGTTTTTTAATTTTATTTTTTGTGAACATATATATATATATATATATATATATATATATATATATATATATATATATATATAATAAAAATTCGCTCCATTGTATGATAAAATGGTTAATTTTTTTCCATGCAAAACATTTTCACCGTTTATTAATTATAATTGAGTGCACTAATAACTTTCACCGGCGGCCATTTTTTTTTTGTATAACAATGTCGGCTAAAAGATGAGAACGCCATTGAAATATTGGTCATGCAAATAAAGCTCGACAACGAAACTGGAACACTTGCGTTGACATTGTAAGTTTATCGACGAAATTATCGTGGTTCGGTTTCGGAAATTGAGTTTTTCCGCTTTTTTATTCATTTTATTTTGTAATATATTTTTATGTTCACGAAAATATCCAGCGTCGCTGTAAAACCGGGAACACTTGCGATTCAATTTCGATAATGATTTTAAGGCGTTATTAGATCAGATTAAATTACTTATATATTTTAAATAATACAATTATGTTATCAGTATGAATTGTTTTAAAACGTTTATAATGGAAATTTAGATCCGTAACGGATAATAGTATAATTTGTTTTATTGCTAAATATATTTTTAAATATCACATATAAATGTAAAATTAACGATAATAATAATTTGAAACGTAAATGTGAGCAATAATTGTATGAAAAACGAGTGTTTCAAAAGTTTTGTTCCGTTTCGCTCGGAAGGACGTTAGAAATTTTTAATTTTCAATATCGTGAAATTTTTATTGCCGTAATATCGTCGATTTGTTTTCGACGAAATTAAAAAAAAAGTGTACACAATCGGTAATTATATTTTGTAATCAACACAATGGTTTTCATAATATGCGTTATATAAATTTTTTATATGAAGAGAAACATATTTGTACCTTGGTGAAATCAAGGTTAAAATTATACACTTCAATAAGAAAGTAACGAAATCAATAACTAGAAATTCCAGTAAAATGAAAATTTATGCGCATATTTATTGAAAGCAGTAAATCAAATATTGAATAATATTGAAAATGTGCAATTATATAATTTTTTTATATAATATATCATAGAAATTTAATCGTTCGCAGTGTAAGGAATTTATTTTTTCATTAGTAATTTTAATTAACAAGTCGAACATATAGTTCAGTAAATGCATATATAAATATTTAAAATTGAAATAAAATATTTATATACAAAAATGTAATTGAAAAGTTCTAATAGCAAAAATGTGCGAAATTGTAAAATTGTGACGAATTAAACTTTAGATTAATTTAAATTTAGATTCAATTCTTTACATATTACTTACAAAAAGAAAAAGAAAATAAATATTAATAAAAAAAAACATATTTTAATTTTTGATATATACATAAAAAATATTAATTAAAAAAATGTTACAAAGATAAAAAAAAATATTGAAATTATTATTATGTATGAAACTGAAACATTAATGTCAGCTATTCGGGGCGAGATGTTCACAAAAATCACACATTTGAATATCCATGCTAGTTGCACTTGTTCTCAAACATTCTGTGGGTCAGTATGCCAGCTTATCGCATTTAATTTACATTTAATCTGTACTTTTTTCTCTGTTTGCTTGCTTTTGGACGAAATTCAACATCCGCAAGTCGAATTGACGTTAGAAAAACTATAGACTGACAACGTGAACAGAATTTCTAATACGGATTGAATGTGCTTCGAACGTTCAATAGTTTATTTAAGATCGATATAATATATAAAAAAAAAATAATTTGAATAATGATTATTATTCTTATCGGTCTCAGAATACAATAATTTTGAACTTATACATATTAATAAAAATAAATAATAATAATTTTTTATACAAAAATATTAAATAATTAAATTGTAAATTTCTCTGAAATATGAGCAGATATAAAATATATTAAAAAAAAAGTATTATATGTTGCAGTAGTTGGTTTTTTTTTCTGTGTAACAACCAAGAGGCGGCATCCGAAATAAGTTAACATTTACAGTTCGCCCACATAGACAATTAATCACGGTTAAATGGCGATTTCTGCGGCTTTCCGGATATAACTTCACATTAAATTATATACGAATCAACGCTATATTATTTATTATTAATGTATGTTTGTGCTACTGTTTGTGTTTATAATAATTTTCATTAGACTATACTGATATAATATATATTTGCATGAGAAATGCGGATTAAAATAAGAAAAAAATATATGTCGTTGTATCTTTGATTTTTTTTTATATTAAAAAAATATTCAGCATTTTTTATATGTAAATAAGATGTAATAAGAAAAATTGAATAATAAATTTTATCGTAAAATCAAAATATTTTTATTCCATAAAACGTGAACATCAAAAATTGTTATTTTAAAATTATACAGGATTTTAAAGAATATATAGAGTTTAAATAATTTTATTTTAAAATGTGTTTATATTATAAAATTATGATTTATCATATTGTTTAATGTAAACGTTAAATATAAACAATAACATGTACAACAAGGCTACGGAGTTCAAGTGAAAATTCCAATTCAAAGTTTTATCTACGAAGAAAACGTTTACTTTATATTTGCTGTGATCATATTTAATTTAGAAAATTATGATAATTATTCTGTAAGTTATCATTTATAATAATAAAATTCAACTAGGCGTACGCAGAAAATACTAAATGACATCATATAAAAAAAATATCGATTAAATTTTATTAAAAAAAAAATATTTATAATTTTTATGAACAATAAAACTACAATTAAATAGTATTTATAACATATTTCATAATTCAAAGATTGAAATATACATTTGAAACGATCAATTTATGACAATATAAAAAAGAACGATATATTGCAAAATTTTAAAAGTGTACAAAAACGCTTTCTCTTAGATGCATTCCATTGCTTTATATATAAATATTGCATTTTATTGAGATAAAAAAAATATTATCGAAATATTACGATACTAAAAGAGCATATAATATATGGTATACATATATATATATATATATATATATATATATATATATATATATATATATATATAATATAAATACATCAAACATTCCGATACAGAATGGTTTTTATGCTCCAATTTGTTATTACCACAATTGATGCAATCGTTCAATATATAATACGTATAGTTATATATACATTATCGTAATGATTGATAGCAAGTTTCTGAAAAAAAAATATCATAATAATAATAGAAAATAATGCTTTATATTGCTGGCTGTAGATAAAATGTTTCAGCCCCGGGCCGAATTTTTTTTTGCATTAAACAGAATGTTACGAAACTATTGGAATTAAAACCGGACATTTTTGCACTACATTCTATTTGTTATTTCATTATTACATCATTTATGCACATAACAAATGCATTCATATGAGAATATATATATATATATATATATATATATATATATATATATATATATATATATATATATATATAAATATAATATATTGTATTAGTTCGTGATTTTTATATTTAAAATATAAAACGACACAATGCTAATTTTTGCAAACAAAAGTCTTTTAAATTATTTAGAAATTAAATAAATGTATTATAAAATTCAGATAAAGTAAAGTAATGATTGAATAATAATTTTGTTAATTTTCTAATGTAAAATAAAGTACGATATTTCAGAACAATTTTACACGCAATCAGACGTGATAAAATATATACGCAGTTTAATTGTAAACAAATAAAATAATAATTTAAAATTTTCATTGATTCTGTTGATAAAATAAGGAGGGTTTAAAACGAAAACTGCATTTTCCGAGAAAAAACGCAAAATTGAAGACGATTGCTATGAAAAAAAAAATGCAGAATTATATTATTTGTAATATCATAATTATTAGAATAATAATGAATTATAATAAATATATGAAATAATCTAAAAACTGTCGTCGTGATATAATATTATATGTCGGCAATAAATCGAGTCACAAACGACACAAGTGCCGACATTAAACAACTTTTCCAGGAAACGAAACGTTTAATTTCGTTAACATTTTATGAAATTCGGTCAACATTACGCACTCTTACACATGTTTATAAATTACATCTATAAATTTGCATGTCCGATGACCGGCAACAAGCCTCAGATAACGACTCATTCGACTGTTAAATAAAGATAAAAATAAAAATAATATTAATAATAATGAAACGGTGAACGCAATGCTCTTTTTTTTCCAGCTTAATCCACATAATTTAAATTACTCAACACGGGTTTGAAAATCGTGATTTAACTGCGCTTTTTTTTTATCTTATTTAACTTGGCATACGAATAAAGTCAAAATTCGTCTTTAATGCACTCTCATTGTGTTCGGTATTTTTTTGCGAAATTCGCCTTTAATTAATCGCAATTTTTTTTATTTGAGACGATTTCGTCTAAATGTTAAGAAAATTTAGATTTTACATAAAGGTTAATATAAGACGTTTAACATTTTATAAATGTGTGTTTAAAAACCGTATTTATCTACTAACGGTCAATTTGGAAATCACGAATTTATTATATATATATATATATATATATATATATATATATATATATATATATATATATATATACTTAATAAATTTATATTTTTTCGTTATGCGTTTTCGTAATTTACGCATCCGTAAATATCATTGCATATACAGTGTGACAACAATAATAATAATAATATACATAAAAATGTCGAAACAAAACAAACTCTTATATAAGAGCGAACAGTAATTCAGTAAATGATTGAGTAATGGATGTCGACAAGTTTTTTACTTTATTTTACATATATCGATTGAAAAATAGTGTAATATTATTTATTTATTTATGATTATTGAAAAAAAAAGTGGAAGACATTCACTTTTTTAAAAAATGCTGGTAAATGTGTGCATGTACGTAATTTTACAATATGAATATTTAATATATATATATATATATATATATATATATATATATATATATATAAATGTGTGTGTGTGCATTATATATAAAAAAATAATAGTAAAAAGTGGGTCAAATTCGTGCGTCCTTAATAACGAGCAGGATTTTAAATCAAACTTGTCTTTCGTTTTTTTTATTGCTCTCATGATAAAATTTTAATAAAATGTAATTGAATTATAAATTTATAATTTAATTTTAAAGATTAGAATACGAAAAAGAAAAATACTCAAACGAAAACATTGCATTATTAATTTATAGAAAAATATATGAATAAAGTAAAGAGGAATCATTTCTAAAAATATACTATTAAATAAACAGAATTGATGATTTTTATACAAAAAAAATATTAATAAAAATAAAGACTAAAATATACCATATATATAAAAATAAAAAAGAAAATATTTTTAATTTTAATATTATCGTACATATTTTTTTTATTAGAAAAATTCAATACGTAATTTTTCGATATATTAAACTAGGATTTATTAATAATTTTGCGTGTATAAAAATGATATTAAAATAAGATATAAATTTATATTAAAATTGTCAAAAATTTACATAATAATCACCGGCTTGTCTTTGTAAATAAGATTCATTTCTGAGAATATATGAGAAAACAAGCTTTATTACTTTTTTTTTTTTTAATAGATGAAGTTGTTTTTAAAAACGATATTTTGTTATAAAATATTATCCATTCTTGATAATTGACGAAAAATAATATGATATATATATATATAATATGTGAAAAAATTAACTCCATAAAAAATAATATATATTTTTTTAATCATAAAAAAAATGTGCGTCGTAAATAAAATATGCTTCGTTTTTTCAAATCGAAATTGTCGTCTGGTTTTTATTTTTATTTTTTTTTATTTTCGGAAAAAGTCGCCAATAATTTTGCATATTTAAAATGTAGGTTTATTTCGCATTGATGAATATTCATTATCTGCTAAGGTGCGGACTTCACTTTCGTTCATTATCATGATAATAATGCGAAACGTCGTTAAAATAAACGTTTATTATTATTTTTGGTTCTCGACTTGAGACAAGATACGCTCCAGTTATTGCGCCATTGATTATGTTTTTGTTTTCGCATATTTTTTTTTCTCCCCCCCTTTTTGTTCTTTGTAATTTATATTCCAGTCATTTTTAATATTTTTAAATAAATTGTCACGTTATGATATAATTGTATTTATATGACAATTTTTAATAATATATTTTTTAAATTTATATTATAACAATTATTTTTATTACTATTATTATAATATTAATATGAATTAAATTAAAACGTTGTTTATTTATATTTTCTATTCCATTTTTACATTGTTCGAGAAAAATTGTTTATTAAAAAAAATATTTGAATACATTTTTTTTATAATAAAATATTTTATATTAAAATATACAAAAATGTCATATTTAATTGATAATGCTATATATCAATTAATGTAATATAAAAAAATCTATGTATTAGAAAAATTCGAAAAAAAAATTGTGTTTGTAAATTTATTAATTGAAAAACAATCGATGTCGAAAATCATCATAAAAAAGATTTTAAAATCGAGAATAGAAAAAAGCATATTGTCATATATGAATGGAAAATATGATAAATTGCACTAAATTGCTGTTTTAGTGGAAACACGCATTTTCAAAGGGAAACAATGCGTTTTCTAACAAAAAGCAGAAAGAAAGTTTTGCATATTGAAATACTATAATATATACTCAATTGTACTTATTTGGTAGTGTAAACTTACACAATGAATCGTGTCGAAACTCACGCAATGTCTACACGTGATAAAATATGTTTGTTTAGAATAAACACGAAAAAAATCCAACGTTTTCCCACGTCGAACTCATCATAAAATACGCACTTTTATCTTTTTAAATATTTAAAGCACGTCTTTTCCGAGATACGAAGAATAAAATTCGAAATTTTTCGGTGTGTCTAAGAGAACTTTTTCATATGTTAAAATCCATTGTCGTTCGTCCACAGGAGTTAAAAATTGAATAAAAAAAAAAGTGTCAAGGATGATATATTTCTCGTTTATTATAGATTCGGTTTGTGTATCGTTCTCGTTTTTTATTTGTATTTTTTTTTTCGAGTACGTCGTTTTATATAAATATCATTAGAATTTCTCACTCACCTTTTGGGTCATGGTCTATAAATTCTGAATATTATTATTTTTGTGCACTTCAATTGTGTGACGTCATGAATAATCCAATTATAAATACCGGATTGCCTTGTTCGTGTGTTGTATGAAGTTGACATCGATTGTAATTAATAACAGTCATTAAAATTGGAGTTACTTTGTAATTTATCAAAGCCACAACATAAGAAAATTAACAATGAAAAAGAAATACTTTGGGTTTGTCTAGTAACCGCGCGTTTATATCACCAATATATAGAAATTTTTCATAGGTTTTTAATAGTATTTCATAAAGTATTACTTTAATATTTAAATTATAGATTAATTACGACTTAATAAAAATATTACTATTATCAATTTATAATTTTTCTTTTGGTAAATAATTTTATAAGAATATAATGGATTCTCATAACATTAAAAGTATATATTATTCTATTTTTGAACATTTGTAATCACTCCTTATTTTAAAAATAAATAACAATATTTTTAGCAACTAATTTTTAATTTAAAATATAATAGTAAACAGAATACGGAAGTGAAATTTTTAAAATGACATGTAATTATAGTTTAATGTTCACTAAAAGAAAATACTTTTTTTTTATTAATTTAAGTACATCCAGAAGAAGTCAAAATAAAGATTTCGCTTGTACACTCTCAGAAAAAAAAATCATTATAGAGATAACTTTTATTACGCGGCACAGTAATTTGTATGAAGAAAATTTCGCCTTAGGCCGATTCGTCTTATATAATACGCATCATGAGAAGCGTAAACTGGAAGAAAATTATATATGACTATTAACAACAATGTTTAATAATAATAATAATAATAAAAACCGGTATAATTTACGGAACTATATTTACATTGTGATCGAGTTTCCGTAATAAATCATAGATGGTCGATATTGGTGAATCGTCTTAAATTATTTTCATATACTTATATATATATTTTTTTAGTATATCAATATATATTGCGGTTTCGATTTCGATTATTGGCCTCGAGACAGGGGGCCGCATATATAAAATAATAATGGTCTCGTTATTATTGCTATTTTATATTATTTTACATGACAACCGGTCGGCGAGAAACTGGCGCACGTTAAAACGGTGGAAAAATTATTAAGCAGTTACGTATGCCAGAGAAATCCCTCAGGGCTATTTCTTAAATAATCAAAATCAAAAAAAAAAAAAAAACATAGTAATAATACTCTCGCTGTCTATCGAGAAATCGGCCTATTCGGTAATGAAACCGAATTTTTTTTTCTTCCTTGTTTAAATAAATAAACAAACGCTAAACAGACGATTGCGTAGTCGTGTTTGTTTAATAATTTTCTCCAATTAGTGGTGAATTTTCGCGGAAGAGGACGATTCTGTTCGCTAACATTACAACACCGTTGAAGCCTCAAAATTGTCTTATTAACGCCATTGAATTGCCTAAAGCCGAGTGCGCTTTCAAAACATTACCAAAGCCACGAGAATATGTGTAATTGTAAATATTTATGTTCTATAATTAATTTTCAAAGCTTCGGTTTTTTTACGGAATGATGTACGCTATTACAAATTTGCATTCATATTGTGCAATTATAATAATTTCTATTACGATTTTATTTGACAACGTTGTTTATTGCGCATATATATATATATATATATATATATATATATATATATATATATGTATTTTGTGAAAAATGCAATTTTATTTGTTTTTAAAATATGTAAAATTTTTAATTTAAATTTTGATTGCACATGACAAGCTTATTTTTTTAACATAATATAATAAATAAATGGATATTTATAGTATTAAAAATATAAAAAGTTGATTGTGAATCATTATTACATCAGTTTTGATTATAATTTTTCAGTGGTATTTCTTATATTTGTAAGATTTTTGAAACATGTAAATAAAAAATAATAATAAATTAATTAATAATCATAAAATGCGCTATAAATGTATACAAATTGATTATCATAAAACTTAAATCACGATTAAAATGTATTATTTTTTTATTTATACACAGTTTTTATATTGAGAACGACTTTCAAAATTAAAAAAAAAGAGAAATTTTAATACTGGTAAAATAGAATAAAATCGAAAGTATTACTTAAATCTTGTATATTATTATTAGATAACTGATACATTTGATAAAGACCTTTAGCGTCTTCTTTTGCAAACACGTCTTGCATAGCGAAAGCTGACTTTCAATATGCAAAAATAAATATTATCTTGTTTTATTTCCAAATAACGAGACATAACGTAACGAACCGGTGAAAATAGATGAAATATTTGTATAGAAAAGATTATAGTACTCGTATGACCATATTTATGTTTGATATACGAATTATATTATTTGCGTTTGTAATGACTATGATGATTCGTAGAGAAAGTCGCATAAGAATTACAATGCCTCATAGATAGAACTTCATTTGCAAATATCATTAAGAACACAAAGAAAGAAACGAACGTAATGTATAATAATAAATCGCATATACAATGTTGCAATATAATAATAATAATAATAATAATAATAATAAAAACATGTCATGTGTGTATGAAATGTGTGAATTATAACGGCAATCAAAGGAGAGAAAAAAATATATGAAAAGTGCGTAAAGCGAAACATTACGCAATCGTCTCATTGTGTGATTTAATTTATAAAATTATGAATTGAAATTATTATTATTGAAAAAAAAACGATTTTTCAAATTGACTTATTCACGGTTGATTGTAGTCGAGTGTTAAAAAGTGAGTCAATTAGTGATACGAATTCGTAATGAGCCTTCGAAATTATCTCATTCATAGCTCATTTATATAATAGTTTATTCAATATTCAAAGCGAATATAATTGCTTACCGTTACAAATCACTTTTTTATAATGGCGAATACGAATAAAAATGGCCATATTTTATAATGGAAAGCGTCGTTTTATTTTCTGTTGAAAAGAAAAAAAAACGTGATGTTTTTTTTTTTAGACAAAAGCTCTCTCGAAACTCGAAAAGATGCAGTTTACGAAAACGAAAGTTAAACGCTTCACAAAGAACGTCTTTTTTCGCGTTTATAATTTTTTTTCATTTTTAAAAATTCACTGTTATGTTTATTATTATCGCCGTTGTCGTTATTATTTCGTCGAATTTTCCTTTCACTGTTTTTCTTTTAGAAAAATTACGAATAGTATATTTCCCCTTATGACGGATGATTGTTTAACGACTCGGAGCAATTTTCTTGAACGATTCTCTCTTATTATGTCTTTTCGATTGTTGCTATTTTGAAAAAGTTCAAGTGTCAAATGTCGCGAACCGCATTTTGACACGTTTCTACAATTTTGAATGCAATCCTATATTATAATTATCATAAATGTCTTTCGATTTGTAAGAACAGATTTCATCCTTTTTTTTTCGCTATATATTACAAAGTAACAAGCGAAGACGTTATCTTGATCTATGTAAAAACAACGAAAAAAAGCAATCGAAAAAAAATTGCAACAAAGAACAATGAAAACTAATTTTAATCGTAAATATTCAAGACTTGCTATTTTTTACTTTGAAATCTCACAATTAATTGTGTTGTTAGATTGGAATAATAATTGAATAATTCCATGAGAATAACTTGCTTTAGAAAGTGGGAAAATTACGTAAAAATGCAACGGCAATTGTCGTCAATCTGGAAAATTGCATCCTCTTAGTTTTTCCGATGTTAAAGAATAAATTAATCGTTAAATTTGTTATTTTGTATTATAAAAGAAAAATTAAAAGAAAATATCAATTAATATTTTTTTAATCTTTCGTATTTTGGTTTAGATATGCAAGTAAGTATTAAATTTTTTGAAGATTCGATTCGACAATTATTAGATAATTATACTTGTATATTAAGTAATTATTATATATTATAATTTTATTCATAATCATTGACGTTAATCAAATTCAAAACAATAATTTATTGATTTTTCTATATTGTCTATGTGTATTGAAGAACAATAATGATTAAAACGCAATATTTATATAATATTTTAGTATTAGATATTGTGACTTTTTTTGTAATTCTCTTTAATAATAAAAATATTATGAAAGATTTTTTTTGTGAGAGGCGAGTTAGAAACGTTTGCTTAAAAAATATGATTTCGATTATAAAGTTAAAAAAAAACACATTTCTGGTTTAATAAATTAATAAATGTTAAAACTATTATTACGCTACACGATGACGCGATTGACGATTAAATTAATCAATGTAATAATAATAAAATTACACGAAATGCGGAAAAAATAAATATATAGAAAAATGCATCCGAATTGCAATTTTGCAACGCAACCGCGCGTTGAATAACTAGAAAGAAATTCCGCGACAGAACATTATTTATTCATTTTTATATTTTAACTGACGGTTATTATTATTATATTATAAATTTTTACACCGATACGCGCTTGTAAACAGTTTAAATGCATAAATTATTATACAATCGTTTCGCAGAATCGTTGCCGCATCATTATTGTTATTAAAAACTTAACAACGATAGTCAGAGAGACGCAGTATTACAATTAGTTTTGTAAAATCGGTTCCTGAACGATTTCATCGCAAATTGCGATAAATCGCTAGAATGTCAACTTTTTCCATTGAAAAGTGGAAATGTATTGCGGAGTCGTTTACAGGAAATGTGCTGTGTTTAAAGCCTTCGAGGTTTTAAACGCAGTTTCAGAAATGTCATGTTGTAAATTGTTTCATTGTTAAATTGTCATGTTACAATTGTATGATGATTAGATATTCTAATATCGATGAATTTATTCAAATGCTATTAAAACTGGTTCAATTTTGCAATTCTTGAAAATAATTTTCTTTTTCTTTGTCATATTTATTAGAAATATTGTCGAATAAATATTAATGCATTTTTATTTTAATTCAATATTTTTATTGTACAATTAATAAAGACGCTTTATATAATATTAATATGATCTCGTTAGTTGATTCATAATTGAAGATATTTTAGAAATTGTCCTATATTATTTGATATAGATATTGTTATTTTTATTTGAAGAAAATGCTATCGTGTCAATTTTTTTTATATTTGTTGTTTTTTTAAATTGAATAAACATTTAAGCATATATTTAAATGTATCAAAAAAAGATATATTAAGAAAATTAGGTAATATAAATATTATTTTATTTACTAATAGTAATAAAAATATTTTGAATTACTCATATAATTTGATCCTAAAATAAACAGTGTTTTTTTTTATCAATTTTACAAACTTAAAAAGCAATATATCAAAAAATAATAATGTAAAAGTTTCACCTGTTTTATTATACACAACACTTATAAGGTTTTATTGAATAAATTAATCTTTAAATGTGAAATTAGAAAAAAAAACACAGTAATAAAATCGACGTTGACATTTTTTATCTTGCTATAAAAATGATATGACTTTTATTAAAATACACGTTGCATCGACAACAACGACTGCAACTAATTTAAATATATGTTTCCACGAAATATAATACAATAATTTAATAAACATAAATGTGAAGTGACATTTTATTGATTTTGTCATCGTTGCATTATATTACATCCTTTATTCGTTTAAAGATCAAGGATTGTAGTGATAATCGTTTTGGCGATCTTTTAAATTATAGATTAATATTAAAATTAAATCATATAATGAATATTCCTATTTATAATAACATAAACAGATACAATTAATTCATATGTAAAAATGTGTCTTCCATTATATTTTTAATATTGTCAGAAATGAACATTTCCGCAATCATTTTATATGAGAAAAATTTATTATTATTATATAATTCATAAAACAAAAAAATATTATAAATTTAAAATATATAATTTTATCATACAAAATAACATAATAAATTGTGTCTATATTTGTATTAATTTAATTTGTATTATGTTCAATGTTTATTTAAGAAATGTATTCAAAATAATGTTAAAAATACAATGAAATATTAAATTAATAATACATCTCTGAACAAAGAGCTAATGCATAATTGCAAAAATACGATTGTACTTCAAATTATTTTCATTGAAAATTGTAAATAATATTATTTATATTTGCAATAAACGCCGCCTTTATATTTTATATATAAATATATAAATATTATTATGGTGTTTTAAAAGAGCTAGATTAGTGAAAGCGAAATATCTACATATTACCGGTCTAGAGAAGTATGGTGCGAGTTGTGCATAAGCATTAGCACTCTTCCAATACAAGTTTCGAATCGCAATAATAATAATATAACTAATATAAATATATAAATTCGTATATAAATCAAAACAACAACGAAACGTAAAAGCCAATTAAGAAAATTCTAATTTTCAATTTAGAAAATTTTCCATTTTAGCGTTCGCCATTTTTCGCTTCGATTTTTTTTGGTTTCGTATATCGAAATATAATTAATATTTATATACGCTATATTTTTTTTTATATTATTTATACGGTTTTATTATGGGAACGATTTTCCATATTGAACGTAAACTAAACGATTTTATAAACATGTCGTAGTTGGTATTCTGAAAGCTGAAAGGCTATATAGTTTAAAATAGACGTTTCGACCAGTAAATTGCTTTCGTTAGAAAAAGTAACTACTAAAACGTGGTAAAACTTTTAGAACGGTCCATGTAAAGTAACACGTTTTTGCTGTTTAAATATAGAAAAAAAAATATTTTCCAATAGATAGAAACTATGAATATATATTTTAAATCTAACATATATTAGCATATATATTTTGAAAAAGTTATTTTTGAATTATTGCATTGTTTATATATATATATATATATATATATATATATATATATATATATATATATATATATATATATATATATATATATTAGATTAAATTTTATTAAAAAATAACAGTGCATTTTGAATGAATAAAAATTAGATACATTACAAGCAATTGTTCATACAAATCATATCAGCAAACCAACAATATCTGAAAACAATCGTTCTTCTCTTCCGTACAGAAGTTAGATTTCCTTTTGATAACGCGTTAAAAAAACTAGAAAAAACACAAAGTAACAATAATAGAAAAATAAAACAAAAAAAAATCAAAGAAATAAAAGGAAAGAAAGACAAGAACAAAAACGTCCGACCTTCGAATATAGTCAAAACGTACTTCTGTTTCTGTGGCCAATGTTTCATTTATTACATCGGGCATTTAATAATGAATAGTATATTAGAACGGCTTTAATGGTCGATATCCTTGGAAGTGGCACTCGTTTTTTTTTTATTTTTTTTTATATTTTTCCATCTTTTATTCATTTTGACGCGATTTTTTGGTATTTTGTTATTTTTGTGAGATCGTTATTAAAAAAAAAATATTTTACGTTTACGACGATTTGTTTACCTGTTTTCATATTGATTCAATCAGTTTAAAAACAAATTATATGTATAAAAAAAATAAGTTTATAATATTAATTAAATCTATTTAAAAATCAACTTCTTTAATTATATATATTCGATAAGCGGAAATCAAAATTTTGTAATTTTTTATAATCGTATTAAAAAAAAATCACACGCTTTTCCGAAGAGGAAAAAGAAAATTATTTTCTACATTTCGTGCCAGTAATATAATTACTTTCTCTTGTAATAATTTTTATTTTTAAATTATATTTAGAGATTGTGAAGTAAACCGAAATAGGAAAAATATTTTCGTTCTTTTTTTAAAATAGCAGTGAAAACACAGTTAAAATGTGTAAAATTATTATTGCGCATTCCATTTGCACGAATGTTCTTTGCGCTCTGATAATTTCGCGCAATTTAATTCTAATAGCATAATTTTATAAGACTTGTCAATTGATAGTTATTTGATTTAAAAATAAATAACAACGAATTATTTACTATTTAATTGGCCAATTTTTGATTATTTTTACAGTCGAAAAATTTGAATAATAACATTTAAATATTGTCCGTAAAGTACAGAAAAATAAACTTGAAATAAAGGTTTCACACTAATAAATTTATAAAAATCGTAAGTATTTGATATATATGTGTTATATTTAAATACTTAAAAAAAATTAAATAACGATTTTCGTCGTTCATTTCTATTATAATCACGTATATTGTTTGTGTAGAAGAATAAAAAAACGTGAAAAATTTAAAGTTGTTAAATATTATATATGTTATTTTACATCTAATTCGATACATGAAACTATTCGAGTGTAAAATTCTTCGATAAAATTAAAGTGAAAATATTTCAGTGGCACACGAGTTGTATTATAAAACGTGCTACTTTTTCGACGGGAAAAGTGTTCTGAAATAGTTTGCACGATGCTATTTTTTTTTTCTAGTAAAATTTTATAATTTATCATATTAAGGTGGAGGTTGAAATAATTTTGCGTTCATATATTCGTGTCGGAATCGTGATTATGTGAATTGTTGACCTTTCCAATGATAATTGTCATTCGCTTACGAGTTTTAATTGAATAAATATGCGTGTATGCGATATGAAATTTTTGGGTTAATTTTATGCAGTTGGCATATATTGATTTTTTAATTAGGTGCAAAAAAAAATGTTGGAAAAAACCTTGATTTTAAATTAGATAATGTATATGGTTTATATTAATTTTGGACGGAATATTTTATGACATCTTTTTTTACACTGCATTAAATTTGAACGTGATTTAGGAACTTTTGATAGTTCAAAAAGAATATCTTCAATTTCGTATTAAAGATATTCAAATTTAATCATTTTTATCATAGCAATATATTTGTAATATTTACATTATTATAATTGAATAAAAATATAATTTATTTTCTATATATTTTATAAAAATCTAAAAAAAAAAGATTTATATATGAATAATAAAAATATTATGAGAGTTTATTCAACATTTAGATTAATAAAAAAAATAAATTTGATAATATTCAATCGCGTATTTATTAATTTAACACGCGGGTTAACTTTCCGATATTGCATAACGTTAACGTCACGTTACGGAATATTTTAATTTTTACGTCATAATATCGATATAATATATTATATGTAAAATAAAAAAATTGATCAAACGATCCATCATCATCGACGGCGGTAGTGAAAATATATATATATATATATATATATATATATATATATATATATATTTATATTTATAAATATATAAACAAACTGATAATTACGAATGTCGAAGACGACGTTTTTATTTTCATCTAACGCAGTTGTGGTCACCTTGTTAAATGCCACAAGACGGACCGCTTTTTCCATTTTAATCATTTTTCGCAGCATCGCATGTTATTATGTGAATATATTATATTATATATTAAATCATTCGTTCGGTCTTAAAGAATATAAATATAAATTCACTTTATTATTTTTACATTAATATAATTGATATATGTGACGGTTAATATTTAACAATGAATATATCGGTGTATTCATTTATTAATGATAGATTTAATATAATAATTTTTAATCTTTTATAAAAAAAAATATAATTTTTATTATTATATTTCATATTAGTTTAAAATAAAAAGATAAATTTGAAGTATAAAAAAAATTGAATTTTATATATATAATATTAACATTTATTTATAGATATTTTTAATAGAAAATTAAATAAAAATATAATAAAATACTCCTCCAAATATCATAGATCCAAAGTAATATATATATATATATATATATATATATATATATATATATATATATATATATATATTATATTTTTTTTGTTTATAATTAGATGATAATCATTTATTATAATAAGGAATGAATTGAATTATTATGAATAAATATTTAATTAATTAGCTAATACGTTTATTAAATTAAATTTGATCGATAAAATTTTCTTTGTTATTCTTTATAATTATTGTAAAAGAGCGAAAGTGATCGCTTTTAGCTCAATAAGTATGTAGATTATTGCCGATTGCCTTTTTGGTACTTTATTCAATTAGAAACTATATCTAATAATGGATTTTTAATCTCATATGGCAATATCTAAATTTTAATTTCGAAATATTGACATCATTTACGAATTTTCGCAATTTTAACGGACCAAAACAAAAAGAAAAATAAAAATCCAAAACGGACCATCATTCCATTTTGTATCAAATACAGATTTAATGACGACGATTTCGCCGGCTATTTTTTTTTTCTTTTCATATTATTTTATTTCATCCATACTAACATTATAAGAATCCCACACGATTTCGTTGTTTTCATCAATCGAAATAACACAATTGAAACGTTCGTTTCTATTCCATCATTTTATTTATTCTTTTCATTTTCATTTCAAGATTTGCCAAGTTTCCTCGCATTCAATTTTCGGCAGTCCATTTTCGAAATGTCAATTGTGTATTTATTTATTAATATGTGTGTGTGTGTGTGTGTATAGAATGGTTTAAAATTGCACAATGTCGATAAATCAAACCTCATTAACGATCTTTTGTACGATGGAACATTTTCAACAATATGCTTATTTTTGCAAGATTTTTATCTGATCATTGCACCGGATGCGCCGATTTTTTTTTTGAGATATATTTTTTTGGGTGTGACCGGAATATTTTTTTTTCGATTTAATTTTCAAAATTCGGAATCTAGTTTTTAATTTTTCAATGCACTTGCAACCTTGATGTACGTTCTTGATTGTGATAAATGCAAGATCTATCTCGGGTAAGGGAAAGTAGGCTAGCCGGCCGAGCGATTATTACTGTCGATCGATGCCCGAGTGAGAATCGCTCAAGAACGTTACGATAAGCGCACAAACTCACACACGTTCACGATATGCAGTTTTTATAAAAAAAATGCTATATCGTTATAGAAAAAAAAATCCAGGTGTTCTCAGACGAGATGGCTTATTTGCGATAAACTAGTTTATAATGTCCGCCATGATGTGCGAATATGGAATTGCGAAATATATATATATATATATATATATATATATATATATACATATGCTGATTATATTTCCGACAGATAAAAAATAAACGTATAAATGTATTATAATAATTTTAATATTATCATGATTGACAAATGTTCTAATTTTATTTTTTAATAAAAAAAAAATATCTTCATCAAATATACCTAGTAATGGATTTTCATATATCTGATTGGCTCTCAAGCATATCCAATCAAAATTCAAAGATATTCGTTCACACATTGAAATATTTATTATTAATACATACAATAAAGTGATAATTTTATAAAGCGACGAATTAAATGGATTCGACAGATTCAAATTTTGTGCAATAAGTGTAAATTTTTTTGATATTTTATATAAAAAAAAAAATACAAATATATTTCATGTTATATTATATATTATATATAAACTGAGTGTTATTTGAATTGATGCTATTGATGTAATTTTCAAACACACTTGACCCATTTTACGAGTACGTTAGATTTTCTACATCCAAATAAATATTTTTGAAATAATATATTTATATAAAATCATATCTTATAATATTGTTTTATTTTGTATAATTATTCATTCTTTGTTTGTAATATAATTTTCAATATTAAAATGACAAAAGTCACAAGGAAACCGCCGTACTCGGTTAAGATCTAAAATCAACACTCGTACAAGTATATAGACGAGGAAAAATAATGAGCGATTGTTTTTCAATGTCACAACACTTCCTTGGATAATTCACAGATATTTATAATGAGGACAGTGTCAACAGTATATTATATATATATATTTTCGATTTCGATGTTTGGCTAGTGTGAACGAGGCTTAACTGATAAAAAAAAAATTAACATTGCACGCGACCGGTTATCTGACATTTACATATAAAAGAAAATGCAAGCGTATATTTCGCAATAATCAAAGAAAAAAATAATTATTAAATCGGTTGAAAATTAAAATCGAACAGATTTTCGGGAGATTAAAGTGGAATAAAATATTTTTCGCCGTTGTGAAAAGTGAAAATGTTTCACGTTTCTATATACGTTGAGTGCTAATAATATTTTAACATTTAAATTTGACATTTATAAATATTTCTAAAACACAATTGTATAATAATAAGATATACCGTTTGACGAGGTATAATTTAAAATTTTAATACTTTCTTTTTATGTGTGTGTGTGTGTGTCATTTTAACCGTGCTTTATTCTAGAATAATTCTATGTATTAAATTTATCATTTAAATTTCACATTTCATATATAGCTCGTCAACCTTTCGTCAATTTCTACGATTTTGAAAACGTTGTTAATATATTATTATTTTATTATGAAGAGAGAAAGTTCTATATAAGTAGATCAAATAATTTAATACTTTATAGAAATTATAATACATACGACAAAAATAACTCTCATTACATATATATGAAAGATTATCATTGAATTATGTCCACCATATGTTGAACGGTACATATGAATATTAATATTGTGAATCATTATTGATTTAAAGTGCAATTAATGACATTAAAAAAATAATACATAATTTAATATGCATTAAATCAATCGAAGAAAGTTCAACATATGCAAAAATATGTATTGAATAATAATCGAGGATTTCTAAAGCGACAGTCAGACAAAATATAAACAAGAAACACTCTCCCTTTCATTATTACATTATTTAGATCTACAACATATAATTTCCGCATTATAATTAATATAAATAATTTATTATAATTAATATAAATACATTAGAAATAAATTGATAAAGTAAATCGTTAATTTATTATCCTAATGAAAGAAGTATCGCGATATGAAGGTTCTCTCGGCGTGTGCTTATTTAGCGAACGTTGCAGCGGTCGTCAACCTTTATCGCATACGTGAAACGAGATAAAAAAAAATATTGTGTACGTATTGGCCTCAAAACGGGTCGCAAATAGCGTAACAACAAAAACAAATGTGCGTGACGAAACCGACGATTGAGTGACCATGCTGCTGTGAAAGTTGCGAAACCCTGAATGTGCTCAAAATATACTGAACGTGAATAGCGGACTTCGATTAAATTGTACGTAGCAATAAGTGCACAAAGGGTATATTTGCACGATAATATATATTTGTAAAATATTTCATTTTTTATCAAAAAAAAAAAAGGAAAAAATATCGATTGGCAGATCCACATTTTGTATTTTCAGGTGTGTTAAACTTTTTTTAGAATACCTTCATAATGATAATTAAAATAAAAATATATTGATTGTATTGTTCAAATTATATAATAGATATTTTAAAAAAAATATTCAGGTTTAAATTAATCATAGATTTTGAAATAATAAATATTAAACAATCGTTGATTATTTATAATATGAAATAATAATTCATATAATTATTTATCGAAAGTTGTTACATTTATTAATAATATAAATATATAAAATTCGAACTAATAATATAAACATAAAAATCTTCGATAATTAAATTTATTAAGTTAGCATAACTTATTTGTATTTACTATTAGAAAATATTGTAAAAATATTTTCTAATAGTATAAATAACGTTTCAAATGCTAAATCAAATTTTGGATTACAAAAAAAAACTATTACTGTTCAAAGTGCGTTTACTTTGTAACTGTATTGTACGCGTGTGAAAATTATAGAATATATTTTTTATAAGCTCGAATTACCATTGAGATTATGAATAAATATATTACTGTAATTAAATCTGCTTAATGATAGTGCATAAAAAAAAACTAGTTCATAATATAACTAGTGCGGTGAGTCATACTTGAAGAATAAATTATGCATATATATATGTAAAGATGCAGATGATTATTATATATAAAATGTTTAAATATATAGATTTTTTTAGTATATTCATATTTCAATAAATGTGAATTAATTTTAATGTTGGTAAAACTTTTATATAAAATTTAGTTATTGTAATAATTTTATTACACTTTCGATTTTTATTTATATTATTATCTTATATATATATATATATATATATATATATATATATATGAATAAAAGAGTTTTAGAGATTTTTAAGTGTTTATATTATCTTTATAATTTAATTAATATATTTAGTAATTAATTATGCCTTTAATTTATTTTAATTCATTTAATTATTATAATTATTTTTTTTAATATTAGGAATAAATTAAATATAGTACGATTTTATCAATGTTAAATTATAAACATTTATACGTATAAATAGTATTCGGAAATCGGATGATATATTTATAAAATTTAATTTAAATTAAAGTACGTAAATAAATAAACACAATTTACTAGTGCAACATAAAACTTTTTGTATGATATATGAAAAAAAGAAGAGATTTTTATGAATTTATCATGACGATCGCGTGCGTACGGCACGCGTACTATCGTCCTCGACTGTATATAGCTACAATATAATATAATATACATAAATATTATAATTATTAGGTTTGTCGGCATTAATTCTATTCACGCACTCGGATATCGTCGGGTGACTTTTGTCACTGTTTTAAGAAGTAAAGTGAACGGCCGGCGCGACGTGCCGTACGATTATGACTCTTAATGCGCACGCGCAATAAGAGCGATTTTCGCGCGTAACGTACTATTTCGATGCCGGTGAAACCTTTTTGCAAATTTGTACCGGACTCATGGTCAACTCGGTCGTAACAAGTCTCCATTAACTATATTTATTTATACATATATTTAATATGTGCGTATAAAATTTTATATATATTTATATACTTTATATATTGCGCGTAATATTTGGAAAATTTTGTGTGAAAATTTTCGTTTTTTTTTTCTCTTTTTGAGCGGAAAAATGAAAATAAAAACGTTCGACTTTCTTTACACGAATATGTAAATGTTTGTCACTATTAAAATTTATTGTGATATTTTGAGTTTTGTCGACGTGATCTTTGGATGTTCGAAAACGCTTCAAGGACCTCCGATGAAAAATTTCGCTAAAACTCGTTTTCATCGAGCCAATGAAAATGAAGAAAAACCAGAATATATAATATATAATACAACGAATATTAATTCTATATTTAAAATTTATGACATTTTTTTTAATATAAATAATGCAATTAAAAATATTTTTATTAAATTATAGATAATTAAAAATCTCAATTAATATTAAGTATATTTATTATATATATAATGTTGTTTTTTTAATATTATATATATTTTTAATATAGTAATAAATTATATATGTGTCGATATATATGAGATAAATAAAAGTTTAATATGAAAAAATACGATTTATTATCCTTTAATAAAACGACATTACTTATGAATACTCCTGTTATTTTATTGCAAAATAAAGATTTTATTCATTTTAGATATATAAGTATTAATAATATTATAAATTATATTATTTATATGCATAGTGTGGTTTGTCTACTTCAGTTTTTTTTTCGCATATAAACAAATCTATAGGCATAAATAAGGCAATAAAACGTTTTTTTCCTAGTTTCACATTTTTTTTGTCAAATGTCGAAATTGTTGATATTATTACGTCATAAGAATGCTTAACAGCTGTTTACGATCCTGTAATTTTCATTCACTACAAAAGTGTTTGAAATAACAATGAATACGATATTATATGTAAATACGAATCGAGTTTCACAACGATATTTTGTATGACTATATATATATATATATATATATATATATATATATATATAAATCGTACAATGGAAACAATGACACTAGATAAGAAAACAAAAAAAAAAAGAAAAACACCGAATAGAAAAAGAAAATTTCACTTCTCATAAATTTCTTCGATATAATTACATATTTAAACCGGCAACATTTTTCACGTGAAACTCGTTAAGCGATTCGCATACGTTTTTTTTTTTTTTATTATAATATTATATATAAAAGTATTTCAGTGTCAAGCGTACCCGTGTACAAATTCGTACAATCGTTCGATGATTGAATATAAAATATTGTATATATAATATCGGCGAATAAAAAATACTATCGTCATTTAAATATGCAGCAGTATAAAATAAAAATCAGTTACGCTTACCATTTTAGTAATGTTGAAGATTATCCTTTACGATGATTAAAATACAAAATAATGTTCTTCACTTTATGATAATTATTATTAAATTATTTACGATCGAATAACTTTTAATAATTACGATATCACTGAATAGCGCTAATTGAAAACTGTCGTCGTTACGAAACACTTGTTTAGACAAAACTGGAAATATATATATATATATATATATATTATTAAATTATCGTTAAACGATTGATTTTTAATGATACGATTTATATTTAATGCGATGATAAATCAATAAAAAATTTTATATAATTATGTTTATTCAATATTTATATTAGATAAATGAATTATTATTAAAAAAATATATTTCAGATGAATATATTTTAAATTAAATTAATTATTTTTTTTGTAACAAGTTATATATAATATATTAAAAAATTGAATTAAAAATATGTATAAAATTTGATTCAATTTCATCACATTAAATATAATAATAATAATACACTTTTTTTGGTAATATTAAATATTAATTATTTTTGATGAAAATGTACGCTATTTGCGCGCCAATTTCACTCGCGTTATATATATATATATATATATATATATATATATATATATATATATATATATATATATATATATATATATATATGTATATATATATTACCGCTGCGTATTTTCGATATATACAGGGGTAGGTCGAAAGAGCGAGAACGCCTCGACTTTTCGACACAACGTGTGACGAAAGCGCGCGTTTTTGCCGTCTCGTCGACGACGAGCTCTTCGACTAACTGGTCACAACTTGAGGAATTGGTTCGAAGTCGGTTATCGTCGATTTCGAAGACCACCACTATCAACACCTTAACCACCACCACTTACACCGCTAACACGTTTACTTTACCACCACCACAACAACAATCGCAAAATTATTATTATTTTTATTATATTATAATATGACGATTATTTTTGATTATATATATATATATATATATATATATATATATATATATATATATTCATCACGTATGTGTGCTACGTTCAATGTGACCGTCGCGCCGTATTAGGCGATACGATACCGTTGCGCGTAATGTCATTGTTCGAATCCTGGATGAGAATCACGAAACGACTTCCTAAATCGTTCCTAGTTTTCGTATTTATTTATTAGTTTTGTTTGTTTTTGTTGTGCGTTTGTTATGTGTAAGTGAAAGGTGGAGAATGCTCGGTTGGTAACGTTTCGACGGTTTGAAACCTTGAACAGGATGAAGAAAGACAATGGGTCATATGAATCGAAGCTGAACGCGTGCTCATTTTTTTTTTTTTTTTTGAAGACTATTTTAAATGAATTTTTATGAGTATTAAAATATTAAAATTTAATGTGACACAATTATTGAAAATTATTTTATTTAAATTAATTACAATTTCTTTAAAACAACAATTCCATTTATTATTGCACACAGTATAATAGTATTTATTTTATTTAAATTTATATTGAATATATTTCATATAAAACATTTTCAATTTTTATTAATGAAATTTTATTGATATCAAATGATTTTAGATAAGATTTTTAAATCTATTTACATATTAGTCTTTCATACTAAGGATAATAAACAATCTTACTTGCAAATCGTTTATAAATCAATCGTATTATAAAAAAAGAAATTCTATAAATATTTTATAATATGAGAAGAAATTAAATTTTATTTGAAATTTACTATTTATTCTTCAGCAAACATGTTGAGATTAATACATTAGTAATTAGATATATACATTAATCATGGAAAATTATAATAGAAATGTTGATTAATCGGAGCGCAACATGTTTGATCAACGAAGCAATTACATTAAATATAATGTATTAAATATATTACTATATAAAAAAATATTATGATGTGATATTATACGAAAATAAATATAATATAAGACTGTTTATGTTTTAAAATAAATTTATTTACATCGTAAAACGCTTCGTCGAATCTAAATTAAGAGCGACAGTTTTCATTGAATATCCAAAGAAGAAGAATAATAAAAAAAAAGATGGTTTCGAGATTCGCAAAAATGCGAAATACACGAGAAACACATTGTTATGACATTCGTAAATTATTCAACAGTTTCAGTAGTCCGAATTATACCGTAATTTATATTCAAAAGTTCGACTTTCAGTTATTGACATTTTTGTCATGTCTAAGTCTTTTGATAAAGAAAATGGCGTCTTCGTTTCGACAATTCAATGTTTTATTCGTTTTTTTCCCGCCTTTTTGTTGCGATTTTTTTTTGTACTCATATCAGAAGTGATTCGAGATGATATTTCAGTATGAAAATTGGAATAAAGCGATTTTCAGTTCATATATTGAATTTGTGAATTGCAATGTACAAATACCATAGATCGAATTAAATAAGACAATAATTATATATCGGTTTCACTATAGACGAATATGTAACTTAAAATTAAGGATTCATAATTGAACCTAAATCAAGCGATACCAAACATAGTCAATAATAAACAAAGATCATATTGTGAAATCAAACACGAATAAAACCGGGTTAATATGTTATTAAAGTATTGAAAGAAAGCAGACAAACAGTTATATTCGAAGTTTTTATTTTTATTTTATAGATCAATATGCCCATCACGAATCGCTCTTGACCTAAACCATGGGATATTTCGTTTATCGGTAACAATTAAAATTACCGACGCGCATAAGCCGTAATATCGATACGACTTGAACGAATGAAATAAAAAAATAAAAAAAGTCATTATCATAACGGTTACGAGAAAACTGACTTAAGACGCGATAACGCCATAATATATTATTATAATTGGGCGTTTGAATTATTTCGGATGCGATCGAAATTTTGTCGTTCCTGTTCGAACAAAGACGACGCGTCGGAAAATTACTCGACGATTACGAATAAAAAGACCGGACTGGAACGAAACACAGACGACTCGTTTACAAATCGGCGATTCTCAAATTTTTCAACGAACGTTCGGTAGTCGTTTTCGATAAATCGCAAGATAATTCGATTGAGCGATAGGCGATATAGAGTCAGATAGGCGTTAGTTTTGAATTGGACAGTATTTAAAAAATCATTGATTGTTTTTATACTTAAAAATATTTTAAGTTAAATCATATTTTTTTAAATTAATATATCGATTAAAATATTATTAATTGAGTATATTTTTAAAAAATGGAGTAAAATTTTGGATGCATTTTTGATATTTAGGCGTCCTTTTGTAGTATGTAATATAATTGGAGAAACTGTATAAATGTTAAAAATATTAACTGTCAAGGATTGAAGAAATATGTATATATTTCGGGATAGATCAAGGTCTTATATACCTGAAAAGCTAGGAAAAAATAGAGACGAAACATAAAAAATACATATAGTTTTAAATATATTTATTTTAAAGTTGTTTTTCAGTTTTTGCATGTTCAACTAGAATTCAAATGTTCTAACCACGTGTTGATTTACATATTTAGTCGTTGAATACAAATGTTATTTTTCGAAAAAAAAATGTATTTAATATTACGGTTAAGTCTAATATTTTATTAAATATATTATATATAGTACAACGAAAATCTTAAGCTTGTGATATATAATAAATTCAAATAACATTTTTTTTCTAACTATTTTCAAAATTTTAAAGGAATTATTAAAATTTCAATGAAAATAATTTCAATTATTTTTAATATTTTAAAATATAAAAAATTAAAAATGTACATCAATAAAATATATTATAATGCGATAGAAAGTTTGAGAAACACCGATCCGCCGACTATGAAGTTTAGTACAGTGTGGTTCACAAGCTACTTTCACTTGCCGTTGAACACCGACTGGCCCAGTTTGAAACGTAACGACCCCATTCGTTCAACACGACAATTCTCGATAATTTATCACGTAAATAATTCGTATAATATAATATATAATTTTACATTTTTTTAATTTATTTTTTTTTTTTTTTTCAATACTCGGAAAATTTCATTAGTGCGACAAATATGCCAAATGTCAAAATGAAAAATACGAAAATTCCGCGAATAAATACTATGGCGATAAATGATTATAAAAAAAATTGTTAATAATGTTGTACTAATCGTGTAATAACTAATATAACTGCATTTTTTTTTCGATTTGAAATAATTATAATAATAATAATCGTAATGATAATGGTATATTTTTATTTAATGATACAGAACGAATGCACTGGATAAATATAAATAAAAAAAAATTCATCATTGCAAAACTTTAACAATTTTTTAGTATAAAAAAATTGATAAGTGGGTGCAAAATTTGTATAATAAAAAATATGCATTATAACGGTGTGCCGTAATTCAACTAGAATCTCGAACGAATCGCGCTCGTGACGAATAATAATAATAATAATAATAATGAATAATTCGGTGTAAAATAAACAAATAAATAAATAAGAATGAAAATTAAGGTTTTTGGTCGATTTGGATCGGTCGCACAGATTTGTGTGAAAGTAGTTTCTTTTTTGTTCGATTTTAATTGTGCGATCAGATTCGACAACAATGAAAGATGAAAATTGGACCCAATATAAAAAAAAAATGCGATGAAAGTTTAAGTCTAGATATACACTCGACATAATGTATGATTTTATAATAATTTATGAATTATAAATATTTTATAAAATATTTAAAAATATTTCGACGTTAAAATTTTTTTCAAAATATACATATTATAATATATTATCAATATTTTTTATTTAAAACATATTTATTGTTAAATTTTAAAACATTCATGTTCATATAATATTAGATTAATTGAGCACAAATTGATTTTTTGTAACAAAAGAAATGTTTCTCAAATATTTTTTCATTAATATAAATATAATATTTTATAATTTTATGAACTTTAGCTTGTTGCTGATGTTTTTAAACGATAACATTAAAATAAAATAATTTTATAGATGAATATTGTTGTCCTGCTGCGTCACTGCATATTTTTGTCATCACTAATAATAACACATAACTATTTATAAAATAAACAAGAAAAATAATACAATATGTTGTTTGCAAAAAAAAAACGATATAATATATTTAAAATAAAATTATATTTTAAATTTTATTTTTTAAGGATGAATAAGAAGCAGTGACCATTTAAAAATAAATCTTTATTCATATAAAAAAAATTGAAAAATAAGATTCGCAAACTTTCAGGTCCACAAAGTATTGTAGCGCTATATTAGATTATTTATATATTTTACTAGTATAATAACAGTCTCAAATAATAACTTTCTATTTATTTACGTTAATCGTTGAAAAAAATATATTAAATTTTAACTTTAGAAAAAAAAGGGGAGATTGAATCGTTTATCGTCATTTTATTTAAATTTAATCGATCTTTGTACAAATAAAATCCTAAAATTGCGCAATTGTATCAGCATTTTACGCATTGTTTGAACCCATCGACATTTTGATTGAGTTTTGATTCGCGTCAAAAATGCATTGTTTTGCACTTTTCCGTTAAATAACGAATTAACGGAACCCATTTAAATTTTTACACGGATTATCTTAGTAAAAAGCGTGCGATTTAAACCGTTAATGCGAAAGTGAAATTCGATCACTTTTTTTT
This sequence comes from Leptonema lineaticorne, assembly GCA_024500535.1. Classification (NCBI taxonomy): domain Eukaryota; kingdom Metazoa; phylum Arthropoda; class Insecta; order Trichoptera; family Hydropsychidae; genus Leptonema; species Leptonema lineaticorne. The sequence continues at coordinate 1,528,623 of JANIJI010000063.1, read as the reverse complement.
TCTCCTAGCACAAAATGCAATTGAATTTGTTCATTTCGCTTAAAACGCATCGATTATTTCAATTATCAACACGTTGAATTTTCAAAGAAAATTATTATTTTTTTCTTAATATTTTTAACGAAAAAATTTGAGAAACAATATGCGATAAATAGCTATACGAATAAAATGTATATAAATAACGCCTAATCTATGTGATGAATTGGCACACAATTATAATAATATTTTTTTTTTCAAAATAAAATTATTAAATATTTATTTATAACCTTGACATTTATAAGAATCATCATAATTGCAGAACATTTTTTTCTTTATTATGAAACGTTGAACTCGTTAATGCATGCAGGAGATCCGAAAGCGTTTGTTACTTAATATTAGTCATCATTTTTTCTACACACACATTTTTATTTCATTAATTTATAATAAATATATTTTTTTCTTTTTTTTTTATTTAAATTTTAATATGACGTTATATATACTTGTCTACATAAATTTTTAAATTAAACGAGAAAAGTATTAATTATCAGAAATTATTAATTTTTAAATATTGTGATTGATATATAATTAAAATATTAATTATATAGTACATAACGTTACTTAATGTGAAATTTCTTGGTTATTATCTAATATTCCAAGTAATATAATAATATATCATATGACATATGAATCATAATTATGATTTATTTGTGTAAGATTTTCATTAAAATAAAATATGTATATTTATTTATAGTTATTTTTTGCATATAAAAATGTAATTAATTTCCGCATTAGATGCGGTGACATCATTTCATGAATTTCCTTCTTTGCTCAAGGAATTTTTTTTTCTAAATTTACAAGATGAAAATGAATTAAATACACAAGGAAGAGCACAAATGCGTGAAAATCTAGACAATATATCAAACGCTTTATCAAGCTTCAAAATTATTTTTTTTTCATCATATAAAAAGCCGTATAATTTGCATCGCTCTTAAAGTTATTTCAATGGAGAACCTTGATGATTTTCAATAATTATATATAATACATGAACGTATACAGAGTGTTTTTATTTTTAAAATAAATTCGCACGCTTTAAATGAAAATGAATTTGAAAGGAAATTACGTTTTTTTTTTATATGTATATAGATGAGATTGTCGCGATTATCTCGCGGTCATATCTATATAGAAATCAAAAATTTTGTGACCCTTTTTTTTGTATGAAAATTCAATTCGGATCGTTTAAAATAACAATAAAGTTTATATTTTATGAAAATCGCTTAAGAGTACAATTTTTTTAAATGTATAAAATATATTATTTTTTATTTTATTCGATTTTTATGCTGAATAATAAAAATATATTTTATGATTATTTTTTTTTATATATATAAACGGAATACTTCTGTCTAGATATGTTATAACAGCAATTAATAATATTTTGCAAGAAGAATAAATTTATAAGTCCATACATCAAATTTGCAAAGCGTTATTTATTTGTTATACAAAGAAAAGTGATTAATTGAAAATGTCATTAGAAATAGTCATTTATTATACGGGTTTGTTAACTTTGATCATATTCTGGAAAACATCTCAATTAATTTATGAAACAAGTTCCATTTGCACGTTGATATTACGAATGTATAAATCGAAACTATTTATATTATATAATATAATCGAGCGTGCGGAAAAATCGAAATTAAAATTTTATAAAATGTTTCACATATTAACCTTAATTATATTTTAAAGTGTTTATAATTAGTTTTAATTCGTCGGTTTAATGCGGCGTTTAATTGAATCGTTTGTGCATTGAAACGGTTCATTGTCGTCGTACGAAACGTTCAGGAAATCGAAAGAATAATTTATTTATTTGTGAAGAAAAAAAAGGAGCCAGTTTTACGGCCATAGTCTGGCATCTTACACAACGTCGACGGTGACAACAAGAAAAACGACAACAAAACGAACGATTTCCGGTTAAACTTCTGAAATGGAAGCTTGCAGATAAAACCGGAAGAAAATTGGAACGAGACGAAGCTTTCTCACGTGTGATACTCGATATTTTATTTTTTGCGTATCGTGTGTATGTTCATTCTTGTTTTTTTTATGAATGAAATTGCATTATTATTATTATTATTATTAATATTTTATTACAATATATATATGACAAAAAGCGTGAGAAAATTAATAAAATTTATTTATATGAATTACTATCAAAACAATTTTTCCGATTTTTTATATTTTTCTATTTATCATATTAATATTTGATTTAAAATTTTTGTATATTAAATAATATATTATAATTTAAAAAATATATTATTTTTATATAAAAAATAATTAAAATCGGATTAGACATAAAAAGCCCCTTAATTAATATCAAATAAAAATAAAAGTAAAAATATTTATTTCTTATTAATAAAAGAAAATAATTTTACTATACATTATATAAATTTTATTTAGTAGAAAAATTTATTATAGGATTAAAATGTTAATAAATCTTAATTTAGTTGACAATCGAATAAAAAATGAATGAAAAGAATGACTTTAAAATCCTGAAGGATTTTATATGTTTATTTTTGAATGTTAATAGAATTTTTTTTAATATTTAATATGAACGATTTAAATATATATAAACTCTGAATATATTGCATATTAAAATATACCATCAATATTTTTTATAAAATATATTTTTTAATAATTAAGCAAAAAATCTAATTAATACATTAATGAAACATTCTGATTAAATCGTTTAAGAAATCAACACATATTACAAAAATTTTCAAATTAACGTTATAAACGCAAAATAAAAAAGTTAATTAACGACAATGTAACATTTCTTCTAAAACAATCTAAAATATTTTTTTTTTTTTTGCTTTCGCATATTTTAATTCAGATATATTATTATTATTATTGCGAATGTTGTACGTAATTTTTTTTCGATTGCGCAATTATATTTGCATAAAACAACGTAACAGACGTAATACGATTGTCATACTTTTGTACGGCGATAATTAATCATTCCGTTATTAATTCCGTAATATTGGACCGAAATAAAATAAATAAAATATTCATAATGTAAATTTATAATAAATTAAAAAATGTATACGAATATAATAGTTATAATCGGACCTCGAAATTTTCTAGTTACATTTTTGCGAAGCAGGAAGTGCATATTTTCGCTATACATTCTACATAATAATATAACATTGTAATTAAAAACGTTCTTTATAATTGTATAGAGAGGCATTTTATAAATTGACATAGTGGAAAAAAAAAAAAGGAAAATATAGTCGTTACTTAAGAGCGTAGTCAGAAGGTCAAACTGTTAATATTTTGAGGCCCCGCAGCATTCGGAATTGCGAAACCGGAAATCGATATTATCGAACTTCCTCTATGGTCGCGGAAATGTTCGCCCAAAGGGTCAATTGTGAAAATTAATCGACATCAGTTTATTACACGCAATAATGACGATGTACATATTGTAGATTTAAATTATATACATATAATATATTTTTTATATTGATCTATTTTATCAGTTAATAGTATTCATAATGATTATTTTATATATTTAATCACTTTTAGAACACATTCAATCACTCGTCTTTTCATTAATATATTCAATATATAAAAAAATGTGAAACATAATTTTTAAAATTATCAACTGTATTGAATAAAAAATTGAAAGAATTTAATTTAAAAAATCATAGAAAATTATGTTTATATTCGTAAGATTAGATAATAAAATATAAAAGTTAACAATTTATATTTCATATCATTACATTTACTATTTATATTAACTTAAAATTAGAATACTATGAATCGAGTATACGAGAATACAAAGACTCTAAACCGGAATTTTCACATAAAATAAATATGTTTAATCAATTCTAAAAATCAATATTTATTTTAAAATTAAAAAAAAAAGTTAAATATTGTAAAACTATTCGCCTAATAATTATGACAATATTTAATCCAGTGTTTATGCGTAAACATATAGAAATAATGGAGTGCATATTAAAATCTCGTTATGGTGTTGATTCGATGTTATCATCTGTATTAAATTGCACTTTCGAACAATTAATAGAATTTTTGTGGTATTACAATTTGATAATTTCCGCGAATTTACTATTCATAATGCGCATACAATAATAATAGATCGTAAAAGTCCAATTTGTGCCTATTTTACTAATGCACCGATTGTCCACACTAATCGTTAAAAAAATTGCATTAACCGCTTATTATTTTTTTTAATTAATATAAATAATTTTTGATTTGATTATTTTATTAATCACGTTATGAAAAAAATCGTTATCCGTATTTATATTTAATTATTGCGTAATTTTCATCAATTCAATTTATATTACATAATTATAAATCGTGATGAGAAATGTTTATAAACTAATACTCATTTTAGAAGTAAAAAATCTAATATAAAAATTAAAAATATTTTTAATTTATTATTTCGATATATAAAATTCATATGCTTATATTTATAAGCAATTGTATTTTTTATAATCATTTTAACTAGTATTGTTTTCATTCAAACCTTATTTAGAAAGAGGAAATTATTTGAAATCGAATGATTGTGTGTAAATTTTTATATTCCATTCCGTTATATATTGATTTTATAATATTTTTAATACAAAGTTTATTACATTTTGAAAAATTAACTTTTTTTTTATATAATGACACATACAATATGTTAATTAAAATAATGTTAAATATTTTTAGTGACAATCTTCAAATTATATATTTTAATCTGAAATGATTGGTTTAAAATTGAATAATACGACATATTTTCAAATTATTAAAAGCAAAATCCATTTTTAATCTATATATATATATATATATATATATATATATATATATATATATATATATATATATATATACACATATATATATATATATATATATATATATATATATATATATATATATTTACGCACTCAATATTTAATTAAATTCGTTAAGCCGCCAAAAATCGCACGTTTTATTATTGTATATAGATTGGATTTATAAAATTTTTCATCGACAAATTGAAAATTATTTTTCAATCATTTTCATATATCGACACATTTATAATCCTAAATTTATTTGCGCAATATTGACGCTCTCCTTTTTTTCCTCAAACATTTATATTAACCTATATTAAATATATATAAATATATCTATCTATATATATTTTTTTTATTTTCATAAAACGGATATCGTTTTTTTTTTATTTTGCGTCGATAAATCGCGAATCAAACACTTTATACGAGAATTTCGTATGGATTTATGCAATTAAAAACGATCGACGACACGTTTGATTAACGTCTCCTCGTTTTTTTTTTTTCAGCGAAACGGACTTTAATTAAAATTTTGCACTCGGATGAAAAATTTTCCAATATAAAAATATATTTTTACGTTATCACGTACAACTAATAATACGAGCGCGTGAATACTTGAAATTCCACAGTTTATATTATATGTGTCACATTAAAAACGGCGAGGTTTATTAGTGAAAATTGCGAACGATTCAATAGACGTAATGAGTAATTTTCGATCGTATCTAACATATTTTTAAAATAAAAATAAATTTTAGTATTATTATGTTTTACAAATGATTGATTAAATGTTAACAAATTAATAATATCAATCATTTTTCTACGTATTAATTAATCATATTGTATAAAATTTGACAGTTAATATGGAGAATTATATAATATAATAGAATCGAATGCGATTATTAATATATGATGTTCTAATATATTTAATTATTCTAGATGTCATCAACGATGTCACATATAATGAAATATTAATTATATTTGATATTTTCTGACTAGACGTCTTAAGAAATAAATTGACAAATTTTTTTTGGTACGACAAGAACTTTCGTCATCGGAAAATATGCGATTTACAAAACATTTCGAGAGACGACCGCACAAAATATCAATATTTCACTTTTGTATGCAAACATCGTGAATATTCATTATTTTACTAATGAAAGAGAGAGAAAAAAAACGCAGATAAGATAATTAGTTTTCATTTCGACTTATATTTATATTAATTTTGTCCGTGAAACGAAAGTATAAATATAATAAATTCAACGTCGATTCGGTGATTTAACGACTGTTGCGAGACGATTCTATTATGCGGCGTTAACGAAATCTATTTATTACGTCTATTAATGGTGTTTCGATCTCGTAAATTCATAAATTATAAATATTTATGAAACGACTATTATGTGTTTGCGTATATTCTATAATGTTTATGGATTAAACCTATTTTAAATAAAATGTGCTATATATTCTGTTAGACGTTGATATTGCGCTATTTTAAGTGTTATATAATAATAATAATATATGTAGTTAATATATTATAATATTAAAAATTAAATATATTCGAGTACACAAAATTAGTGTAAATATCACGTGTTTTGTGAAAGTAAACAAAATAGATTATTCGGAATTAAAAATCTATTATTTTGTATAATTTTACAAAATGTTGTTGGAAAAAATATTATTAAATTTATATCGATTTAGAACAATTATTACATAAACAGGAAATCGTAAGAAAAACGTTAAATAATTAATCAATGATAAAATGAAATCAGTTTTATAATATGTTTTCTAATTTTATTTATTATATGTCTTAATGTATAATGATGTATTTTAAATAAAATCAATAATATTAATATTATAAATTAATTCAAGGCTATATATATATATATATAACAGATTAATGTTTTTTTTATTTTGGATATAAAATATTTTTTTTAATATTTTTAAAAATTGAACCTAAATTCAAAAATGTTTTATATTGAATATTTAATAAAAATATATTATTAGAATAATAGATTATCAATTTATTCATTGATTTGTTATGAAATAATACTACATTATTGATAATATATAAATGTAAAAATTTTATATTGTTACAAAAATAAAAACAATTCGGAATTTCATTCATATATATATATATATATATATATATATATATATATATATATATATATATATATATATATATATCACATATAAATTTATATGCGTGTGTCAACGTTTATTTGAAATGCAAAGACGGATGTTCTATTATATGAAAATTCAATATATAGATGGATAGCATTGCAATATGTAGTATCTTGGGAAATTTGTGTCACATATTTCCCAAGGTACACTACTAGACACGGATATGAAAATTCGTACGTGAATTATTTACGACTTGCTTATAAAATTTCACCGACAATTTTACTATAAATATTTTTAAAGATCAATTTTTCTATATATTTAAAAAAAACATTTCGTATTCTTTCGAATCATTAAGGATACTCATTAGTGCAAGTGAAAATTTTATATCGATATTAATATATATATATATATATATATATATATATATATATATATATATATATATATTCAGTAAACGATACAAACACATAGCATGAAAAGCGCTAACTGTTATTAATTAGAGCGTAAATGAATTAAATCGCCAGGCGAAATAATGCAACCGGCAAAACACGAAAGCATTGAGAATAATCGGGGTAAAAATAAAATAAAATGAAAAATCGAATGAGAATCAAAGGCGAGCACCGACAAGTTAAAAATTCAGGTTCGAAATCCGCTTCGTCGATATTACGACATAAAAATATGCATACATAATCATTATTTTATGTACATAATTATTTGGTCCACGATTGATTCTTGTTTCGATCGGATTTTTGCACGCAACTTTAGCGGATTATGCGTTTATTTCTGTTTTTTTTTCTTGTAATTTTCTTACGAATTATATGTACATACATTTTTTAATTGTTCTTTTTTAGAATATCGTCTAAATATTATACAAATTTTTGATATTTATTAAAAAAAATCTATTCATATCAATTCTAAATAAAATAGAAGAATCATTATATTTTATTTTTCAATATATAATAAAAAAAAATATCAGAAAAAGTATTAATAAGACGATTCAAATATATATAATGTATAAAAATTATGTTTAAAAAATATTACCTAAATATATTATACATTAATATAAATTTATTAAAAAAATATATGAATTTACTATATATAAATAATTACATAATTTTCGACAAAAATTTTGATGATATAAAATTAAGATTTATACTCAATAATACTGCTTGAATTTGTAATAAATTACATAGATTAAAATATGATTAATGTAAATATTACTAAATAAATATTTTTTGCAAAGTATCATCAAACGAGTAATAATAAAGAAAACGACATTCAAATTTGTATTGATAAAATTGTAAACGTGTTTCTAAATGTATACATATATTTATTTACATTCATTTACATACATTCGATAATTTTTGCAATATTCTATGATATTTTATATATCATCTGAAAATTTTCATACGTCTAATATATATATATATATATATATATATATATATATATATATATATATATATATATATATATGTATATATATATATATATATATATATATATATATATATATATGTATATATATATATATATATATATATATATATATATATATATATATATATATATATATATATATATATATATATATATTATCGATCGATAATATCTGCTCGCGTTTTCTGTTGCTTTTTAAAGAAATAATTATTGAAATCAAAAAAAAAAAAATTAAAATAAAAAAAGATGGATCGAACGGCTTTTTCAACGGTCGTTTGTTATACAAAATGGAATTATCGTTGCGAAATTTTTCATTACGTAAAACGACCTCATATATGGTTATGGTTAAAAAAAAGTCGCTTTGATCGAAAGCCGTAATAATTTCGTCGCCGCTGCGAGATCGAAATCTTTTAATTATATTACATATATATATAATATAATACATTAAAGTTTAAAATCGTTATATTAAATTCGAGTACATGAATATATATAAAATATTAAAAAAATATTTATATACGTATATATTTCATAATCGACGTCAAGTTGTTAATATTTGTGACGTTTCCGCGTTTAAACGTAATCAAAATCCTAAGAAAATTTTGTCGTAAATTATCGAAATGTTTTTTTTTTTAATATTGCTATTAAATAATAGCGAATTTAGCGAGTGTGGATCGGGCTTTATGTGAAAAAAAAAAATGATCGCCACGGATGGTTCTCTTCGATATAATTAGAAAGTCGTAGTGAAATAACTGGTAATTTATGGAGTTTTACTACGATTAAATGTATCAATTTTATAGTGTCACTTTAAAATGTGGACGTACAATTTAATTGTATATCATTTCAATTACAAATCAGATTTTTTTATTTATGAAATCCTTATAATTTAATATAATATTATTAATTAGATTATAAAGAATTTATATTTAACAAAATATATATATATACGATCGATGAAAAGTTTAATTTATACTAAAAAAAAAGTTTTGACAAGTTTTTATAACACCTGCAAAAACAGCAAGGTTATTAAGTTAAAAGCAAGTTTATCTATTATATAAGATTTTTAAGAAAAAAAATACATTATAAACGATGGAAAATCGCAATAAATACTATCTATTATCAACTTTTATAAGAGTCGAGATGTAAACAATTATATAAAAAAGGTAAAAATGATGCCAAAATCATTGCAAAAAGGACAAAACGATTTTAGATAAGTGTCCTCTTTAATATTTGTAAATTGATGAGATCAATTTTGTACCAAAATATATTTAAAAATAATTATTTTGTGTAAAGATATGTACATATTAAGAATCAGAATGTGTGAAAATTTGGATGTAAATTATTTAGATGATCATTTATCCTTTTAAGAATTGATATATATGAAATATATTTAAATGATAAATTTCGAGAAATGCTTAGATCCATAAAGTATTATTTTCACCATACTAAGAATCAATATATAAAAATGTCGAAATATATGCATTTATATAATTATAAACTTTTATGATATATATGCAATAATTATTATACTATAGATAGAATTTATGATTAAAATCGATAAAAATCGCACATATATTTTATCATGTCAATCATGAAAATTCTCATAGAAACGTACGGCAATATAATAAATTGTATGTCGAATATTTTGCAATAGTTTGATTATTATTACCGGTAATTTACGTTTACGTTCTCGAAGAAGATGATTACTAATAAATTACGTTCATGCAAATATCTACGCCATTAACAAATCTGTTACGTGCTTTTAAAACTCCGATTAAAGATGGTTTGATCGTTTATTTTTTTATTTATTTATTTTTTTAGTTTTTTAACTATTGCTAATATCGAATAGTTTTAATGGATATTTTAGATACGTTATGGCGATCGTTTATTTGCATATTTTCTAGGTAATAGGAATGGATTTATGCAATGTTTTTTTTTTCTAGAATAATTGCAATATCATAATTAATTATAATTATAATTGGCGGGTAGGTATTCAGTGATGTTTAGTTATAGAATGATATAAATGTTTTATGGTGTTTATTGCTTATTTGGAAACATTATCTAACGTTAAATATGTTTATAAAATTTAACTGTTATTATTATTGAGAAATATGCAATATTCAACATACTTTTTCGGTGAATGGATAATTTTTTTATTTGAATTTCTGAAATATTAATTGGATATTTTTTGATTTTTATATATTTAATATTTTAAAATATATATGAGAAAATTGATATATTTTAGTATTTAATAATTACTAATATTTTAATCTAATTGATTGTTTTTCAAACAAGAAAAATATAACATATTATAAAATAAAATTAAAACATTTTTAAAAGAAAAAAAATCTAATATAGAGTAGTTTACCTTATTAAAATTTAAATAATTAAAAAGAAGACTAATTAAATCTTTTAATCTGAATGCTGTAAAAAATATTATGTTATTTTAAATATTATAATATAATAAAGAGAGTTGAAAAAAAAATCATTCTTAAAAGCACTTTAATAGATTATGAAAGTATTTTTGTACGTAATATAAGACTCATATATTTTTTTAAAACAAAAATTATATGAATTCAAGCAATTTTCGCGAATCACAATATACACTTTAAAATTTCAAGTTGGTTTTCATGACGATGATAAAAGTATATATATATATATTTTTTTTTTATTATATTACAATATAATGTAATATAATAAAAAAAAACATTTCGCTTTTCATGACAGGCTGTAAACACGCTCGATGATATAAGAAACGGTCAAAGAAATGAACGTATATCACGGCTACGTGATTTAATTGATTAGATAGAATTATAAGACGGATTGATAGGTGAAACTTTTAATTCTTTTTTACATATTTTTTTTGAAATGTTATCGATTATCACGGTGGCTAAAGGGTTAAAAGAAACGAGCGTCGGAAAAGCTTTTGAAACGGCGACGTGTGACGATGACTTATGATGAGATTTTCCCGGAAGTGCGAAGCATGAATTCAACATAATTATATATATATATATATATATATATATATATATATATATATATATATATATATATATATATATATATATATATATATATATAATTATCATTTCCTATTTAAAATAATAAAAATTAATATACTTAAAAAACGTTTTTATTAATAGTGACCATCGTTAATATCAATCAGTTCACTGAATACTTGAATAATTCAATTCTTAATAGAGAACGATAATTTAAAAATTTCACTCTAATTGAAAACGAATTTTCTATCTAGCAAAACGATCTATCATTGCGCTTTTTTTTTTACTGTCAAAAATTACAGCTTTCATACGTTTTATCCTCATTTTTTTTTTATCGAATTGCACATTTAGAATTTTTTTCCACTTCTAGATTATTATTAACACTATCAAAATAAGACGGTTCATCTTTCGAGTCACGATCGTACAAATTGCTAAATAATTACAATCGGATTTTTTTTTATTACAATACAAAACTTCGTTTCGATAAACCATCGAATGCTTTTCGAATACAAAATATCTTATCATCTTATAATACGAAAAAAAATGTATATTAAATAAATATTTGGCGCGTAGACTTCAGATTTGATTATGTGTCAGATTAAATATATATATATATATATATATATATATATATATATATATATATATATATATATATATATAAATATATCTACATGACTTTCTTTTACGATTCGATTTGTTATATAAATTGAAACGATTGTCGATAAGTAATTCTTTTGCGTGCTCTTTTGCTTTTGATCAACATATTGTACATTTTTTTATTGTTCTACTGAAAAATTAATTATGTTATAAACTATATAAACATATTATAAATTATATTAAAATATTTATATTTATATATTAAATGAATAAACGGTTTCCCATAAAGTGTCGTAATAATTGTATACATATTTTTAACATTTTAAATATATTAGCATTTTGAATGTATTATGAATAATAAAAATGAAATTCACATAAAGTTCATGCTCGTTCATTATACGTTTTTCCGAACAATTGAAACGATAACTAAAATGAATTTTATGGAAAATTACTTTTATTAACAATAAGAAAACGTTAAAATTTTGTACGGAGATATCTTTTTAACTATTCACTTGCGAAACATTTTTAATGCACTTACGAAATAATAAATCATAATACTTATTATACAATAATATACAATTAAATTTTTTCGCTTTTATCGTTGATAGTAATAATTGTGGTTGAAAAAAAAAATAACCGACTTAGCAAATCGCAATATAACGGTATTATTTTTATTAATAATATTGTATTATTATTATTATACATTGTGTATTGTAAAGTGCAAGCAAACATTTTATTATTATTATTATTATTATTATGGTAATAATTAAATTATAACAGATCACAATTATATAAATGGGTATGCGAATTTTTTATTTGAAAAAAAAAATGGTGTTCATTGTTATAATATTCGAAACGCGATTATTTTATCTATACGCTTCATTAAAATGTCAGCGAAAATAATTATAATTGTATATATATAAATATAATATAAAAGAATAATTCGATCAGGTCGAAACGCTGCAATTAAATTTTTGAGAACGTTAACGCTTTTATTTATTTAATTGATATAAGCGTTGATTGTATTTATATAATAATTTAACAATACGTCAAAACAATGAAGTGGATGCCTAGATTTTATCTATTTATAATTACATTATTCATTTTTCTTTCGTAAATAAAAAAATAAATTAAAAATTATAGTTCAGGAGGGGGTGCTTAGACCAGTGATAATCATTTTTTTTTATTGATATGAACGTTTCTTATTTTATTATATATTTAATATAAAATCAGATTATACTGAATACGAAAAAAAGATGTGTTTATTTAAGTTTTGATGATAACAAAAAAAATCACAAAATATTATTAATGATGACACTTTATAAATTTTACTCTTGCGAATTACTAGAATAAATTTTATAATTATATTTCGCCATTTTAGTGATTAAACGTCGGATTATGATGACTCGTACGGGTGAATTTAAATTAACAATATTAGGCACCCCCATTTCCTCCCCTTCAACGCAAAACATGCAGATAAATTATGGTAGTTTTGAAGCCTTTCGCAATTAGTCCACTTGACTAATTGTATGAATTTCGAGGGTTCATCTCCCGAAATGTCGCTTTCGTTTTTATTAAGGACATTCCCGTTATATAGTTTTCCATAATATTATATACTATATATAATATAATATAATAGACGGCAATTTATCTAATATATTAATACCGAATTGTGACAGGATGTTTTTTTTTTATAAAGGTATACACTATTTTGGCAATCATTATTTTTTTTGTATTCAGTTTGATATGATATTATATCATATATAGATTAACACTTGAACAATAGCATTTTTTTTAATGAAAACCATGATTCAGTACGATTACGCTCATAGTTCACTTTACAATAGACAATCGTCTATCAGAGCAATTAATTAGAATAACCATGAATCGATTGTGCATCAATTTTACTCTACAGGATAATACGCATTGTCAGAGATGTCATATAATGCGAACCAAACAAGCTATTGATGCTGTAAAGTGTAGTATTGAATGAATTCATTCGTTATAGTGCTTCACAATTGGAGCTGTGTCCATCCAATTTATGGAAGATAATGGTTTGCAGATTTATAAAATTCAACTACATAACCATGGTTCAAAAGAAAGTTGCTGGTGAAAATAGATTTGATTTAACTATTTTTTTTTTTTTTTTTTGGGATTATATAAAGTGTTTGGTTCACGCCAACAAGTCATAAATACCTTGAAACACAATATTTTCCACATTATCACTGACATTGTAGCAAATAGTGAACAAAAATTGTATTTCCAGTTACACATCCTCCGAGTTAAAGGTAGTCACATGTGAAAAATTAAGCAGAAATAACACGAAATTATTATTATTTATGTTTTATTTAAATTTAAAGTTTTATATATTTATAAATAAACACCCTATAGAATTGAAGATTGACCTCAATTTATACGAATTTTAAATTTTAATCTTGTGCATATAAATCCTTTATGTCCTTATCGATATATATATATATATATATATATATATATATATATATATATATATATATATATATATGTTTGTATGGTGAGAACGAATAAGGTCGAAAACCTGCTGACGGGCTGTGAACCCGGGCCATCGAGAGTGAAAGTGAACCGCAAGTCTACGTAGTAAGTTTACAGGTGTATCGGCGCGCCAAAAACCGCTGGATGCTGGACCTCTTGCAATGACGGCTCGTGATGGCCTTTTATTTAATATTTTATCGATTAAGTTTTTTTTCGACGTCATAAATAAAAGTGATTTTATGTATCTATCCTTGATAGCGTATTGAGTAATGTATTCTAATTTATGTTTTTTTCTTCCTAACACAACGTCGATTTACGAGTTCGAAACGATTGAGAAATATTGAAAAAAAAAAAAAAAACGGAAAATGTTAATATATAATTTGTGTACATAAAATCGATCGTTTAATTTTTTTATCGGTTCCAACTTTATTACATGAATTTATGTTTTTGCCTTTTTGATACATATTAAGATGAATTATCTTATATTTAACATTTAATTAATTTAAGTTATTGATATTTTCTTTAGAATTGTATTGCATCAAATTAATTAAATTAATATTATAAATTTAATGCTTCTAGATCAGAAGTTTTCAACATATTTTTTTTTGTAAAAAATTGTTTACAATAAACACAAAAATTCTCCAATAAAAATTTATTCAAATGTTGATTTATTATATGGACTTCAAACGCTCGAGGAAATGTTTTTAAATTATTCTTATTTGTGTAAATGTGTGTTTTAAAACAATTTTTGAAAGGCATATATTGTTGCTTTAACTTTTGCTGTAATAAAAAAATATATAAATATTTAAAATTTATTTTCTAAGACAAATCCCAAATAATTAAAACTAGCACAATTGATGAAATTTGGTAAATAAAAGTATTTAGGACTATTAAAAAATACATTTTATTCGTAAGATATTATAATAGGAGTTTTTCGACATTTGTACTTACTAATGTTGTAACTATTTTTTTTTATATATGTGAATAAGGAGAAAATATATAACAAAAATATCTTTTGTATAAGATAGTATTTCAATCGTTCTAAATGGATTTTAAATCACTTAAGTACATCCAATTTGTTGCTTTTCAATTTTGATTCTTATCATAATAAAATATACCGAGCATCAAAGTGAAGCAGCGTAAAACGGCGCACACTGTCTATTACAAAATTAACTAATTTGTTAATAAACACGTAAAAATTAATAGATTACAACGAATTTGCTCATTCGCTTCGTATATAATAAATATAATAAAAAAATATATATATTATACGGCGAAATTGTGCAAAATGCGGATGCGTTCCGAACCGCGAATGGTTCGAGGCCCGCGAGCAACGCTTATAATGTACAATCCGTCTAATCGAATTTTACTAATTGCCTAGCCTATTATGAGAAACGGCAGACTGCGGTAAGACCGAAACGAGACGCCGACGAAAAACGAAAACTATAATTGTTCGGTGAAAAAAAATATATATATAATTTTATTTTCCTCGACGCGACGCCACTGACGCGTGCAGTGAAAGTAAAAACTTGTTCGCGAGAAGAAAAAAAAACGACGCTCACTAGAGAACACATTGTCGCAGAGTTAACAGTTCATTGATAAATAATATATATATATATATATATATATATATATATATATATATATATATATATATATATATATATACTATGAAGATGATCTTTGATTCGATTCCTGTCTTTTGATGAACAGAGCAAAAACGAGTTATTTCCTTTAATTTTATTTTGAAAATATTTTAATACTAATATAATATATATATATATATATATATATATATATATATATATATATATGTTTCTATTGATGGATTACGTTTTATAAATTAATCTATCTTTCATTTCATAATATAAACTAAGATTCGATAGCTATTTAAAAATATTAATTTAGTAAAAAAAAATTAATGCACACACACACACACACTCAAATATATAAAGATGTAATTTTTAACCATATATACAATTTCACAATATCATATCTATTTCTAACTAAATTTATTAATTCAATACTTATGAATGCATTTAATACAAAATACATAAAACAAATCGTTCGCTTTCAAAACAATGAAATATTATTATCTGCTTTGAATCTCAGAGAGAAATCTTTCATTGTTATTATTATTACTATTATAAAGTGCAATGTTGGTAATTGAAGACAAGAACATTCATGTCGAATGATGATCATGCAAAAAAAAAAAAAGATATAGAATTAATTATTTTATGAACTCAGACATATGCTATGAAATTTTCTTTATATTAATTTTAACGAGTCATTTATATTAATACCTTTAACTTTTTAATACGTTACATATATTTTCTTAATTTGATGTTAGTTAGTAGTGGCAATAGTTTCGATCAGAAATAGGAATCGCATCCCGATTAATCGTTGCCCGTAACACATAGAAATACCTGCATACCAAAAAAAAAAAAAAAAAATCATGTTGTAGTAGGAAACGTTAAAGTTGCGTCACGGAAATGTCTAGTGGTCTCGTTTAAATTTTTTTATGGTCAAATGACATATTACGCCGATATATACAAGAACAGGTGTTTCGCGATATTTGTATCGAACATTGAACCTGGATTTCGAAATCTAGAGCCAAATTTGTAACGTTGCGCAAAATTTGCACGTTATTATTATTATTATTATTAATGTCGATTAGCTATTTAAATAATATAATAATGTTGTATCTTTTTCGATTTTATTCTTTATATAAAAAATAAAAACGGTGTGGCGAAGTCGGATCATTGACGATTTATATGGATATTATAAATTATGGAATGCTTTGAAAGTTGAAAATAATTATATATACTTTCTAGTAATTTTAATGTTTGTGTTATCGGAAATTAAAAAAATATATATATATATATTTATATAGTAATTAAATTAAATTGTTTAACGATAAAAAAAATATTTATTTTAATATCGTAAATATACTAGTGAAATATAATTAAAAATAAATTATTAATTGAAATTTTAATTCTATGAAGAAAAATGAATTAGTCCTTGAAACGTAAAAATAAATTTTAATTTTTTATTTTGTGATTGACGTGGTTATAATTCTAAAAATCTGTTGAAAATGAGTTTATTTCATCATAAATTTAATTTCTTAATAATTTAAAATAAAAATAACGATCGATAAACAATTATAACAGTCGATTGAATTCTGTAAGGGTAACAATTTATTACAATTAAAAATTTATTTTTTTTGAGTATATATAGAATTTATTTTATAGATTATAAAAAATACATCTGAATATTTTTTTTAAAGTACAAATAATTGCAACATAGTTATTGGTAATAAATAAATAATGAAATCGTAAAAAAATGATAAATAAATATAGAATGAGAATATTCGACGATCATCGTACGAAATATATGTGACATTGATTTTCGAAATATTGTTCATTCGATGTTTTTCAATAATTATATTTACTCAATTGTCTCTTTAAACGATGTCATTTGGATAGATTTTTTTTCTATATTTCTTTCCAATGGTGAAAGAACTTAAATATTTAATTACTTCATGGCGAAACGTTTGAATTAAGCATTTGTTAACATGTTTTTTGGTACCATAGCAAGAACATATATACTTGGAAAAAAGCTCTACAAGTAAAAAGGGTAAATAATATAAAATATTTATATGTGAATGTCCCCTACTGGCGTTTTGACCTTTTGTCAATGGCTTAATTTACGTTACTAGTGGCATAATTGAATTACTCGGGTCAGATGTTGTAAATTTGGACTTGCGTGTGGTCTCATAATATATAAATCTATTATATTTTCGACGACATGCCTTAAAAACACATTTCTTTTATTCTTCTATTCTATTTGAATACTTTTTAAATTAATATTTGGATGCATATTTTTTGAATGCACATAAAATTAATTAATATTTTAAATGTCTTAAAAATATTCAAAATTATTTTTTTTTAATATAACGATTTTTAAAATAAACTATATAGCTTATTTAATTAATATATTTTATCTTTAATGAAAAATTGTTATGTTAACTAAATTTTATTGCATACAATGTTCAACCATGAACAATCAATTTGGAAGGATTAATATATTATCATATAATAATAAACTGAATATTTTGATCACTTTCAAGCACTTTTCATTCATAAATGTTCCATAAAATATGAAATTATCCGAAAAATTGAATTCATTTCGCTTTCTACAATTATAAAAGACAATTTTCAAAAAAAAAAGAACTCAAATACAATTCATAGATACTATACATGTATGATTGAATTTCATATTTTAGCACGCCTGACATGAACATTAATTTTTTATTATATGATGACCTTTTTGTATCTTTTTAACCTTGCTTAGCTTTCACGTGCTTTTCACATACCAGAGATTATTTTATTCAGCGATTTCAATCGGTCTGTGAACTCGGTTTTGTTAATTCAATCAGATTTATATCGGACCATACTAATGATAGTATGTCACAGTAAATTGCTGAAAAAAAAATACAAATCCATTATCCATAATAATGAAACTTTCACGTGTCGGATAATAGTTTATTTTTATTTATTTTTTTTATTAAACTCGATATAGTATTTTCTGAGTCAATAACGATATATAAAATTTTGACAATCAATCAGATTTATTTTTTATATATATTAAATATTATTTTTATGTTTGATCATTTTAATATTATTTTTACTATACAAAACAAAAAAAAACGTTAAATTTTGATATGGAAAATATAATAAAATTGATAGACTTCAATCATACGGTTATGAATTATAAATCGATGTTACGCCTTTCTCGTTCGTGTTTTTTTTTCCTGACATTTATCCATTTGCAAATAGGAAAAATTACAATTTGGATAAACTTACATAAAATTATTTAATAAACCGGATAAAACGAGAAAAAATCGTCAAAATGCAGTGAAAGGTGTTCATAACTGATTAATGTCTATGTGAATTTTTACAGATAAAACTGCGGTTTTTGTCGTTAAATTTGACAACTGCATATAATTCGTTGAAATCGTATTTTCACTCGCGGCTTTCTCTTTTATTATAATATGAATTAGTAATGTTTTATGTGATTCAATAAGTTAGATTATATTCATGATTTATTATAACATTTTTCTTATTAAAAAAAAACTTAGAATAAATATTTTTAAACAAGTATTTTTTTAATTAAAATGATAGTATCAAAAAATAATTGATTATCTAATTATCAAATGACAATATTTGAGAATATTTGGATGAAGTTAAATGAGATTAACTTCATTGTACTTAGTACTTTAATGAAAAAAAAATATATATATATATATATATATATATATATATATACATATATATATAAGCACGACATCTATTTGCTATTATTTTTACTGTCGAATAAAATAGCTATATTTTATATATGTATAATTATTTAGAAGTTATAATAATTAAAGTTAGAGTTCGCTGCTTTATCGTAATATTTTTGATTTAAAATAATTACAAATTAATAAGAAAATATTTTTTTTCATATAATAATTAAATATATCTATGTTACAAAGACAGAGCATTAATAGAATACGTTTTAAATATTCATACAATTTTATGCGATATAAAATTATTTTATTTTTTTAAAATCTGATCTAAAATTTCTAAAACAATAATTAGTTTTTATTCTTAATAATTACACATCATATTTTTAATAAGATTTATCAATAAAATAGTGACGATAGATGGTGTTTCAGAATAGTCATCACCATTAGCCATGTAATTAAAGGGCGCAGAACAATGTTGTTTTTGTGACCTTTTGGTAGAAAAGCAAAAAAGAAAAATGAATGAACAAAAAGAAGAATACATTTTTTTTCACCGGCTAAGGCGCTATTTACGACTTTTAAAAATAGTAGAACGCGAAAATAGATTAAAAAAAATATATTCAAGACAAATGTACGAAGAAACAACAATGGTTAATGGACAAAAGACCTCTTCTGCGATTGTTTCACTTGAAATTAGAATGCAAATATATTCATAAGCATATCTTAATTGTTCGTCTAATTTTTCACATGTCATAACTAAACTGAAATTTTATTTTAAAATATTCTTCGGTGTAATTAGAGAACATAATATTTTCATAATTAAAAAAAATGCAAATAGCATACAGTTAAAAAACAGTAAATCTTCAAACGCCCGCTTCTGTAAATTAAAAGTTTTCATAAAAATAATTTTCTATTATTTATATTTCGAATGACTAACTTTCCATAATTTAATTCCTTTTATTTTCATCATGAAAATTTTAATCTATTATCTACTAATTGAATTGCCGTTGATCCGTATAAATTGTTTAAAATATATTATCTATTGCAATAAAGTGAAACTTTTTTGTGTTTGCCGTCATTATAGATGGAAAATGCAATGAAAACTTTGCCACGATTTTCCTATTGTTCGCGCTCGACTGACGGATTCTCTCATCTAAACAGTTTTCCCTGAATATCGCTTTACGGGTCAATACAATTTTCAATTCAATACGAATAATCCCTTTCAATACTGTAATAATGGCCTCAATGCTATAACATCACTAAATATAAACAAAAGGAGGGTTACATGTTTAATAGCGGAAATATTTTTAAAATTACGATTACACATAGAAATAATACATTTAATTTTGATATAAAGTATTTTTTATCGGTCTTTATAATAACAATACTAAATAGTCAATAAGAAAAGATCACTACATGTCGTTGATATTGAAAATATTTTATATAATGGACCATTGTTGAGCGTTGCTCATTGTGAAGGGTTGTTTCTAGAGCATTTTCTTTGTTTTTCATGGTGACAAGTCTCCCTGTGCGTCTAGAAACCATGAAAGCCTTTTGTTTTCAGAAAGTTTCCGTGTTGCACCAACGTTCATTCCAAGCCAGCGATGTTTTATTATAGTGCTGTACAACTTTTTTTTTTTTTCAATGTTCATTCTTTTCGCCGTACACACAAAAAGACAACGAGAGACCATTTTCAAAGTAATTATTACGTACATAGAAAATGTACTGTAGCCTCAATGTAAAAAGAATGTACTTATTATTATTATACGTGTATAATAAATATATTGAAATCGACTTACTTTATAGTACATGTCTGGAAAACAGTTGTCGGGTTTCGTTCGTCGGTAAATAATCACTGATATTAACTATGTCATTTTATTATCCAATTACTGTTACCATGTTATATATATATATATATATATTTATATAAAGCACCCTGTATACACGTTCCAGTATTTTATTTTTCAAACATAATTTTTATCTTCATAATTAGTCTCGTTTTTGTACGATGTCTTAATTTTTGTATATTGTTTTCATATTTCTTATCATATTCAATAAGTAAGTCTAAAAAAAAATAGAATTAAAATTTTGAATATTCTATATATAATAATAATTGATATTAAATAATTTATAATATTCAGAAGTATGTCTATTCATGGGCATTTTTTTTTTTTTTTGCAAATCGCGAAGGAAAGTCGTAAAATCCAAAATCTAATATTTTATATACACTGTAGTTTGGTATTTATAGTCAGTATCACATAAACTTTAAGTAGTTTCCGTCGTAGGCCGTATTACTATCCATATTATGTTACTACAGAAGCTTAAGAGCATTAAATTTTTCATGGACTTTTTATACGACGTTTTCATCTGCACGATTCAACTGCAGTGTTTAAAATGCGAACGAATTAAAAACTCAAAATTTTTCAATAGTGAACTTTTTTAACAAAAAAAAAAAATATATATATTATGAATTTTATTCGTATAATGGTTGACGTAAAAGCGACATGTAAACATTAGATATAATTGAAAACGTTTACGATACAATGATTAAAATTCGAATGTAATAGCTTTTGTATTAAAGACGACTTAACTTGAAAGTTTATTTATGGTATATATATATATATTTATATAGCTTTAAGGATGGTTTCGAATTATTTTCAGCGTTGCCGTCAAAATTTCAGGATATTTAACCCGTTCATCCCTCGTATCGAAAGTGCCCCAATAAAGTTTACAAGTACAAATTTTCGCTTGCAAGTGACGTACGAGAATAATTAAACGCGTTTCGAACTCGGTCCAGGATGAAGAAGAAGAAGCGAAGAATGGGTCACGGGTTAATACAATATTTAACGGTCGTTGAAACCAGAAACGCATATACACTGAAAAAAAAACACGTATATATATATATAACATAGTACACACATCAATATATTCAGTCAGTTTGTATAATATGTACATATGTACACGTACACGATCGGGTTAATTTGTACGACGTCTCTCAGTTTCAATTATCGTTCGTTTTTTTTTTTAACAGGGTCGATTTTTATCTCGCAATTATGACGAATCCGGCGAAAAGTTTATTTACGGTTCTTCGCTTGTTAAGCATCGTTCACATTGTATATTTATATATGTAAAAAAATTTAATAATATTTTTTTAATTTATATACATATGCTTATTTATGAGTCAAATTTTTAAGATAATTTTGAAACGAAATAAAATGTTTTTTTTTTTATTAATATACAATCTAGATCAAACCGTGGTAGATATTTAATATTAAAAAATAATAAATTATTGTTTTAAAATTGAAGATAAAATATTATAAATGAAATTTTTATTTTAATCATTGTGAACATTTTTATTTACAATAATTTCTATATTTTATATGTTCAAAATAATTGTTTATATATGATTTTTTATAAAAAAAATAAAAAATTTAATATTTGATGTGTGTGTGTGAATCACTAATTATTTTATTTTAATTTAATTTTTCATTATAATAATAGAAAAATAATTTTCAATCAAAAATAGCAATTATAACTTTTATTATAGCAAAAAGCAAAAGTACTCACACACATATATATTGTTAAATATTGTAAAAATCAATTTTTAGACAAAGAAATCTCTAATTAAACATTTTTTTCTATGTCTATATTTAAATACCACACCCGCTGAAATATATGATGAAAGCTGAAAACAGACAACCTTCTCATCACATTATATTGTCATATATATATATATATATATATATATATATATATATATATATATATATATATATATATATATATAAAGAAAACTCTGACGTAGAGGGAAAACGGGAAAATTCAAAAAGAAAAAAACAACGGACGTATTAAAAAATAGGCCTTTATTAATTAAGTAAACGCTACAGTGAAAAAAAAAACAACGAGGTGTCGACTATCGATTATTGTTTGCAGGTGAATGGAAAAAAAAATAAATAAAACGTGTCATTTTAAATAGTACTGGACGTTCGTCCAATTCCCGTTTATTATATTTACAACTGCGGCGTCAGCGTTTCTCAAACTGTATATTGTGACTGTCATTCGTTGTCTCATATTTATTTTATCGATCGCAGTATTAACGTCTAATCGAATTATAGAAAATTGTCTTCATCGTTTGCCAATGAATAAATATTGTTAAGATTACAGAGCACTTTTATTTATTAGTTTTGTTAACTTTTTTAAAAACACAACATTTTCATCTGAATACATTTAATAATTCAAAATATATATTTTAAAGAAATTTTTTAGAAATTCTAAAAGAAATATTATAGAATCTAAAATTTACCTTATTTAATGTACAAAAAAATATGTATAATATATGATATTAATATTCGTGGTTGTTATGTCGAATTATGTCAAAAATGAATATATCTAATTAAATGGTTCATGTTAATGGAATAATATAACGCCATTAAAATCATAATAATTAAATAATCGAAACCGGTAATTATGTTATTATTTCATTAAATTAGTGCAACTTAATATGTGCTCTGTATAAAACATTCATTATTGTCAATTGTATAACTAGCTTAAGATTCTCAATAGTATATTATTTTTTATATTTTATATATATAATAATTAAAAATAATAATAATACAATAGATGTGATAAACGCGAGTTGATAGAAAATTATCCAATTATGATTTTTAAAGTATTATTTTCGTAATAAAAAAAAATGTTGTTAACGTGAACCTATATTTTTATACGTATTATATTCTGTACTTAATTGCGTAATAAAGCGTCGAAAGACAAAAAAGAATTATTTTTCGCACGCTAAAAACGTTTCAATTTAATTCTCAATTAACAGAGTGTACCAAAAAACAGAAAAAAAATACATACATACATACACATAATAAATACTAAACAAAATAAAACAAAAAAAAATACTCGTTCATTCTCGTACAATAATGGCTTTAATTGAAGCGAAAAAATAACGCTTACATATTATATTTACACGCACGATTCGCGCGTTTTTTTTTCCTCCCTTTGTTTCACCCGCTTTTTTTTTTCATTTTCACATTTTCCTGACTTTCTTCGGATAATTCGAGTTACGCTTTCACTTTTCAGTCGGTTGTATTATTGAAAAGTACGTGTGTTTCGACGGGGTGAAGGGATGAGTTGAAATACTTGCAAATGCGCATATCTAATGTGAGCATTTATCCGAGATGGAAAAGTGTTTTAGTGGAGTTTCTTTCTTTTCTTTTTTTTTTGTTTGTACTTCTATATATTCGCAGTTTCTCTAGATATTTCAAAATTAAAATCGTTTAATCGTTGTATTTTATATTATTTCATATTTTTTTTTCGGCGTCTATAATCGTAATTGATTACGATAATGTGATCGATACACTGATTGAATCACTTTCATGATTGCAATATAAAAATGATATAAATCATGTCATAATCTGTAACGAATAATACAGCGTTTTTCAAAAATAAACACTATATTCGTTTATCTAATAAAATATTATTTTTCAAAAATATAGTAGAAAATTAATGATTTCTTTAATCATTATTATAGTTTTAAATTTATTTTCAATATTACAGATATCTAATATATATTTCAATGATTTTTGGATTGTTGAATTGATAAAAGTAATAATATTTTTAAGAATAAAATAATACTGTCAGAAAAAAAAAATAATTCAGTACAAATAAATTAATTTTTAAAATTAAAACTTATCACTCTTTTGTCTAATCAAAATATAAATATTCATCTGACATTTCATTCAAATTAAAAATCATCATATATATATATATATATATATGCGAATTCAAGCAATAGTTTAATTACAATAAATATTTTTATTAGATACATATATATATTTGAATGAAAAAGCATAAACACTTTTAAATACAAATTATGTATATAAATTTTGTAATGAGTCGAAATTCAAATTTGCAATAAATAATATCTAATATAATTATATGAAAATTAATTTTATTACATACACACACACGTATATAGTATAATATATATCGATTGGATAAAGTATGATATATATATATATATATATATATATATATATATATATAATGAAGTTATCAAACGTCAGTCGCTACAGTTGAGAAGCGCTGGTCAATGCACGTGAGCCCCTCTGCCCCTTCTACCGGTCTAAGAAGGTTTAGAACCCGCTGCCCCCGTGTTCAGTCTACCGGCACCACTCAGCCGATTGCATTGCATACTCGCATTTTTTCTTTTTCATCGACAAAAAAAAATAATAAAATAAAATATCAACATTCCACTTCAGCTTTCATTATTGAATCGTACGCGAAACGCGAACCCCGCATTTTCCGGTGGACATTTTTTGAAAAAAAAAAAATAAATTCGCGTCCGGTGTGGCTGTGTTTTGAGACAGTTGTAAGAAGACGATTTTCGCGCGTCGACGTTCAAAACTTCGCGCCATTTTGTTCGCGATTCACGTGAGTATATCGAAAATCGTACATTTTCGACCATATTCTTATATATATCTATATATATGTGTGTGTGTGTGTGTTTTGTGGGATGTTTTTCATCTTGCCCTTTTTCTACCCTTTTGAAAGAGAGCGCCCTGAAAAACCGTCACCTTTAACGTCTTTCGTCTTTTTTTTCTTCTTCACCTTACCCTATCTCTATATATATATATATATATATTTTTTGTCAACGCGTCCGCCATTTTGTATATAAAAAATGTATGAACTATAAAAACGACTTTTTAAAGTACGCCTCCGATGAAAATGCTTCAATAATAAAACTTTTATATAGTTTTATTGAGAGAGAGAGAGAGAGAGAACGAAAAGTGCGTTGAATATTTTACTAAAATTTCCAAAAAAATGCATATTAAAAAAAATCGTTAATTGTATAAAAATCAATTACACTTATAAAAAAAATATAAAAATATTTTTCTGTACTCGTTTTTCGTATATAACGCGACACATAAATACGAGAATTCATAAATATGTCAGTAAAATTTACCCCGTAAAAATCATAAATAAATGTTACATTTAAAATGCATAGAATCCGCGTTCCCTTCGAAATATTTTAAATTGGATTTCACTAAAAGGAGGGAAGACGACCATCTTTTTAAAAGCTTTTATCTTATGCAATTACAGTAAAAGAGCCGTCAAAAACGACTCATCTCTTCATTGTACACATGTGTATGTATATTTATAAGTGCGTATTATATAAATATGTTATTGGCACTTTTCATAATATAATTTATAATATCTGTATCTAAATACAATAAAATTGTTAAAAATATTATTTTTTGTTTAAAAAAAAATATTCTTTATTTTAAATATATTACTATTAAATACTTATAATTAATTAATTTTATATAACATATAGAATTTGCTTTATCTTGTTGGTTTTTTTTAATATATAATAAAAATATCATGTTTAAAGTATTATAAAAATTCACTAGAAACATTCTCTTTCTAAAAAAAAAATAAAATTTAATAATAATAAATAAACAAACTCGCAAAGAAGCGCAACAGTTAAAGCGGTTCAACAAGTTACCGCGAAAGACATCTGGTTTAAGTTTTGTTTCAAAACCCATTAGCTTACATGAAGTTTCTCATCGCCGATGCACGTTCCATATAATATATGGTATATATATATATATATATATATATATATATATATATATATATATATATATATATATATAATACATTACATGTAAAAAAGTGGCGTTATAATTGTATTTTTTTTTCTTATCGAAAAAATCGGTTTAAAAAAAATACAGAAACGTTCCCGCGAAACAATGAAAGTGCATAATTCGTCGTACGTTCGAAGTGCACGTCTAACGGATTTGTTTCCTGTGTGTAATTTGCCACTGTTTTTTAATGGATTTAACTAATTAGTGATCGCTCGAATTACACCATTACACATTTGTAAATGCATAGAATATTATTACATTGAACATTAAAACAATCCATTATTATGTTCATTATCATGATATTTTTCATTAATCTATTCGTTCTAAATTCATTTGAAAAAAAAAATACTGAGAAAAATAGTATTTTTTTCAATTAAAATAGATTTTAATATGATAATATATATATATATATATATATATATATATATATATATATATATAAAGAAATGAAATGGTTTTGAAATAAAACATATAATGGACTTGAAATACTTTGTAAAATACGTATGACAGTTATAAATGTTATGTAAAATATGTTTTGTGTATTTGTAACCTGTTGCCTCTCAACGCTTCGATATACGTATGAAACCGAAATATTTACGAAAATATTTTAATTTGAATAAAAGGATAAAATTAAAGAGAAATATATACAGGCATTTGTAATAGTGACGTGTTTCACAAAAAAAAAAACATACGTGATTTTGTTTACGGAATCGTTAATAAAAATGTACTATAATTGGATAATTAACATATTAATTTGAAGCGTATTTTAAATGTTAAAATGTTGTGTTTTTATATTAGTTCTTAAAAGTACAATCAAATATATTGTTAATTTTTTTTGGATAAACAAACAACCATATTTTATCAGTTATATAATATATTTTGATTATTGAATATATTTTTTTTTATAATATTAATATGTATAAAAATTCTGTATCATTTTTGGATTATTTTATTTGTAAATTTGGTTGTTACTTTTTTTTTTGTAAATTTCCATTTTCGAATTAATATTATTAACTATAAAAAAAAACTTGTATATTTTATGACGATGAATATTGATTACGAAATATCTAATGATTTCACGTTTACATTTGAATAAAAATCTCGCTTTTTTTATGAAACTAGAAGGTAAACGAGATTTTATTTTATTAAATCGGTTTTAAAAGCTGAGCATTTTTACGAATTTATATATTATTTATTTATTTTAATGATAAAAAAATATTCGATTGAACGAATAAATAAAAAAAAAAGATTACGTTGCTGTAATTATTTATAAAAAATAAAATAATATTTTATGATGTATTAAATTATGCAAGTATAATGAATTTTATTATTAAAATATCTTTAAACGCAAACTGAAACTAAATATGTTGAGTTGTATTTCACATATCGCATGGTCAGGTGTAGCCAATTTTATGAAATATTAGATAAGTATTGTTGGATTTTAATTTTCATAATGAATTTTAGATTTATAAACATATATTATATATGAAATGTAGTCCTTAATTATATATATTATCATTTCATTCTAATATTTATTTAACAAATGGATTATTTCTTAATTAAAATAGAAATAACATTTTATCCATATTCACTAACATAAATATTTCATTATTTTGAACGAAATTAAATACATTAACATTCATATAAATAATATAACAAGAATTTAATTACGTATTATATAATATATAATTAAAATACTTTTTTTTTGTATTCTTTCAAATGACGTTCATTACTCACAATTAAAATGTTAAATTATTCCATTTTGTTATTAACCTAAGGTTTTCTTTATTTCGGCACAATATGAACTTCATTTTATAGTCTGAAACCCTTTTTGAATGAATTAAGCCACGCTTTGTTCTTCATAAACTTCATGAAATGACCGATGTTTAAACCACGTAAACATTCCTATTTACGTTATAAATATTATATATATATATATATATATATATATATATATATATATATATATATATTATTATGTTTCAAAATGTACATACAATTTATAAATATATACAATATTTATTCATATTCATATCAATAAATTTATAGTTTTTAATCAAATTACATATATTATTGTTAATGTAAAAAAATATTCAATTTCAACAGATTTAGATATGAAAATTTAATGTTTATATAGAATATTTATGTTTAAATCTATTCTAAATATTAATTCTAATATTGGTTATTCATTTCAATGTAAACTGTATCATTTTTTAATCAGAGCAAATATTTATTTCAAAATATATTAAAATATAATATTTATTAAACATTGAAAACAAGTTTATTGAATAAAAATATACAATCAATATTTTAAAAGAATAATTTGGATTCATAAATATATTAATTATTTTTTTTATATTGTAATATGAAATAGTTTAAATTTAAAATTATGACATTTTTGCGTTATTTTAATATTTTAATAGAAGTTGAAAAAAATATCCAATTAAAATTAAAACACAAAATGACAGTATAAATTCATTTTATATTCACAGTATAAAATGAAAAACTTTGAATTGTATAAAAAGTCCATTGAAATCTCTTTTTTTTATATATTAATATGATAAATTATAATATAACTATTAAATAGAATAATAAATGCAAAAAAAATATATTAAAATAATTATATATTCAATGGAGTTATTATTATATATTAAATTCGATCTTCATTTCTTCGATAATAAGCGAACGCGACGCAAATGTTTCCTTTGTATCGCCATTATTCTATTTAACGTCGGTACGTAACTAATAATTAGATAATGTAATTAACGACATTTCGAATTGTTAATTTCGCTCGTTTTCGTAAGCATCGTGACACGTAGTCATATATCGAATGCGAACACGCGACTATATATATATATATATATATATATATCGGTAGCTTAATTGAATTATTCATCGAACACCGCACCCAACGACAAACAGACGCACAAATTACGTTTACATTACAATTAATTATGTTAAAAGCGACGAAAATAAAATAAAATCGATCGTCGATTATTATTTTATTTTTTTTATATATATATTTATATAATTTTTAATTTTTTTTTTCGATTGTAATTTTTAATTTTTGCTCTTCTTTTCTAAAATGTTGACCGTGTCGCATCGCCTAATTAGCGATCCTTTCAGAGGGTTCGCCCTAATTGTCTAGAGATACTCTCAAACAGTACACTTTCATACGGAGTGGGTTTTTCTCGCTAATGACCGTCCTTTGAGAACCACTGGTTTACAACGCTCAAAGAAACAACTGCAAATTATCCATACGAACGAACGATGCGGGCCACGAGGCGCCAATTAGGCTCAACTAAAAGTAGTACACACACACACACATATATATATATGTTTGAGCACATTTATGAACATCTATGTACATGCGAGCGTATGATCTAAAATTTTCTAAAATTATTTTTAGTTATCAGTCTCTCTAGAGAGGCTCGCTATTCGTATTTGAAAATAATTGAACGCTAAATTCGTAATGTTCGCCATATTTCATAATATAATTATCATTGCACATATAAGGATATCATAATTATTTTAAAATATTACAGTTGTAATTAATGTTTATATTGTGAATTTATTATATCTTACGAATAAGTAGACTAATGAGCAAATTTATGAATGAATTTGTACGTAATATAATGTAAACATGTATGTAATAAAAATTTATATATATAATTACAAACAATTCTAACATTTTACAGAATGTTTTTAATACTTTTATAATTGTTTTTTATTCGAACAAAAGGGGAAAAATAACTTAATTTTATAAAAATATCAAAATAATTATTTTCTAAATGTTTAAAATAATGTAATGATAATATTATTATAATATATTTATATACAAATATAAAATAGATTTATATTTACATTCTTGATTTATATATTTTTCAATTAAAATTTTCTTTTTAATATTATATATTAAAAAAAGAAATATAAATACTCAAGTAATATATTTTATAAAAATAATATAATGTATATATATTAAAAAAAATATATAATGAATAAATGTTTGATATTTCATTTAAAAAAATAATAATAAATATTATCATCTTATAGTATATCATATGCATATATAAAAAATAATAATAAAAATAGTTTTTCCATTTCGCAAAAAGAAAAACACTGCAGTGGCGTGCATTGTTACGGCAAAACTTTAGCAGAAGTTGAACAGATGTCTCGATACCGGTTTCGTTAATTATCACTAATTATTATTAACGCAAACGACCGCAATAAATTACGCTATATAATTGCGGAATAGTTTCGGTATAATAATAATATTTGGATATAATTTAAATTGTTGGCTTTGTAAACATTTATACTATACACTAATTCATATTACATATACATTCTAATATTTTCAATATAAATATATATATATATATATATATATATATATATATATATATTTATATATATATATATATATATATATATATATATATATATATATATACAAATAAAGAATTTACATTTCATAAACAAATTCACCTTACTTTTTGATCACAGTGTTATATATACATATGTACTATTTTTTTTTCAAATATATAAATCATCCGATATTTTTTTAGATTTTTGAAAAGCGTTGTTCTATACAATATTTCGTTATCTCGCTCGACTGCATTTACTAGATTTGCATAAAAGCGAAATTATTTATTCAATATATGTATGAGTCGTCTATCATATTTTTTTTCCTATTATTATTTACAACAATGAAATATGAGATTTTCGCTGGTTACAGGATAACGTGGATTTAACTTGTATTATATTATATGCGACAACGTATATTGTCATTATATAATGTAAACCCTTGAATTAAGCCCTCGACATATATTATACGTTTATACGCTTAAACATGAATTTATATTTACAAAGTTTGTGGTGAATTTTTATTAGAAAAAAAAAGTTGTATATATATATATGTAAGAAACAGCTACGTTTAGAAACTGCATACATATTAAGATATTATAAATTTTAAAGATAAACTTTATATTGTTTCTTGAAAGGTTACGAATTTTAATTTGAATTTAATAATATAAAACTTTCAATTGAAAATCACGAATAAAAGTATAAAAAAAAATTATAATTATATTACTGAAGAATAATAAAATTAAATCGAGTTCTATGCATATTAATAGATTGTTAAATTTGTTTCGTATTGAAAAATTAATATCGAATTAATTATATTAAATGTCAAAAAGTTATCTAAATATAGATGAACTTTAACGTTCTTAGTTTAATTTGAATTTTATTTTATTAATCGTTAAAATGACACCTTCGATAAGTTTAGTGTTTAAATTCACTTATCTACACTTGAACAGCAATACGACATTTTCATTTACTTTAAATTATAATTATTTAATAAATTTATTATTTTATAATAAATTGGATATATATATATATATATATATATATATATATATATATATATATGTATATATATATATATATATATATATATATATGTATATATATATATATATATATATATATATATATATATATATATATTTTCCTCCAATTCCAATTTTCAATTATATTATTATTTTTAAATTATCGTTTTTTTTTTTGATACTGTTTTTCCTGAATAATTCGATGTTTATATACGAATATTTAATCCTTCAGTATTGGAAAAATAGACGTTTTATCAATATTATCAATTTATATAAAATTATTTTATATCAGAAAATTTGTATTATCACTTACGAAGCAGCCTTATATGATATGTAATATTAACGTTTTATATATCATCAACAGGCCATTCAGCGTAATGTATTAACAGTAGCGGTGTGCCCTTGCATTAGAGCGATAATATTAGTCATTCTCTGCGCAGTGGCACGTAATATTATATATATATATATATATATATATATATATATATATATATATATATATATATATATATATATATATATATATATACGAGATTTAACAGGCATTTTCAGACAAATGTCCGTACAATTCAACCGCTAAAGTAGGCCAGTCGTCTTCGTCTTTGTCTATCTAAACTTATCGCGATGAATTTTAAAGGGAGACTTGCATCGCAAATAGACCAGGCCGACGATCTCATACCAGCCTTAACTGTCTGCGGGTTGTGTGCGCTGTTGTAATATGCAAAATGTTTCATTAATAATTTTCTCGTTCTTTGTCCGCGTATCGCGTTACACCCTTCTTTCAGGCGAACGACCCTTGTATTATCTTGCGGTGTTTTTTTCTTTATATATATTTGTATATATATATATATATATATATATATATATATATATATATATATATATTTTATTTTTTTTTATTTAAGTTCTTATCTAGTATTATGCCCGAGGGTTGTGTTGTATTTTAGTATTATACCGATTATAATCTTAATCGGTGCAAATTATCATAGTAAATGATGGATAATAAAGTTGTAATAAATATTAAAGTATGTTGAATATATGTGTTAAATGTTTAGTCTATCTTTATTATATTTTAAATTTTATGTAATGTATATCAGTTAGTAATATTTTATTTTGTAAAAAAAAGATACATATTAAGAGTAACAATTGCTTAAATACAAAGGTGACTAATTGTCCTCTTTTTGGAAGGATAGTCGCCTAATTTAAGTCATGTCCTTCTTTGGAAAATGTCCACCTTCTCATAGATATAAATATATAAATATTATGTTAATATTTGTAGTTTAATAATTTAAAGTTTATAAATAAAAATTTATAATGAAAATTTTTTACTTATAATTTTATATGGAAATATTATTTCAATTTAATTTAAATATAGAACAAAGAGATGCTGACTTGTCAAACTATTCAGTTAACAATACCTGAAAATGAAGAATATTACAATCAGTTCCATTGTCTAAAATATGTAAATTATTTTTTACTAAATAATAATAAACACAGCCTTTTATAGTATTTTTCGTTAACATCATAAAATCAATAATACGGTTGCTTTCTATTTATAAATGAAAATATATTACATTATATATAACATTTTTTTCTTTATTCAGAAAATCATTAATAAAATATTTTCAATTTTTTTAATTGGTAATAGTTATTTGAAAATCTTTCTATATAATAGAATTAATATACATGTAGATTATAATCATTGATAAATCACATTATGTCATGCGTGAAAATCATAATACATTGTAAAATAAATTCATTCGTATAAATTACAACGAGAAATATAAAATTTTCATCGAAACGTTACGCTATATTTCGTCGTAATATAATACGTTATCATAATATAATATAATATAATATAATGCGAAGTAATATAATTTGGGTCGTTTCGAAATTGAATACACTGCGTTTTAATATAAAACGCCATATCGTTATTATTAACGAAAAAGACGAGATTGCGATCTTTAATTATGAAGATGCTCAAAAACACTCCGGTTATAAATCTTGAATTCAGCGCTCCGTTTTAATTTACATGTTCGTTAAAATAAGAAGGGTGAAAATGAAAAAAAAAACCAAAAAAAAAAATACGGGTGTCATAACGAACCTTGTTACAAGTTGAAATTGTAAAATTTATTAGAATATTATAAATGTTACACAGTTTTTGTATATTTGTTTAAAATTGCCACTTTTTCGTATAATTCGATAAAATCGCTGTATCTTATTTAAATCTGCAAGTTTTTTTTTTTTTGAATAAAATGTTTAAATAAAGTAATAATATTTAATATATAATATATATAATAGACGAATAAATTATTTTAAATAAATTAATCAAATATTTAATTTTATACATATTTTAATAACTTTGAAACCAATTACACGCATAGATCATATGTGTACATTTTCATATTTTATAGAGGAAGTCGAGTCAGAAAATTGAAGTGAACCGCAAAAGTTTTAATAGACTTTAAACATTATTTATGCATATAGTAAGTAAATGCAGTTAAAGTTAATTTTCTACACCCCGACTGTAATATTTGAAGTTTTTCCATCGTCGATGTAAATATAAATATTTAAAGTTTATTTATAGTTCACATTGGTGTTTTCGACGGTCTAACGAAACATATTCAGTTTACACTTTTGAAATTCAATAATATGTATGTATGATTTAAATTTGACGTCACGGTTTGATTTTATATACGAATTTCTGGCAACTAGACGCGGAAAATTGATGAAAATCATATTCAATTTTGTGCACTAGTTTGATATTTTGACAACCGTCTTGTATAATTTTTATCGACGATAAAATACGACAGTGAATTATTAAAATAATATTTCATACTGAAATTATTAAATGTATTTATATAATTATATGAAATATCGTATCAAAGACGAATCACCTTTAAAATTATGAATAAAAAAAAAATTACATTAAGAACAGATAGGCAATAAGTTATAACGGATAAACTTTCGTAATTATTTGACATTTAATTGAGAAAACTTTTGTTTGATTAAGGGCGTTTCTCGAGCGACGAAAGTTTGAGAAGTTTTCGTTTTTAATAGTTAAACGAATAATTTCATAGAAATACGAAGCGGAATCTAAATAAATTCCCTGCGTTCTAGATACAAAAAAAAATTGTTTATAATTATGAAATATATTTTCTGAGTTTTTTTTTAAACGCATATAATTAAAATTATTATTGCTATTTTTTTTAGATATTCGAATGTGAAAAGTGTTAAACACAATATAGAAAATATTTGTTTTGTGAAAATCGTTCAAATATAAATATTGATACACAAATGGGGGTAAAATAAATATATATACATAATAATGTATATATATATATATATATATATATATATATATATATATATATATATATATATATATATATATATAATTTATGTAAAATGAGAAAATAATCGCTCAGAACGGATATAAGCCGACGGGCAACGAGTTAGAAGAGAAGCCTCTGAGTCATATCCGGGATTTTCTCATCCCTTTGCGTCACTGCGCTCGAAAAGGGACCGAAATCCCGGATTGATATTTGCTTCAAGATTTCACTCCATAACCACTCAACACACTCCATTCACTATTACGGTTCATTATCCATATTTACGTTATCATACATACATACATACGTAACCCTCGATATTATACATATTTATAATTTCATATTATATATATATATATATATATATATATATATATATATATATACATATTATAAGTGTGTATATTATTCAACGACGTCGTAGAAAATTCTAACTATAAATTGTTCGAGTTTCATCGAACCGTGAGTCTATTCGACAATGAATATGAATATATATATATATATATATATATATATATATATATATATATATTATATAGACGACTCACAACTATTTATAAAAGTAATCATAAATTTATCTAAGTATACATTTATAATAACGCCGAGTCCTAGATGGAAACGCGGGATTTTTCCATGAGCTGGAAAAGCCCTAACATAAACTTTATGAACATGTATGAACTTTTATGTTGCATATATAATAATGATACACAATACGGTTGACCGATTTCAAAATAAAATTCATTTTGAATTAATATATTAAAAAAATATTAATATCAAAATATTCCAATTAAAATATTTTTAATTATAATTATTTTTATATATGATAAATAATGGTCATAATAACAAACAGATGCTTGATTATCGATAATTGTTTAATGCAATCAGCAAGTTGTAGATTTTAATATACGATAGTATTATTTTGATTCTTAATCGACTAAAAGTATTATTATTTTAATTAAAAAAATATATAAAAATTATATATGTATGCTTAATGTTATAAAATATTATATTAATACACTTAAATTTGAGATAAAACATTTAGATAATATTTATCTATAGTACTTAGAACAAATATATATAGAATTGATATAAAAAAATAATATTAAATTAATTTTAAAAAAGACATCTTTTCTTCAATATCGTCGTTTCATTCTTCATATAAAAAAATACGTTGATTGAGCGTTTCCTCTCTTTTCTTGTTTCCACAATAAAAACGCCCGTATTAAGGTTTTATTTAAAAAAAAAAAAAGATATTTACTTTAACGAAATCGACCTGTACTTTAGAACGGCCTCTATAAACGGACACATCTATATATTTATATTAAAAAAAAAAGCTTTTAAGTCTAATGGAGACTGTTTCCGCATCGTAAGCGTTCTTAGCACGGTCGTGATTGATCACACAGGATTTAACCGAAACGACATTTTTTTTTTTTGGTGAACCTTTTTTTATATTTATTTTTTTTCCTCAAAGTTCTGGACGTCTTTCATTAAATGATAATTATCGCCGAGAGAGTACGTAAAAATTTAATTATTCAATTATATATATATATATATATATATATTTGGTATACAATAAAAAAAAAGCGATGAAAAGCTTTTTAGTAATCGTCGTCGTTTTCAACGCCTTAAATCGCGTCTTTGCGTTTTATTTCAATTAACTTCGAAACGGTAACTAATTAATTATTTAATATTTAGATGTTTTAGGAGTTTTCGCGCGATTCCGGTTAAGATTTTTAACCGCGGATTATTTTGGCGAATTTCGATGTGATTGATTGATGTATTTGTTGAACGTTTTGTGTTTGTAATGTGCGATAAAACTGAAATGCCACGTGTCGTTATATATGTTACTTTTAAGTATTCCATACTATTATTATTTAACAAAATATTTAGATTTTTTTTTTAAATATTTAAATAGAAAATAAATTTCATTTATATAGATAAAAACCAATAACTGAATAATTAATGTATGTGTTTCGATATACTATATTGACGATACTCTATCATTTGTTACTGTATATGTATATGCAATATTTAAATTAAAATATTATTTATTAGTATTCAATCAACGTTAATAATTTAAAATGAAATCAACAACATAATATATATTATTAATATGAAAACGTCGAATTTTCATTAGAGTAAATATTAATATTTTTAATATAACACATATAAAAGACGATTTTGATAAATTAAATATAAATTTTTATTCAAAACAATACGATAAGTTTATTTTAAGATTAATTTAATTAACAGATATATATATATATATATATATATATATATATATATATATATATATATATATATAT
This sequence comes from Leptonema lineaticorne, assembly GCA_024500535.1. Classification (NCBI taxonomy): domain Eukaryota; kingdom Metazoa; phylum Arthropoda; class Insecta; order Trichoptera; family Hydropsychidae; genus Leptonema; species Leptonema lineaticorne. The sequence continues at coordinate 1,490,189 of JANIJI010000063.1, read as the reverse complement.
ATATATATATACTTAAGTGTATAAATTCACGTCTGTGTGTATCAAATAACGGAAAACTACATTGCAGATGCTCACACACAAGCGTACACACGTGCATGACAAAGTAAATATGTATTCAGACATATATATGTGTATACATATGTGTGTGTGTGTGTGAAAATTTACGTGCCCCTTTGTATGTGTTGTATGCGAACATGATTTTCCCGAATAAGTACGATTTTCCTCACGTATACTGGCTTACGTGTATACTTCGTTCGATCAAAACAAGTCGTATCATTATTATTATATCTTTTATATAAAAGTAACAATAATATGCAAAATATATATACACACACACACACCCTTATATAAGTCATTTTTGACATTTCACGAATTGTTAATTTGCAGTTAGGGCTGTTAGTGAATTTAGTATAAATATTTACTATTTTGATCTCAATTAATTATTATTATCTATTTTTGTGCAGATATATATATATATATATATATATATATATATATATATATATATATATATATATATATAATTGTACTGGAGTACATTTTGAAAGAAAAAATGAATATGGACAGAAATGAAAAACATTATATCATATTAGAATTTCAAGTTTTATTTATCATATAATTAAGTATTGTATTAAAATTATTAAAATAAATATTATTAATTCGATATTATAAGCGATATTTTGAAAAAAAATATCATTAAACTTTCATTTCAGTTTATTAGTAAATAAACTAGAGTATTAAAATATTAACTTATTTTTTTTTTAGTATAGGAAATAAAAATGTATAATCAATTTAACAGATCTATCTAAAGTTAGACCATTTTATAATATTTTATAGTGATTTACATTTTACGAAATCCATCTAATAATTATTATATTTTTTTTAATCAATAATTAATACAATCACCATTTATATATATATATATATATATATATATATATATATATATATATATATATATATGTATTAAATTATTAGTATAATATTGAACGTAGTATAAATGCGCGTTCACATAGTACAGTATGGGTCTGAATGAGTTGGCGTCGTTTGCAGGCGCCGTCGTTCTCCCCACTAACCGGAGCCGCCCCCCGCCCTAGGCGCGGACCTGCGCTATGGACGCCAGTATCCTCGCAGCCATGGACAAGGACGCACTCAAGAAGCAGATCGAGAACATGAAGTACCAGGCGTCCATGGAGCGCTGGCCACTCTCTAAATCCATAGCGGCGTGAGTACAAACATTAATTAATCACTATAATTAAATATTCATTCTGTATATATATATATATATATATATATATATATATATATATATATATTATAAAATGACTTAAAAATAATAATACCGACGCAATTATTCGACGACGGTGGCGGCGTTTGACGTGTACGATCGATTTTCGGCCACTGTGTATTCGTACGGTAAAGCGTACGCTCCCACTTTGAGGTTATGTCGCGGAAAATCCTCGGAAAATTTTCGCACGCGCTTTTCATCATTTTCATATATTTTATCATACTATAATAGTGAATATTTTCATTATAAAAAAAAAATAAAATATTTAACATTCAATTTATAATAAATCGTTTATATATTGAATATTAATCTGCTTGATACTAGATAAAATATGTATGTAATATTCAAATATCTTGAATATTTTTATTTTTAAAATTGCATATTTTAATTTAACCGCAAAAATGCGTTGTATATTCTCAAAAGAATTTAATACCTTATTAAATACAAGCGGGGACGTACATGTACGGTCATAGTATCAGACTGTATAATCTATATTTATTATATAATTTTATTTAATATATATAAAATAATATTTTATAGCGTCAGCTTGCCAAATTGTCCAAATAATTGTTATATTGAAATGAACAATTATATCACGTAAGGAATATTAAACAATTACCATTAATCTGAAAATATGTTTGGATATATAAATATATTTAAAAATATAACTATAATAATTTATTTCAATCTATTATTGTATATAAACTATTAAATTCGTTGTCGATTAAAAGTATATTTAATGAGAAATATTCAAATTATAAACGCGAATAAAACTTATTTTATAGTTAATAATAATAGATTTACAAAAAAAAATAATAATATTGTGTTGCAATAATATTTAATCAATTTTATTATTATTTTGTGTATAATATTACATTTTTTTTGTAACAATATTATATTAGAATTTATTCATAATATATTATAATATAATTTTAAATATTATTAAAAAATATTTTTTTAACTAGATATAAATTTTGCAATATATGAATAATTTACTATTTTTTTAATAAAATTACAAAAATAAAAGTTCATTTATGATAACATTTTGTATGCAATAAACTATAAATTTATATCATATAATTTTATATTATTATGTATAAAAATAAAATTATATGAAAAAATATTAGTTTTTTTTGACATAAATAAAAAATTGAAGGTTAGATATAATGCATGTGACTCAACTTTGTAAAACAAAAAAAAATTCTAAAGAAACACCAAAGTTTATGAAGAATTTCAGTCACTGATTTATACAATATATTTATTTATATGTTTATTGAAATTATTATACATACGATTTTATCGGTAATTTAATAGTATTTATATTGAATATATTTACCGGAATTTGACATTAACATATTAATCATTCGTTATCAGTACCGCAATTTGTCGCGAAAAAAAGATAAAGTATCATAAATAGATAAACAATGATTTTTTTTTAAATTAATAATACTAACAGAGTATGTTATTATTTTTATAGTAAATGTGGTATTGCATTTAAATATTTAAAAATAGAATGATAAACTTAATTTTAGCACTTCCGATTATGAGTTATATAATTTTCGTAATGTTCGGTCTATAAAAATATAATAATATTTTGTGATAGTACATTTTCTACGTTATAAAAGAAAAGAGAGCACGTAAAATTATGGTAATCAGCCGAAGTGCTTTTATCTAATTAATTTATTCCCATTCGGCGGAGGCGTCAGGAAAATCTTCAATTAGAACAAATAATATATATATATATATATATATATATATATATATATATATAAATAAAAATAACAAGCGATCCTCTAGTATTACACGTTTTCATCGCTTTAATGGAAAATTGAAAAGGATACGGTCGCAGTGAAAGCGTTGTTTGTACAATTAATTTTATGTACTCGTTTAACCTTTCGTCGGTAATTTTAGTAATATTCGAAAAATTTAAATTCGGAAACGTTTTGTATGCAATTATTATGTATATATATATATATATATATATATATATATATATATATATATATATATATATACATGTATATACAAATTTTCATAATAAAAACCGTACACGATATTGTATCAATCTGTTTACACAACTGATAAAATGAACACGGTCACATTTCGATAGCGTAAAATGAACCGTTTTATGATATTAATATTATTTTATCAAACATTCGAAAGTATTGTGTTATGTTTATTTACAAATATATAAAAATGTAAATCGTTACGAATTTAAATATATTTCTAATTAAAATTGTATTAAGAAAACCTTTGTTATGTATAAAAATTTTATTACTATTATATTTACACGTTGATTTTCATTGGAAATCGTATTCAAATTATTGTTTTTAATATATCTTTGTGATAATGATATATTTTTTTTTATTTTAATTTTTGTCATTGTTCCGTTTTCATTTTGTATATGAATGAAAATATTTTGTTTCATATATAAAAATATGCAGTTAAAATATAATAGTAATAATTATTCAGAATTCTATTTTTATTTATTTGTATAATATTATATATATATATATATATATATATATAAAGTGTATTAATATTATTTTTTAAATAAATAATATTAAAATATACTTTCATAGTATTTGAATAATTATATCAATTCGAGTATTTATAGCTGTATATTTTATATATTGAGTATTCTTTATGAATTTCAAATATAATTTAGATAAATATTGTCAACTTATAAATAATTTCGATTAGATAAAAATAATATCATTTTGAACATTTTTTTCACGCTATTAGTGCATATATAGAGGTATACTGTTTTAAATATTATTTAAAAATTTTGGATAAAATTAAATTTTTAAACAATATCAATCTTTAAAAGATTTCAAAGCGATATCAAATCGTCAAAATTTTAAATTCATACGAAACGAAACGTATCAGTTCTGAAAAAAAAAATGCGACAGTTTACATTTGTGTTGTATAATTGAGTTTTAAAAATTCGTCAAGGTAAACGTTCGACAAACGATTCGTATTATTATTCGCTGGAAAGAAAAAAAAAATCGTCTTTTTTTCCTCCCCCACCCCCATCATCTTTAACACATTATTTGATCTTTCGTCCTGTTCCGTCTCGTTTTTCGATCCCATTTTCGAATAATTTCGCGCTTTTACTCGTTGGAAAGGGAAGAAAAAAAAAACCGTATTCATATCTAACTCACTTACCATAACAATGAAACAGAGCAGAAGAGAGATTTCCAAATTTTCCCGTCCGCCTTTTGTCGAGTTGTTCGAGAATTCTCGGCTTTTTTTTTTTTGGTAGAAAAAAAAAAGAAAACTGAGTGAAAAAAAAAACACGTAAAAAAGAGAGTGAAAAAAAATCATGTCGAAAAAAGTGTAAAAGAGAAAGAGATCTGTATAGGTAAGGAAGAGTGAAGACGGTCGAGTGAAAGAAGGACGTTCTTTCATTTTCTTCTCTCAACCTGTCACTAACTAATTTTCAACAATGAAAAATCTTCATATTAAATTCTGCTTTGTATCATCCTCTGGCTGCCACCTTTTCATTGCGTTTAATTTTTATTTTCTTTCATCATATTATATTTTAGACGTTTTAATATAGAATTTTAATATTGAGAGAATCGTCGTTTTCGTCATGTATTATATATATATATATATATATATATATATATATATATATATATATATATATATATATTGTATATATGTATTTTATTTTTATAATGCGATCTCTAAAATAAGTGTATTTTTATTTCTCTAAAGTCAATTTCAACATTAGTTTCGACTTCGGCTTATAAACGTCCAGTTAAATTTAGAATATTTATTAATAACGGGTTAGTCGACCGAAAGTAACTCTTGGTCATCGCGTTATTTCAGTGCATTTTAAAACGTTAATTTCATTTAAAAAAAAAAAACATGTAAATGAATTTTCGAAATATATTTTGAACAAAGTGAATTTATTGTATTATTAGCGGAAGAAACTTTTCATACTAGAAATGTAATGTAAATATTAAGAATCGTCGTTCATCGCTTAAAAATTAGATATTTATTTTACCGTAAATTATATTGGCTAATATCTATATTTGAAACATTACAAATTCAGATCTGGAATTTTATAATGTTTTTATGGCGAAAACTTGATTTAAATTGTCGTTTCTATATCAGCAAATATAAATGTTAATTTAAACTGTTATTATTATGAACATTTCGCAGTTCTTTAGCAACTTCTATTAAAAGTGTTATTATTCGCATCATTGTCATTAATGTTTAATCACCGCTATTAAAGCGCTAATGATATTACTCGTTACTTTTGAATATAATGAATTTTCACCTGAATTTTCCGATGATATGAATACTAATATAAGCCGTTTAATATTAAAGGCTTAATATTTTTCTTATTAAAGCGCAATTTCTCTTTTGGCTTTTATGTATATTTTTAACGTTGAATTTTTTATGATAAGAAAAAAATATATATAATACAGAATAGTGGCTCTAGAAATGTCTGTGTTATAAATATTTAATGAAATAATGTATGTCGAATATCAGAAAATAACTTCGTAAATGTATTCAACTCTAATTCAATTCTTTGTGTGTTTCGCTTTATTCCTGTTTGTATTGGGAAAAAAAAAACAAAGTTGAACATATAAAGATTTCTAGAGAATATATTTGAATATGAAATATGATTATTAAAATTTGTATTATAAAAAAATAATAGAAAACAAGTATATCATTTAATTATAAATTTATAAATCGATTTTTGATGATATTTTCATAAAACTAATTCATGCATATAAAATTATTAGTAATGTTGAAATATTAAAATCTTTAAAAAAATTGAGATTTTGAAATATTATTTGTTTTTCCCAACTATTTGTGCATTTTAATAATAAATTTCAATTTATAATATATTATAATAATTATAAATTGGACCTCTTCAAAATATATTAAGACTTAAAAAAGTTAAAAAAAATGTTTTTTTTTCATCTTTAACGCTATCAACACATTTTCTAATATTTCATAAATAATAATCATTCATTATATATAGAACGAAACAAATTATCGGTCACGTAATCGTATTGATAATAATTTTTTTTTTTTTTTTAAATCGATACTTTTAAATGAAAATGCTCGGAAAATAACCAACCATTTATATTGATAGAAAAGAAGAAAGTGAAAAAAATATCGCCGTTTGAAATATAAAACCGCCCATAATACAATAGAATGAAAACGGGATTAAACCTTATCCTATTTAAATATGTATTAGGGATAGACCAAAGTGGAAAAATTTTTTTTTCTATATTATTCACATAAATTTTACGACTGTCACGTGTCCGTTTGCCCTTTTCAAGACTACTTTTTCAATTAAAAAAAAAAACGCGTTCATATTTACATTTTACGAAATGTATACGTATATTGTTTTATTTTATTTTATTTTTTTGGCGATTTTCGCGTTAACTTTGTAATAAAAAAAATATACGCAAAAAAATACAGAGGATTAGTGAAAGGCTTTGAAACCAGAACACGATAAGTTACCCGAAAGCGTATTTAAAAGTAAACGAGTTGAAATAAAAAAACTGCATATATTATACATATACATATATGAGTGTGTGTGTGTGTGTGTGTATAAGGTGATCCGTAAAAATGTGTGTACATTAGGTTTCAATTACACTGCTATAAAAAATGTTTTATCTTTTAAATGAAAACCATTTAAAAAAATTTTTGTGTAGATTTATTAAAATAAATTGATTTTATATATTGAAAAACGTATATACATTATAATTTATATATGTTTAAAATGAAATTTATTTAAATATAATAATATATAAAATTTGAAAAAAATATTTTTGATATCTGACTTGGTTAAATAAATTTTTGAACGTTCATTTGATGAAATATGTTCTGATTCTATATATTTTTAAATTTTTCATTTTATTATCTAATTATTCACATTATAAAAAAAGGTTAAAATTTCATTTGGTGATACTTTATTGTATTACATAAACGTATATATTTTTTTACATTTTTTAAATACATAACTGATTTTTATTATTTAAAATTAGAATTTATGTGGAAAGAGATTTTTAAATATAAAATATAAAAACACTGTATATATATATATATATATATATATATATATATATATATATATATATATATATCGCAAGGTACTTTGAAATCCGTAGTGGTGAACAAAAAAACAAGCAGCAGCGAAATAAAAGAGGCCCATAATAACAATAAACACGACCAAGGCTTTGCCTGTTTACTTTCTTCTTTTTTTTAATTTTACATGGTGGATGTATAAAAAAAAGGCGGGAAGTGGGCGGCGTAAGGGCGGTATTTTTTTTTTTTTTTTGAAATTCGCCATGTTGAATTTTCACAAAAAGCGGTCGCACTACACGGGAACATTATGCCGTGTCAATTTGACGTCAAATTAATTTTTATTCGCGTTCTTTTCTTGTATTTGCCTAAACTCAAAATAAAAAGCACGGATTTTATTTTCAGTTCTTCAAATAGAACAACTGACCCGTTTATATTTATATTAAAAAAAAAAAAATTTATATCAAAATTACGAATTTTCAATCTAAAAATGATGTATAAAAATATTATATACTGATTATCATTTTTCAACTATTAAAATTCTACAAATAATGCTTTAATATAAATATATATATATATTATAGTTTAATAAAATATTTTAAATATATTAGATTCGATTGTAAATATCGAGTTTTTCCTTTCGCAAATTGGTATTGACAAAAATGTCCGTCAAATTTAATTTTCTGATATATTTATTTGACATATAGAATGATTGATGTATTATTTTTTGTAAATATAATATATACGATTTCCTGTATATGTAGTCCAATAATATAAACATATGATATATAAATATATATTTTTTTCTAATATTTAAATAAGATATATATTGGTGATGTCGAGATGACTGAATAAAATTGAAATTTTATAAACAATAAAATATTAAATCAACATATTTAATGTAATAGTATGATAATGTCTATTAGTTAATATAGTATTTGTTTTGAGATAAATAAATATTGTAAAAAAATATTTTATTTTTATTATATAAATATTTTTTTTTAATATATATACATATATATATATATATATATATATATATATATATATATATATATATATATATATATATATATAAGAATTTCTAATTGATTTATATCTCAATAAATATATAAATTTTCTATAGAACATGCGAATAATAAGATGATTCTTTTACTTGTGCAGTAAATTAGTGGGAAAACGTTTAATTGCTGAGATTTATTTAATGTTTGTCCGGCTCTTCTTTTCCTGTTCATTCACCAAAAAGGAAAAATTCTAAGGATTCGTATAAAAGAGAGTATTTAACACCTTTTAACACTCCTCTTCGTCAGTGAGAGATTACCTTCGAAGATAGTAAGGCAAAAGGAAAATGAGGTCGAAAATAGGAAAAAAATATACTGAAAGATTTGCCGGGGAGGGGGGGGGTTCTGTTGGGGGCCTTGAAAGAGTTCGAAAAGGGAGAGCGAACTGAAATCACTTATAAATCTTTCTGGTGTGCGGTCTTTCTTTTCGAACAAGTTTTGCTGCCCTATTGAAAATGAATAATTCACAGAATGTAAGCCGAATAAGTAATTAATCAGGGTAGCGTTTCGAAAAAAAAAGGGTGAGAAATTCGGCCATTTATACTTTACCTTTTTAAGTAGACCTCGCATATAAGAGCGAAAAAAAAGCAGTAATTAATGCATATTCTCTATGAAGATAGCTTTATACTGTATATTTAATTGATTTAATATTTTTTTTTTAATTTAGTTCAAAAGAGCATGAAGTTTATAGAACTTATAAAATTCTATGTTATAGGTATTTTTAATAATGTTATATTTAAAATAATATATAAATCAATATTTTTGTAACACCTCTATTTAATTTTTAATAAAAAATATTTATATTACAATTTAAATTAAATGAAATTTACCAGACAAACTGTTGAAATGTTATTTGAAAATGTATATTTCACATTATTTTTACTTAATAATATGTATTAATATTCAATCATAAATTTGTTATTGTTTAAATAAGCTATTACAAAATATACGTACATAATTTTTGTTTTATACAAGTAAAAAAGCCGAAGCTTTCTTCTATATGCAACTGAAGGCGTGCTTTTCTGGAAAACTTTCGACTTTTCCGCGAATAATTCAAGTTGGTTCGTTCAGTTTGCTTACGCAAACTCACGCCCATAAAATTGATTGGAAAAACCCACGAGAAAAACAAATATATTTTTCCGCCATATAATTTTCCATCGGCCGAAGAAAAAATAGAAAATAAGAGGAACGACATCGGAGAAAAAATACATTTTTTTTTCATTATTTTTACTATCGCCGACGGAAAAATTCCGATCGAAGATGGGAAAGCGCGACGTTTTGCATAATTTTCCGGTAAATTTATCGTAATAATACGCAAAAAATACGCTAATGTCGATTTTGTTTGTTGGCAATCGCAAACGATGCATGATTTACGAATGTTTGTCTTCGAAAAATTGTATTTTTTCCGCGCTTTTTTTATATAGACTAACCACTTTATTAATTTTGCAGTGTTATTTATAAACGATAATGAGATTTTCATCTTATTATATATATCATTATAAAACGATTTATTTAAATTTTCATTATATACTATATATTAATAAGATATCAATCTAAAAATATAAATTAACTTTATATAATAAATGTTTACAAATCAAGATAAATGAATATATATATATATGAGTATACTAAAAAAATCTTCACTAAAATTTATTTCGTTTGTGTGAGGATTTTCAATAATGGAAAACCTCTATTAATGGTGTTGGTTTTTCGCTTTGAAAAGTCTGGCATTAAATTCGTTTTGAACGATTCTTTCCAAGTACACGTCTAAAAATCTCTCTAGAGCAAATTTATCCGTAGTATTTTCAGAAAATTCTGAAACATCGACATTTCCTTTATATATATATATATATATATATATATATATATATATATATATATATATATATATATATATATATATATATATATATATATATATATATAAATATATATAAACATTTTTCTTTTTTATATAATACAAATAGCGCACACACATAAATATCGCGTAAACGTAAAGAAAAATTAAACCGAAATGAGAAACAACGCGAAATATGAACTGGAAAATCTCCCGAGATTTTTATTCACAATAATGAAAACAATAACACGATCCGATATTGCGCTGGAAAAAAAATGAAGAAAATTAATAGCGAAAATATTCGTAACGTATCGTTTTCACCATTAGCGTTTTTATTTTCGTCGTTTTCGTCATATTTTATTTCCGAATATAATAGTTGATCGATTTCGATTTTTCATTTTGGCCGATCGGAAAATTGTTTTCTGCGCCGTTGTAATTTTTTTTTTTTTTTTGGATTTTGTATACGCGTTCTATTCAAAAGCGAATCTTGCACAATGTAAATAAACCTCATTCAAAACATGATTATTAACAAAGAAAACTTAATTTCATTATACATTATATATATAATGTAATCGTGAATTTTAAATATTGTTCTCAATACATCATAAATATTATCATTTATCGTCGAAACTGTGTATGAACGTTTAAAATATATATTCAAATGTGTTTTTATTTATACGCTGTAAATCTTTTCGCATCCATGAATAATTTACGATACACTTTATATTTTGTAACGAAGAGCGGCAAACCGTTCTAAAAATATTCGCTTACATATATTTTATTTTTCAATTGAAAATTCCTTTTGCGGGGGAAAAGACCCTATAATGCCGCAAAATGAATCCCCACAAAGCGAATATATTAAACGTAAAGTTTAAGCAATTTAACGAAATCGTTTGCTGCGGATTTTCCTATTACAATTTAATTATATTTACAATACATTGACTTTTGTACAAATTTGTAAACAATAAACGTTACAATACATATTTGTATTGGAGACATATTTTATATATTTTGGAGAAATTATATATTTTTAACAATTTTCCATCTTTTATAATATTATTGAAAAATATTTTTTTATTTTTGTATGTGTATTATAATAATGATTTATTTATATAAAGAATAATAATATAATGTTTCATTGTCGAAAGCATAAAATGAAAAATTATTTTTGTTAGAAAACTAAACAATTTCCACATAATAATAGCAAGGATTTCTGGATTGTCTACTCATTTTTCTAGCGAGATTTTCTTTGAGTCTAAGAAATGCATTGCAACGTAGTTATACTGAGATAAAGAGATTTTCTATAGATAATATACAAGTCAACAATGACCTTTGACCGGAAAAAATATAAAGGTTTTTGACCTTGTTCATAGACAACATATTAAAAACATTGTATAACGTGAAGAAAAAAAAACACAGACATACACACACACAACCACAAAAGTCAATTCAAAATTGAAAGTCAAAAATAGCAATAAAATTTAATTATATATTTATAAGTATTCGTACGTGTTGGTTTTATGTGTCACCATTAGACGAGGGTGTGACACGTGCGAAAAACGAATGAGTGCCACCAAAAAAAAAAAAAAATAAAAAATAAAAAAAAAATGGAACAATGGGGGGCTGGTTTGGGGCAAGTAAAAAACACACCCCTTTTAAATCGCTTGCAAATTGACCGTTCGCGATATAAAAAAATATGTACCACGTGGAAATATTATATATATATATATATATATAGTACAACCCTCAAACCCTTGTAATATTCACTTACCTGAGTGTATGAATGGCGGTCATGAATCATGACGTAACCGTGTATGCGTCATCTCAAGATGTATATCAACGTACGTGTACTTGTGTTTCAATGTACACATAATTTTATTTTTATGTTGTTTTTGTGGGGAGTAGGAAATTTACAAAGTATTTTCAACATATCGTATAATATATGCATATGAATGATTTAATAATTTTGTTATATATTTATGTATAATAAATATATAATGTAATTTAATATGAAATTGATCGATGTTATTGATGTATACAGTAAATAGAATGCAAATTTAGTAATGTAATCTGGTCAATGTCGAGAGGAGACTAGGTAGATACGACACGCGCACTTTGTATACAATTTGATTAAATACAAACTTCTATTTATATCTATATATCCCTTTGCACTTGAGAGGTTTCTCAATGTTTTAGACGAATTTTTATTTTATATACGTACTAATTAACGTATAAAGCTTTTATATTTTAACATTTTATATATGATATTTAGCAATTTCATATAGAATATATAAATTTATTGAATAAATTTCTAAATCCAAAAAATTAAGAGTTAACTCTAAAATTTCAGAGTTTTTTTTTATAAAAATAATATATTGAGATATATTGATCTATAATACAAAATTGTTTTATCGTTCCATGATTACCATATATGGATTAAAAATTTTAATTTTATCATTACTTCTGGAAAGATCGTCAATTTTGAACTAATTTTAATAAGGAAATCTTATCACTATTTATATTATTATTTTTATACAAAAATAATGTGAGAATTCATTACGAAGAAATTAACCAAAGGTGATCAAATGACACCTCTCAAGTATAAAGGATTATATATATATATATATATATATATATATATATATATATATATAATGAATAATATACAGAGTATTGGGAATTCGTTGTCACCTTGGAAATTTCACAAATAAACGTACAATTTACATAATGCGAAAACAACGATTCAATGATTCGACTCAAATATTCTCTGTATGAAAATATAATATAATTTTTAATATATTTGAATTATATCACATAAAAAAAATAATATTTAAAATTTATATACGTATTTAGATATGACTGAAAATATTTAAATGATGAGTATTTATTAATATATATTTCGGTAACACCCTGTATACATGAGCAATAATGACGTGCACATTTGTCATAGGACTAGATGCCACACCCGAACCATTTCAGGGAAAACAGTACCAGTGAATTACCTTCGGGATAATAATTAGTCTTTGCAGGAGAGTTTTGCGTTTCGTAAACTTCAACGTACCGCAAAGGCTCGACACTAATGTGTTCAACAACTAATTATTCAAGTTTAAATATCCCACTATTTTAGCGTTGACCTTAAACGATTCTCTCTACATTCGTCGTTTAATCGCAACCGAGATAATAATTCTCGGTCGGATTAAACTCACTCGTTTTTATTATTATTATTTTATATATATATATATATATATATATATATTTTTTTTTTTTTTTTTTCATCCATTTTCTTAAGTGTATTCACCTTTAAACCCGAAGTGCTCAGCCGGGATTATTTCGGATTCAACATTGAAAGTTTTCGCAGCGTTCGTCTCTTTATACGGATTCGTGTTCCGAATGAAAATTTGAATATAAAATCACTTTTAAATATTATTCTAGTTTTTTTTATATTATCTTTTTAATATTATTATTATTATTCTCGTCTCGTATAATTTGTATATATAAAACGAGGCCGAGAATATTATTTTAGTACGAATAAAAAAAAAATTCTTCTTAAATTCTCGTCTATTAGAATTAAATTTACACGGTTTGTTTAAAGCCCTTTGTAATAATATTATTTTATTAATTATATGTATATAATATTAAAAATTAAATTATTTTCTTTTTTCATAATCGTTTTCATTATTCATAACTCTTAGTTTTCCAAATATAATTATACAAATTTTTAAGACTTTAATTAATAATTAAATATTTATGATATATTCTACATATTGAAATCAAGTTAAAACTTAAAAATAATATAACAAATTTCAGTATAATTTACATTTAAAATATTATTTATTTAATGCGAAAAATTTAATAATTTATATATTTGAAGATATAAAGTGGAAAATATTCATGTTCGTTCGAGAAAAGCGTAACACTTAAAAGTGCGATGTGACTTTCATAATTGAGAATGAGTGTTTTAAACGAGTTTAACTTTAACACTCGGGATATAATTCCAGGAGCGCTTGAAAAAATAATTGCGATTCGTTTCCTCAATTAAAAATTAAACGTTGTATTTCTTTAGAACTGTAAACAACGGCAGGATAACCGCATTTTATTTTAATAACTACTTTCTTAAAATTATAAAATTTCGAGGTGAAAAACGCATTTTTGAATACGTTTTTTTTTTATTATTAAAAAAAGCGTATATGCAATTTACACTATAATATTTTACTTTTTATAATATTTTATTACGACGTCGCTTTCGTAATAATACCATATATAAGTGGGTGAGCGAACATGTACATTACCACTTGACGATAGTCTATTTCATTTGTACTGAAATACTTTTTTATAATATTTTATTACGACATCGCATTCGTAATAATATATAAGTGGTTCAGCGACGTTGATTCAAACGTACGAACAAGTACGTTACCACCGTTTTGCGGTCGACGTCAATTGTTTTTAATCAATTTCGTGTTTGTTATTATTACATATATATATATATATATATATAACGGTCGACTTTGTTTACATTTCGAGATTTATGCGACGCAATAAATAATATGGAAGAGCGTAAAATATGCGAAAGTTAAGCATTCCCTTAGAAGGCAAGCGGACTAATTTAACTTGAATCATTTTTCACGCAATAAAAAAAAGTTACTTTTTCCAATTACTAACTTTTCTCGCGACAACATCTGTTTTATTTTATTTGAGGGCGTCTCTTTTACTTTATTTTATTTTTCTTCATGTTTGTCGTTATCGAATTGCAATACGAGCACTCTCATCCCCTCTTTGTTGATTTTATTCGTTATATATATATATATATATATATATATATATATATATATATATATATATATGTATGTATCGTTTCGTTTCTTTGAGAGCAATTTTCCGATTTTCACAAAGATAGATCTGGAAAATGCACAGACAATCTATATCTATTAGCAGTGAACCTTTTCCGAGAGAAAAAGTTAATCGCGCACGACTTCGATGAACTTTCGTCTCACCGCTCAGAAAGCGATTCCTTTTGTTTTACAGAATCGAAAGTTTGAGAAGCGGCGAACGTTCGAGCGGAGCGTGGAAATTCAAGATGGTCGATTACAAGAGTGAGATAGAATTTTTGTTGCTCATTAACGAAGAAGTTAAAATGCCATTAAATAGTGGCGGAGTGCCTTTCTCGGAATGGGGCAGGAAGTTGACCAAGAAACGACGACTTTAGGAAGAGTCCTCATCTAAGATAAAATGAGAAAGGGAATAAAAGGACACGGCTGAATGAAAGGAATAAGAAATAAACAAGAAACAAGCTAAGGGGGAAGGCGGGTGAAAATGGAATCAAAGCTGAAAGATGATAAATGGAATTTGATGAGAGTGAACGCAATATGATGCGGAATTGTTCCATTTTAACTTAATATATATATAATAAAAGGACAATTATCGAGTGAGTTAGAAGAATTTCAACTATATTTTTTTAACAGATATTGTAAGAATGCGATAAAAACATACGTTAATTGTAAAGTAATAATAGACGTCACAAAGCAAAGGAAAAAAAATTGAATCAAAAGGTTATCGCGATAGGAGATCGAAACCTAAAAGAAAATTAAGGGACGTCGAAATCGAAGGGATGCGAGACATGAAAGAAAACGCTCGAACCCGATTCAATGGCTTTTCGGACAAAACTGATTTTACTTGTTCGTATCTGTCCATTTTTAATTATTCCATCCATTATTAGGGGAAATTGGTTGCAGACAGCGCGGAAAATAATTCTGAAAAGTGAACAACTCGACGAAGATAATTTAGATCGGGACTGACAGGCTGTCGTTATTTTTAACGAATGTCTCATCCGTTAGCCGGACTATTCAATGGGCCCTTGTTAACCGGACGGTATCAAAGGGTCATATTTGGTCGTGGTGTGTATCTGAATTTAATTAGAAATACGATCGAAACTATTAATTTCGATGCGAATCAATCGATTGCTATATAAACTTATTTAATTCTTTATTTTTTTTTTTTGAATAAAATAATCTGTGAATTCTCAGAGCTCATATAAAGTTCAAAACGATATTTTTTAAACTTTGCAACTTTTGATCATTTTTACAGATTTTTATCGTTGATCGTAAAGCGTCAGATGTTTATTATTATTATTTTTTTTTATTGTGTATACTATTTTCACCATTTTTTTTTTCAACGGTATAAAAATGCGCAGCGTAATTACGACGACGAAACTCGAGAGCAAAAAAATAAAAAATTAAAAATAAAATTCGAGTCTAAAATGCGCAAGTGGCAAATAAACCTTTTTGTTTTATTTATAATCAATATGTTTGAATGAGACGAAGGGATGGAAATGTATTGGCACCTGGTGACTCGACGGGTGGCTTCAGTTTTCGGGGGTTGGAAGGCGTCACAAGGGTTGTTTCGGGGTTTAGAAATGTTTGAGATGCTGGAATGAGGGTTTATTTGTTTCGAATGTCGTTCTTCGAAGACTGTATTTCTAGATATATATATATATATATATATATATATATATATATATATATATATATATATATAAGTATAAGATTGCGAAATCGTTTAAATTGATAAGGAACAAAGGGTGGAAATCGTTCAAACCACCCGTCGGAGAGGTTCTTAATTTATGTTTTCAATTCCCAGCTCGTTCTATGTTTATAAAGTATACGCGTTTTCAAAACGGATACATTTCGCTAATAAAAGGTCAGTAAAACGTTGTTTTACAGCGGCTAAATCTGCTAATTACTTCGAGTATGGTGATATATATAATAAATAGTCTATTTATATTATATATCAATCATAAAAAAAGAAAGCGTCTTTTTCACAATCATCTTTTATCGTTAACTTTAAAAAATAAATATTGTACCATAAATAATATGAATTTATCTATAGAATTAATATTAAAATATTTATATATTATGTATATAAAATGCTAGCGTCAATAGATAGTTAGTGTAGCATTTTTTTTTTCGTCAAATGCTACTTTATTATTATAATTTAATATAAAATAATGTTTACAACTCAAAATATGGATCCTTGCCATACCGAAGTTCAATTTATTACTATATGATTTAATATAAATTATTTCAGCATTTACTTCGATTTATTTTGACGACTGAAAACGCGATATATCATACTTTTTGCCTGTATATTTTTATATTATAAAATATAAATATCTATTATTTATATTTGTTTATATAATAAATAAATCTAAAAAAAATGAAATTAATTTATCAACGTTTTCATTTTATTCGAAACGTTTAAACGTTATTTCTATATATAATATGTAAACGTAATTAGTTAATGAAAACATTCTGTGATAAGTTTATTACGCCGATGAACAGTTTTCCGGTTGAAAATAGTTTATTCTTTTAATTATTGTTATTATTAAATTAATTTTCCACCTCGTTAATTAAGACCGTTGGAGTAATCTAGATGTTTGATGTTAATAAAGCGCCGCGTTAAATTTACGTTTTTATTACGCTTGATAACTTGATTATTAGTTTGAAACGTAAATCCGTTTACGCGGTTAAAAATATGCAACGGTTAAATTAAACCATTTAATCGTTTTTTGTTTTTTTTTTGCACACAAACTATTATCATAATTTTGTGGTAATACGCTTTATCTGATATTTATGAATCTGATCTTTTAAAATGTTGATACAACAAAATTATAAATTAATTTGATTTATTTTTTTTATAAATATTTATACGTAAGAAATTAAGGTCTATAATTAACGAACGCGCCGTGTTTCAGGAATTAGTCTGAAAATTAATTCGAATTTTTTATTTTTTTTTTCAAAAAAAAAATATTGCGTCAAAAATTTTTCAGTGGCGCGTCCCTTTTTTCACAAGGATTAAAGGACACAGGACGTTGTCCTAAAGTAAAATAAAATAAAATAAAATTAAGCCCCCGTCGTCACAGGCCTCTCTGAGGTTGCACGGTAGCATGAAGGGCGGCAAAAATGGTTTTCTATTTTTATATATATATATATATATATATATATATATATATATATATATATATATATATATATATATATTGATGTCGGGTCAGATGCGAAAGCGTAGAGAACGGGGTTAACTTTACAACCCCTGGGTTCATCAGCCCCTATAAAACGAACTCACAACACACCCCTTACCGGCGATATTACACATGAATCTTGAATTGCATTTTCCGTAGAGCATTTTTTTCCAAAGTAAATATACTCGTTGTATGCAAGTTGCGATTCAATATTGAGAATAAAATTTCATTACAGTTATATATTTTTATTTTTTTCAAATATATAATAAAATAATTGCACTTTTTAATAATAAAATTTCAATACAAATAACTAAAATATTCAAAAAGATATCATATTTCATTTGATTCACAGTAAATAATCATCATCTAAGATATATTTCATCACAATATACACGTGCTATAAGCATGTATATTTTATAAAATTAACTTTATACGTTTTATCGTCAAAAAGGACCCTATTTTTCATTTTTACGATGTTGTTTTTCTCATCCGTTGGGACCCTTGTTTCGTGTGGATCGTGTTTCGATCTTTTCACCATTAACCGTATGTTTTCTAATAAAATTTTAAACATTTCCACGGCCGCAAAAAGACACGAATAAAACGCATCCCTTTTTAATTTTCACCCCTACCCTCCCCGCCCCGCCCCGCCCCCTATCCTTATATATAATACGTTAAAGTTTAAATTATTCGTCTTGCGAGTTTGACTCGTAAAATAGTTGGTCGGTATTTAAATGTCGTTGCTTCGAAGGACGAAAACGTCTCGTTTCACGTAATAAGTTGGGAAATCCTCGCATACCATATGTGTGTGTGTGTGTGTGTATGTGTGTGTGAATGTTCTCATAGAATTGCAAATATGTTCGTTATACAACCCTTATGTGAATTTGATATTTCGTTAAAATGAATTATCGCATTATTATACGACCGAAATAATAATTTCGACTTTGAATCGTGTGCATTAATAGTTCGCGTAAAACTAGAACGATTCGAAAATTGTTATAAAATACTTAACTACGATAGTTAACGTTGTTTAAATTCGATTATATAAAAAAATGTCGAAGAAAAAAATTTAAAATTAATATTTTATAAATAACAATAAAAAATGAATCAAATATTAGAAGAATAAATTTATAATATGCTGAAATATCATACTATAAATAATTATATATAATTAAATTAGTGGTTAAAAAGAACATTTCCTTTACTTTTACTACATTTTTCGTTCGTATATTTCACATATATACTTACTTACATATATATATATATATATATATATATATATATATATATATATATATATATATAGAGCTAAATGGAGGAATGACCAATGCTTCTAATGGAAGTAAATCGAATTTTTATAGTTCATTTAACCCTCAAAATAAATGTTTTAAAAATAATATATAATATATACGTACGTATAATCTTTTTCCTTCGTTTTATCGATCGAAAACCCTACGAAAACGGTAGACATAACCGAATTCATAAGTAAATATTGCAAGAAAAAAAATGTATATATATATATATATATATATATATATATATATATATATACAGAGTTTTCACATTAATGAAACGTCCTTTTTTTAATTAAATTTATTTTTTAATGTTTACCTTTTAAAAGGTAAAATATAAACAAACGTACATATTACAATATATAAATGTCATTTATATACAAAATAAATCGACATCATTATATAAAATCATTTTAACATATCTTTCTTTATCACTAGAGTGTATTCAATAATCGATTATATAATAAAAAGATCACTGTGTTTCGTTTATTATAAATACGTAATATTACAAGTTTGCGTTGTCTTTAATTAACTATAAAAATCTGAGGAAAATTTTCACGATGTTGCTAAATTAAATTATAATAAATAAATATATATATATATATATATATATATATATATATATATATATAATATAAATGTACTAATTTATATGGCATCGCGTATTTTATGATACATGACGTAATAAAATTCCCTTTTATGAAAGGCTTACGTTTCACGGTCATAAGCGTTTCCTTCTTTATAATATTACAATATTTCTCATTCTTCGTACAGTATATAAAATTCATAATCGCTTATTAAATATTCCCTTAACAGGTCGTAAAATTTCCTCGGATAATAAAGGCATGAGATATACATATATATATGGTATATATAAATATAAAAATATTTATATTGTCGCGGGATTCGAATAGGCCGAATAATTATTTGCATTATACGCGGTTTATGTATTAAGTGAAGCTTTTTTTTTGTTGATATAGAGAACACACTTTATATTTTTGGATGTGAAAGTATCGATTTGTTGTATAAATATAAAATGAAAAGTTTGATGAGGCTCTAATATAATATTTAATAAAAATTCCGAGAGATTTTTTATACGTAAACTTTTCAATAATAAACTATGTTATTAGAGCGAATTTTTTGTTTTTCGTGTGTTAAAAATTGAAAATGTTTACGAATATAAATATAGATAAAAATCGATTTAACTTTGATTTATTAATGTAAAATTTATAAAATATAGATTGACAGGTTTTCAAATTTATTACAAAGTATTTTGTGACACGATTGATTGATTCTTTTAAAATCGACTATGAATTATATTTTAACCAAAAAATAATAATAATAAAAAGGTTTTTTTTAATTAAATTAATTATAAAAATAAATATTTCCGTCCATTTCTTTAGAGTATACGTTTGAAACATTCGATGCGATCTTCAATATTATACATTAGATATAATAGAAATTGCTTTAGATATGGTAAAATGGATATAAATATTATATTTTATATTTATTGCAAACGTATTCTATTACATAACTAATGCACTATTCGTGTTTGTTAAGAACTTTTATGTTCACAATTTCAGCATATATCCATCATGGGAAAATCCCTTCCGGTATTTTCCGACACCACATTCGATACAATATGACGTTTAAAAGCGTTTACGCACTTTCCCTTGTACATTTATAAGGGCGGTTGTAATAGTAATAATAAAACGATCGGAGACAAAATGGAAAATTCGGGGAAAATTGGTTCCCGATCGTGCGCATTATGTCCGATTTCCTCTGTTCGTATGGAAAATGTACATTTTTATGATTTATGCAAAGCTCCGATTGTAAGCACTTCGGAGAAAAACCCCGTACCTATGAATATTTATTATATATAGCACTTCTCATACAAAGTCCAAAGTGAAGTCCAATGGAATACGGATCGCTTTAAAATATTTATGACCCCATTTTGAATGCGAAATTTTCCCAAAAAGCACACACAAAAACAGGGCATATTATACATATGAATTATTTTTGAATTTTATTTACGGTAAGAAAAACATTTTATGTCTTGTGGAAAATTTATCGCTCCTAAATAATATATATATATAGTAAAACCAGTACGAGGCAGAAATTTATCAAAGGCTGTTTATCTAAAATATTTAACAAAACATGTCTTTCCGGATAATAAATAATAATAATGAGTGGTTTTATAATTAATATTTAATGGTAAAAAATATTTATATTATTGAAATCTCAGATTTATTAAAAAAAGGAATATTTTTGAGATTCACATCTAAAAAAATATATAGTAACTAAGTTTACTTAAAAGTTAATGCAAATTCGTTAAGCATTATTTGATTTTTAAAAAATAGTTAATAATTAAAATTATTCATTTTACGGGTCGCATGTTTAATATAGCTAAATTAGATTATAAATATCGAAAACCAATTTTTTTTTTTAAATAAACGATATTTATATTATATGTGATAAAATTTAACTCGGTTATTTATTTTGCAAAAAAAATCGACTCGTTCGCAATTCGATATTCGTTCGTATAAAACATATAAAAAATTCGATTATTTTTTCTCATCGCAAAAATCAAATAGCGATTTTCGGCGACGAATTTTTCATTTTTCAGTCGAACGCACTGAAAAACAACGTCGTTCGCTGCGATCGACGCTGAAAATTATCAAGAAATACACAATAATATATAATAAAAGTATATATATATATATATATATATATATATATATATATATATATATAATTTGTATACGCGGACTATTTAAATGCTTCACATTCGTGAAATATTTCGTTTGTTTTGTTTTGTCCGCCCATTTTTTTTCATTGTATTCCGTGTTGTTTGTTTGTTTGTTTATTTTTTTTTTCAGCGGTAAGAAAAATGGTAACCGTGTGCTCGAATACTATTGTTGTTTCGCAGAGTGAAATATTGCTGAAAACTCGAAAGCGAAAAACGCACCGAAAAGATACCATCGCATTTGTCCCTCCAGGTTCATTTTCTGTATATGTATATATATATATATATATATATATATATATATTTTTCACCGTTGTTATTTTCCATCGTTGAAGCATTTTTTTTTCAGCGCTGAAAAATATTCACCAGAATCAAATACGGCGAATCGAAGCGTTATCTGTTTGGAAATATTCGAATGTGCGATAATGAAAATAAATAAGCGTACTGTAAATTGAATATTTAACGATCGATTTT
Organism: Leptonema lineaticorne; assembly: GCA_024500535.1. Classification (NCBI taxonomy): domain Eukaryota; kingdom Metazoa; phylum Arthropoda; class Insecta; order Trichoptera; family Hydropsychidae; genus Leptonema; species Leptonema lineaticorne. Next base: position 1,467,420 of record JANIJI010000063.1, on the reverse strand, counting down.
AAACTTGTGCAATGTTTATTTTGATTATAATTGAAATGGTGAATTCGAATATTTTCAATATGACTTGTGTCGAAATCGATTTTCGGTTCGAAGCTCGACGTAGTTTTTTTTCTACGTCATTTTCTAATGGAGTTTATATAAATTGGATTTAGTTTAATTTATATTTACGCCGATTTCGAAAGCCAAATTGCACTTTTTTATAACCTAGTATTATATAATATATTTAGTTATAAACATTTTTATTATTTAATCATTTCCATTAATAACATTATAATGATTTGAAATCATAAATATTTATATTTCTAAATTCATTTATATTATTAGATCATAATTTTTAGCGGAAAAAATAAAATATATATATTTTTTGTATTGGTTACGTTATGCAATATTTTTATAATATATAAAAATTATTATAACTCTAGAATTAAATATTATTTTTATTTAAATATTTACTTTTTAAAATATTTATATATTGATAACCAAGTTCTTTAATAAAAAATCGTTATTTTTAAAATTAAATTTAAAACATACAGCATAGGAAAATTAATTAATTCTACTGTAATAAAAGTATATATTGCATTATAAATTTTTCTCTTCTAGCAAAAAACTTTTTTAATGAAAATGACTATTTTATTATGGACATATTTTTAAACTTTTAAAATAAATTTTAATAGATTAATATTAAATTTTAGCCGTAATGTTTATGAATTGATATAATGCTTTGTAAACAGCAAATTATATGAATATATAGTTTAACAATTAAGAATATTTTAAAATTATTATTTATTTAATTACATTCACAATATTTATCTTACAAATTTATAACGTTTTATTTACTTTTTTTAATTAATTTTAAAAAAATTCGCTCAAACTTTTTTCTTTCATCATTCAAAGTCATTCTTCATCGTTGAACCGTGTTTTTAACGCGAGAGAAAAAAATTACGATAAAGCATATTCAATGCATAACAGAAAAAAGATCAGCGCGGAAAAACTTTTTCAATATAAGCCGTAGTAAAAGTGAATATGCGGTTTTTGAACTTTCCTCGATGTGAACGAAAAAAGTACAACAACAACAAAAATAAAAATGCACATATACTATATATATATATATATATATATATATATATACAATATAATGTAGGTTAGACACAAAAAAAAACATGTCTGGTTAATGTTTAGTGTTAAGAAACAGTGTGTTTTTCTTGCAGCACTTAGCTGATTGCCAATGTATGACACCCTGTAGAAAAGTGGATAGTTTGTATACAAACACATTATGAATATATTTGTGGTCCAAAATGGTCTTTGTATGTGTAAAAGCTATTTATGGGGGTCGCGTGTTGACAATTCTGAGGGTTGACGAACCTATGGAAAATTTTGCTCCGATTCGCAAAAATTTCACGTGATTTATTTAATTCGTATTATATTGTTGAAGCTATTCAAGTGTTTACCCGAATTTATTTATAATATATATATATATATATATATATATATATATATATATATATATATATATATATTCGTTCTCACATTTTGTGTATTCATTACAAGTATAATATATTGCGAGAGTAAATTTTCGCGAAAGAGGCTTTATTAAAATTATTTTTGAACATTCTGTAACATATTTTACGAAATTAACGGAAATCATGAAGCGTTTAATTAAAGAAAAATATGTGCTTTTGTGTAGAGCGAAAGTGAAATTTAATTAAGAAATTTAAATATACGCCGAGTGATACAACATAAATACTGATAATTAAAAGTTTATTATTTTAACCGCAAATACTTACATATATCATATTACAATATATAAGATTTATATTATTAATATGTTTTATTAAACAGTTGCACATTGATTGTACGACACGATTTTAGTTTTAAAGTTTTCTTCTAAAATATTGCTTCATTATTTGTTTTAGGTCGATTATATTAATTTTAGATATTATTCTTGTATTTTGTTGATATATAAATAATTTTAAAGATATATAAAACTATAATTTCTTATAATTATTAAAAAAAAATATTACAAAAATAATATAATCGTTCTAAAAATAGTAAAAAAAAGCATATGCATAAGCATGTTATAATATTAAATGAACATTTATTCGGATAATATCACGGGATGAATAGGGATTTATCAGATGATTCGTTGAAAGTTTAACCCATTCGACCCGAGAAACGAAGATTCGACCGCCCATTTTTTGCGGTTTTCCAGCGAAAAAAAAAGAAAACCTAAATTCGCTTCTATTTTAATATTGTGCACTCGAGCGAATTTTCCGCCCGGTCGACATGTGCACCCCCCCCCCCTCCTCCTTTCCCCCGTCCGTCCCCCTTAACTATGATATAATATAACGGTTAAAGCGCGTTAATCGAGGGCCCAAGTTCAGCGGTTCCGCGTTAAACTAATTACGGGTAAGCCGAGGTCATTTTACCGTTACATATTTTAAAATGTCCACCCTTACGGTTAAAGTTAACTATGATACGTTGAACCGTTGAAAAACGACACACTTCTTCGTGCCCTATGGAAACACGTGTAGGGGACGAATTTAACGTTTTAATTTTATTTATGCTCTATTACACGGATTTACGCAGTATTTATTTTATAATTATTACATGAGTTGAATTAAAAATTAAAAAAAAAATATATATATATATTTATATATGTATACTATTGTATATACGCGGACAGTTAGTCAATTTATTTTTCAGGTTTATGACCCAAAAACGATACTTTATTGCGTTCGTGTTTTATATCAAAACTGTGCTTAACTACCGAGTACTAATTACATCGGCCATTGTTGTAATAATATTAAATCACAGACCTAATGAACCGTTTAATATTTATACATATTTTCCCCTCCCCCTTTCAGGTCGGAAAATATTTACAGTACCGAAATTTTGATAATAATTGCAGGCAATATATATATATATATATATATATATATATATATATATATATATATATATATATATATATATATATATATATATATTAATAAAACCGTGTCCTTCGTTTATTTGTATTAAAAATGAGACCGTTTTCGGCATTTCAGAACAATAACATTGTACATACAATAGAACAAACCGTCCCCAAGTGAACAAAACTTGTTTATTTTATATATATATATATATATATATATATATATATATATATATATATATATATATATATATATATATATATATATATATATATATATATATATATATATATATATATATATATATATATATATATATATATATATATATATATATATATATATATATATATATATATATATATATATATATATATATATATATTATAAACACGAAACACAATAGTTAATCTCACCTGTGATTTATTTTATTTGTATATGTGTGCGAATGCTTATTATAAAATTTGCATATTTGAATTTTGACTTTTCATTTTGGGTTTGAATATCGATTTTTGATGTAATTTCCATAATCTTGTATATATATATTACAAAATATTCGTACGTATTTTTGATGTCGATTGTAAAATTATTCTATAAAATATTAATCAAATCTAATAGAAAATATTTTATTTTAATATTTCTAAAAGTTTTGTTAATTTCACTATAATATAATATAAATAATTTGTGTTTTATAGATTTTATTGAAAGATGATAAATTTTCAAAATACAATTTTTTTTTTGAATTGTTTGAATATTCGTTTATATTATTATTTATATTTTGGAAAAATGTATAAATATCATTAAAAAATTTCACGTATTTTTTTATATTAAATTATATTAACAAAGATATTACTGTTTTAAATACATTATAAAAATACTTTTTTACTCATTTTTTTAATATATTTTGATATTGATTACCGAAATTTTCAAAAGAATCAACGTTACAATTTTTTTTATTATACTTAAAAAATAAAATTATCAATATGAAAGTGTAAAAATCTTTTATTAACTATTTTATTTATATTTCAATATAGATTTGGATTTATTTATATTATTCAATAAAAATTCTTATAACATTATATTAATAAAATATTATTTGTACTGTTTTCGTCTTGAGAAATATTACTTTTTCTATTTATTTTCGACATTGAATCGAAACCATGCTTTATAGATTTGAGCGAATTTTTTCACATTGTAAATAACATTATATATATATACACTATATACGGATAGCGATATAATTGTAGCGACAGAATAAATAAACAAATGTCGTGACACTGTCAGCGCTTCTCAAATGTATCTAGTTCGTTTCGGAATCTATTTTGAGACGTTTCAAGTGCAAAATAGGGCGCCGAACAAGCTTGTAAGGCGTTACCAGTAGTGCTCTTTGCGGGATTTGAGACTCAGTGTAAACAGTTATTGTGTGCTGTTGGAAAGCTTGTAACAACCGATGTTACTCGGATTTTAACACTTTCCCGAAATTTTCCGCCGAAGATTAATTCGCCTGAAAATTCGGCACGAATCGAATAAACGTTCGCACGATTCGCGCTTTTTGAATCGAACAATAGTTCGCACTAACTATAAAATGTACAAGTTTTTCGCTATTGATTTTCGATGAAAACGAATAAGAAAATTAGACTATTTTTTTTTTCGTTACTCCGAATAATACGCCCGTTACTACGTTACATGATTACAAATTAACGCCGTTTAAAAGTTTTCCGACGTTGAACGGCGACAAAGGAACGCCAGTGTTGAGAAGAAAAAAAAAACAGAAGATAGAAAGAAAGCAATAAAAATGGCGGCGGAAGAAAAGAAAAAGTGAATTCAGATTCGGTCGAAAAAAAATGGACGCAAAAAAAAAATTGAGTAGAAAGTTTTTCCAGCGGCGATGTGATAAGGAAGCGCTGTCGGCCATATTGAATTTTCATAACGAAAGTTAACCGAGTGAGAGTCATTCCGCAGAAATGACTTTTACGGTTATTTTTTTCTTCTTTCCTTTCCCTTTTCGTTCTCGTCCTTAATGTTTAGTCCTTGCCGTTCGTTCTTTTTTTTTTTTTTTTTTTTGGTCGTTGTCTTTCGTTCTTATTAATAAAAATGGCGATTTGTGTAACTCGATTAACATGGATGACAAGTATAATTTATATAGCAAAATTCATATATATTACACATTTTTCTTCATTATTAAAATTTTTAATTTCAGATTATTTACAACATATTTTAATGATAAATAATATAAAAAATAATTTTATATATTATTTGAATATTTCATTATATTTATTTTAAATGTCGATCTGTTTCAATTTTTAACCACCCTTATTTTCGTAGACCTCTAATACATCGTTTTAATAATGCGGTTGTAAAATAAATGAATCGTCGTTTAGATCACACTTTTATTTCCCTTTTAATATTAAAGCGTCATTCTTCAGGTCAGTTTGTAATAGGAAATTAAAAGAAAAAAAAAGGAAAAAGGTTTTCACGCGGCCAGGATAAGGAAAGCGTTTTCGAAGGAACCTTTCGTTTTCCCGTTCTCGATTTTCGTCGTATGACCGTCATTAATTAAACGTACCCCGTTTTATGGCTATAATTTATCTCGTGCCGAAGCCAAACTAGATGTTGTTTGACGATAACAAGAAAAACTCCTAGGGTGAATTTGGGGTATACGTTTTCGCAAAAAAAAAAAAAATTATCTCGCTTTTACCGACTTACATGCGAATAAACACGCGTGTGAGTTTATGATTAATTTTATTTAATCGAAACATAAAAAAAATATTACGCGCACATATATATTATTTAATAATTCTTAAAAAAATATTTGTATATATAAAAATTGATTGATTTAAGTTCATCATATATTTTTTTAATAATATAATTTCGAGTAAATAAAAGTGGAAATATAAAACCATCGGGTAAAATTTTTCGAAACGGTTTTAATCTTAAATCTAATTCGTTGAGACTGAGAATTTTATTATTTTTTTAATTATCAATATTTTTCTCATCATAAATGTGATATTTTAAATATATATTATTGCTATAATTGATTTCATCTTCAATATTTGAAAATTTATAAATATATTTTAGCAAAAAACATATCAATTATCAAAAAATACTTTAATAGAAAACCTATAAAAATATTTTTGAGTGTAAAAATTTATTTTATATAAATTTTTTTGAAATTATATTAATATAGAAATTTTTTTGTAAAAATCGTCGTTTTTCAGTCGTTTACAACTTTATGTAAAACCATAAACATCAAAGAAAAAGAAAATTTTATTTGTCTCTCTATATATATATATATAAATAATGAATTGATTTTTCGATCAATAAATATAAAATTTGATATCGCTATTTTTTCCATTCTTTATTGTTTTACAACTAAAAATTATTTTATAAAACGTAAAGAAGCTAATATATATATATATATATATATATATATATATATATATATATATATATATATATATATATATATATATATATAATATACAACTTTTTACCAAAGTTCTAAATTTATAAATGTCTGTTTATTTGTTCATTTTGTTTTGGATCTGAAGTCCTGAAAGTTTTACAACTTTGAAACTTTTAAACTGTTTTGGGTATTATTGATTTTCATTCTGCAAACTGTTCGAACCCTTGAATTTTATTTTCACTTTTCTTAACTTTTACCATATACCATTTTCGCTCGAAGCTACCGTATAAACGCTGCCGTCGGTGGATATACGTATTTTTTTCTCATTTTTCCGGAAAACGCTTTGTTTTTCTTTGTTAGACGTAATAATTTTATCGCTTTTCATTGTGCTGTGCAATAATGAAGTTTAAGGTTGCGTCTATTAATTGCAAAATTTTGATTGATTTTAATCGGATTTAGCGGCGATGTAACAAATTAAATTTTCATCGTTTCACACAAAATATTACATTATATATATACATATATATATATGTATATATATATATATATATATATATAGTTACATTTAATTTTGGATGAATATTAATTTTCGACGTAGCTAATACAATTTCGAGGAAAATTTTGAGGCCGTTTTCACCGCATGCAAAATAAATTAAATTTTAATCGAAATATTCGATTCGATATCGAGCCACTGTCTATTATTTTCATTAAATACGACAAGCCAGGTGTTGCAAAATGAATGAAATGTTGCAGATGCGAAATTTTCCATTTTTCCAAACACCGTCATCGCGTGTAATTATATCGGAATACATTATATATTCGATAGTTCAATGTTAATACAATTATTTAATATACACATATAATATAATAATTATATAAAGCTACATATTTCGCATTATAAAAAAATAATTGGAGAGATAATCACACTTAAAACGAACGTTAAACGGAATCAAATTTATTTATGTGCTTTTTTTAAACTTAGATATTCTTTGATCATCGACAGTAATAAACGCGTGAAAAATAAATCACATTAAGTATGGAAACGTTCGTCATTTCTACTAGGTTTATGCGTCTGGCAGACACACTTTGTAAATAACGATTGTAGTTCAAAAGCATACTTATTTATGTGCTGGATATAATTTAAATATTTATTTTCGATTATATCATAGCTTTTTTAAATTCAACCGCATGCAATTTTTCGGAAAAATGACGCATTTTCATTGAGAATTTTCTTTCATTCGTATTGTAATAATATAATATCTTGTTTGCATTAGATAATATTATATATATATATATATATATATATATATATATATATATATATATATATATATATATATATATATATATATATATATATATATATATATATATAAACATAATTTTATAAACGTATTAAACAGTAAACAATAAGTTTTTTTTTCATAAAACCTACAAATTTATTTTTTAATGACTAAAAATTAAAGTGTGTTACCTTATACAATATTTATTCAGAAGTAAATAGGAAAATATGGCGCCTACATTTTTATATGAAATATAAATAAATACAAATTAAAAATACATAGGGGTCGCTGTAAAATTAAAAAAAAAAAATAAATATAAATCTGTTAATTGATTCGTGTATTGTTATCGACAATGAAAAAATATGTAAATTTTTAAATCAATTGTATATTGAAAAGTGGTCGAAAAATCGATTACAAGAATCCACTGCGATAAACAAATAAACAGATATAATACATATATATATATAAAATGTTTTAGTATAAAATCATATCAATAAATGATTTATTTAATATCTTATATAATATATTATGATCATATTTCTAAATCTAAATGAACTGTCATATTATAAAATTTATTATATAATGTAACTGATTCATGTGAAATCGATGATTAAATAAATTGTATCATTTTTTTTATGAACTATTCATGTAACATACACACATATATTTATATAAATATATTATATAACTATATTGTAACGAATCTGAAAACGTTTTTACGACGTTTTTCATTAAAGACGATATAAAGTCCGTTCTGAGCGACGCCAGTACCATCGGCCAGAAAGCAATAAAAGGGGATGTTATTATAATAAACAACGAATGCGCGTCGATGTTTATGTAAAAACGACATTTTTACCTCCCCTCCGCCTCCCCATTGGAATTCTTTTGTGTAGACGGTTCTTGTCAATTAATTAAAGCCTTCGAAGACAATGAGACGATTAATCAAAAGCGTCAACCTTCGCCCGTTCCATTAGGTCTTCGCACAAACGAACGACTCACTTTTATTGTCGATTTTTTTTTCCTAGTCGTCGACGTTCTTCTTTTCCATTTTTTTTTTCATTTTATTTTTATTTTTGTTGTTGTCGTTGTTTGTTGTTTTTTGTTCTTGTTGTTGTTGTACGTTTCATTATGCGATGCTACATTTTCAGTGTATTTTTCCTACGCATATAAGGGTTGCGCGAGCAACTTTGTTCAATTAGCACTTTGAAAGTGTAAAAAAAAAACTGTGCGTTCACGAAAAAAAAGGCAAAGTTCAAATTAAAAATTCATTTAGAAAAGTGGTCCTTTTTGACCTTTTTTTTTGTTTTGTGAAAAAAAAGGTATTCGACGATGAAAAATTCAAACGCATAAAACATCCGTTTGCATGGTACATGTTGTATTTATTATATTTTACTTCTATACGAATAATATCATAACTAGTATTACATTATAAAATTTAGATAAAATAAATAATATAACTATTAATAATATCTTTCTAATATATAGGAAAAACAATATTTTATATAAATATCAATATATACATGGTAAAAATACATATAATAAATTGATCGCATTTATATAATATTTTTAATATATTATTATAACGAAAAATGGTTGTCATTCATACTCTTTATGTGTATATTTATGTATTTATTTATATGATATATATTATCAAGTTACCGCATATTCGTTGAAAGTAGAGGACACCATATATATATATTTTTTTATCCAGCATACATATTTATACATAAATTATACTCATATATGTACACATTGCGTACAGAATAAAAAAGTGGTTATTTCATCCCCCCAACTTATTTTATATGCGGACGTAACAAAAGTCATATACTTTTTATCTTTAGCGTTTTCTGGGACGAGAGGGGGGTGGGGGTGGATGAAAATTAGTAGACGAAAAGGGGGGGGGTCGCATTTTGTAAATGTTTACATAAGAATATTTGCCGTTTTAATGATAGGGAGTTTGGGGGGGGGGCTCGTTCACACTAATAGACATCAGAGCGAAATCGTGTTATTTTAGGACTCTAGATATGGCCAGATGTAAGATAAGCTCAAAATTTAAGCCGGAAAATCGCATTTGCATCCGTGACTATTCTAAGCCAGTGAAAAGTATATATATATATATATATATATATATATATATATATATATATATATATATATATATATATATATACATCGTATTATTTTCACAATAAAAACCAAACAGATTACATTTATATTATACACAATATAAAATAATGACGATTTGATAATTGATATAATTATATGAAAATAATATATAATATATATTGTCTTCATTATTGACTATTAAAAAATATATTAAAAATCGTAAAAATTATATAAGACCACAATATTACGTTATTTATGTAACTTGAAGATATTCGTATAATTTTTATGTGTGTCTGTCTGTATGAAAAAAGTACTCTTTTTTTTTTATTCTACATTACCGAGACGTGCAATAAAACGTTCGCGTTTTTTTTTCCCGCACGTATCTTTAGATACCAGTAAAGTAATAATAGTGTAATTTTATTACTTTATAAATATAATATCGCATAACTCGTATTTGTAAGTAAACGTTTCGATTCCATTTTTAGCCGTTCAGCCTTCTGAAATAAAGATAAAATAATATTTCAAAGTTCTATTACAATTATTTTTTATTGTCATATTCTAACATATTTAATATTATATGTTCAAAATTATTTTGATTAATTATATATTAGATGACAGATTATTGATTCAAATTTAAAAAGTTAGACATATTATTATTATTTTCTATTAATAGTAATATTGTGGAATTCGCTTCTCTATTACAAATTTTACACATAGCACGCCTATCGATTTAAAAGAAAGAAGGAAAAAACGGGAACGAATTCACGCTTTTCCGATCCATCAACCTGACGAATTGTCCACCGTCAGACACGTTTATTGAGTGAAAAGCTCGAAAGCTCTCTTATGGGGCCGAACGAGAGCTTTCCAAAGGCAAATATCAACGAGTCGACAGGCACTAACGTGCTGAGTAAGTGATTTTAAAAAGGAGCGTCTCTCGCATCGCTTTTACTGTGCACGTACACACACACACACACACACACACACACGTACGTATTCTATAGGTTCATAGCTAAAACGACGGTTCCAATTCTGACAGTTTGGGCTTTGAAGTCGGTTTTGAGGTTGACGGTTAACAACTGCCACTTGACAAGTCGCTCATGTATACCATAGACCTTTTGTCTGCAATATGCATGATTATATATATATATATATATATATATATATATATATATATATATATATATATACATACATACTTTGTTTCAAAAATATACGTACACTTTTGCAAAACTTTCTATTTATATATTTAAATATATCTAACATTCAGTATGTGCATAATATAATCGGATATACAAATCCGTTTTAGCAATATTTTTGATATATTTTACGTATGAATATATTATATTGATATGAAAAAAATGTTATATTTTATAATTTTATATTATTCGTTAACATATTGATTCAAAAATTATATTTTTACAAGAAATTTTTATAAAGAATTCGACTTAAATATTAAATTACGATTTTCTTTATTGATAAACAATCGCATTCAGTTGTATAACTTCAGAATAAAAGTTAAAAACTAAAATAAAGTACGAAAGTGTAAATATTTTAAAATAAAGATTTATCAACTATACACGGTCCGTGGAGAATATTGGTCTCTGTTTAAAGTTTCTCGACTGTATTTTTTTTTTCGTTCTTTCACAAAAGTTAAGTCGTTAGATCTACATTCAACTTTTAACATTTTGTTAAAGTCTTCGATGTTACCGCACGTCGTAATTACTTAAAAAAAATATCTTTCATAAGCCGAGGTTTGTAATAAAGTAGTTCATTTTATACACTTTCAAAAATTATCATTAATTATATCTGTCCTAATTACTTTTTTTTCAATTTCTTTCTATCTATTTTTTTTTTTCGTTTTCAAGCTTTCATCAACACTTCATTTTATACTCTTTTGTGTTAAAATTTTACATTTTTATCTTTCAAACTTTAGTAAGTAGAAATTTCCAGCTATTTTTCTGATTTTATTCAAACGACATCAGAATTTTGCATATTTTTAAACTTATCTTTATCTAATGTAATTTGCGTGACAATAGCTAAACTTAAGAATTTTGAAATCTCGATTACAATTCGATATAAAAAGGAAATTGGATTTACTTATAGTATTATTGGAATCTTATATATAAAATTTATATTATTAAGTATATCAGAAATATTTTCTAATTAAATTCGTTTGATTTCATTGTATATAATATATTAATAATGATGAAATATTGAATACGTTCGTAACATTGAAATTAAAAAGAAAATTAGAAGCGATCGATCGATCTTATCCAGAGAGCAAATGTAAATAATAAATTTGTCGACGAGTTTTCGAACAGATGAAAAGTGGAACAAGAGAACGACTAGAAAGAAGACGAAGAAAATTTCTTTTTCTTTTAAATGGAAAAAAAGTCGGTTTGAGGTGAGCGGAAAAAAATGATAAAAAAGAAGCCGAGAGATGAAAGATTTATTTCTCCCGAGCGAATAAGGTAAATAGCCGACTGCTTTGAAGAAAATCTGGCGAGAGAGCGGAAAATAAAATTGACAATTTTCAATGTTACGTAAAAATTGGAAAAAACATTCATATTTGTCATATTCAAAAGGCAACATAATAGTTTCTAGAACGAGCATGTTTTTTTGGTCGTCTTTCAGTTGCATAAAATAATATTTTTTATCGCTCATTCATTATAATTAGATGACAATAATTGTTTTGTAACTTTCTATGGCAATTATGATTTATTATAGTTCATCAAATCATGTTTATCAATTGTAAATATACTATGGTTATGTCCATGTTGTATATCTTTAATTATCAATTGAGTTTCAACGACCATTTACAATGAAATTCAATAGTTCAATCAGCATAAATTGCGATGTGATTGACATAATCGATAATAATATTGTGAATTCTGAATTGATTATACGTTGAAATACATAATTTGCAATTAATACATTGATTAATAATATCAAAATTTTAATTCTAAAATGTCGAATTAAATATTTATATTGATCTATCATTTGTCGTATATTTACAAGTTCGCGTATTCTTATCATACATTGGCACCGCAATTTACATAATTTTCAAAAAAAAAAAAATGGAAAAAAAACATTTTTTCGAATTTATCGATTGGTTTTATACGTGTGAACTGGAAAAAAATTGAACCCACCACATTTTCAGACCTTCAACTTGTTTTTTTTTTTATATATGTATATATTTTTTTCACATTGCACGCGGGGCGACGTTTTCTATTTGAGTCGTTTATTTTACGGGCAATATGACCCACGCGAAAATGTACACGCCACGTATATAAAATACACACAATTCAGTTTTTCCGGGCATTCGCAGTTTTGTCAGGTACATTTTCAACACGCGAAAAAAAATATAAATATAATACAGCCTCCTTTGGCCGCAAACAATGGACGATATTTACTCGCGTCCTCCTTAAGCATGTTTCACACTTCAATTTCCAATGTGGACATTATTGGCTCTTTTTTTCTGTTGAATTATATTTATTTTTGAAGCTTTCTAGAGAAAAAAATATACGTGAAAATGTTTAAATTGAAATAATAATTGGTAATATCAATTAATTTCTTAATGAAAGATCTTCATCTAATGATAGATATTCCAAAAATTTAAAAAAATATACGGAAAAATAAAAAAATATATAATTATAATTTAATAGCAAGCTCATCGTTAATAATAATTATTTTTCATTTTATTATAATAATATCGTTCTTCAAAATTTATGATCAATATATGGAACCTTAAAAGGGAAATTTATGTTTTTAAAGCTCTTTTTGATGTTCTATTCTCATAAAATATTACATCATATACATAAGAATAACTAAGATACGTTAATCTTAATGTATAATATATAAATAGAAAATTTATTTTTACATTTATACAAGTAAAATTTCCATAATATAAAATAAAAATCTGTATATATGAAATATTCTACAGTTTATAGTAGAAATTTTTTTTTTGGATTCGTATCACAAGTTTATTTTTTCTCCATACAGATATACCAAGAATAGAAATAGGATTACACGCTTAATATTTTAGCAAATATAATAAATATCCAACCCCCGTATTTCTATTCTCTTTGATCAACGAGCAGTCCTATTAATTCGATTAAATTATTTACGATCTTCGATATTGCATGATCCTTAATAATCCTCTCTAGATTCGAAGCACGACACACATTAAGCTCCCTTTATTTAATTAAAACGCGTGTCGTGTTTACATATACGTATTTATATTTATATAATATAAACAATGTATAATGATAATCGCGATAATAATAATCATAATATATTTACACAATAATGCGTCCGGTGTAATAAATTAGAGGCGTCGAAGAAAATATTGCGCGAACGTGGTAAGAAAATTGATATTAAATTGCCTATATTTCGCGGAAAATTTTATCACGTTCGACATTTTTAGACGAACCAATTTTTATTTTATTAAATGAAAATTCACATTTTTGTCGTCGCAGAGAGTTGCTCTTTTCGATTTTCTTCCCATTTTTTTTTTGTCATATATAAATATATATACACGCGTGTGATGAAAAGTTTCGATACGTGATAAGCAAACTCGAGTGGAAAATCGGTTTGTTTTTCTTGAAAAATGTCAACAAAGCACATGAAATTTTCATGGAAAAAAACGTAATACGGATTTGTTTATATTGGCGTGAAAAAGTATATACATTCGTTTTTAAATTTATTCTGAGAATAATTTCGAAAACAAAAAGATATTATATTCTATCGCATTTTAATGCTTTCATTTTCTATACAATCTAAAAGAAAATTATTTTTCGCTTTCTTTTATGAATTATTATAAAAATAGTTTTTTCTACGGCATAACAAAGGAAATAAAATTAATAACGTGTAATTCTTTCATATATAACATTGCGTGTTTTAGATCGAATTTTGATTAAATATTCTTGCAAATGAAAGCACGATCGATTACACGATATTCAACCCCTAAATTTAAACGTTCTTTGTTATAATTAAGTTACATACATGTCACATATTTTATATATGACTTATAATATAAAAAAACTTCTAAATTATTATTATTTTTTTTAAATTTATTATCGATGAGAGATTCCAAACAAAGAAATATAATATCAATCATTTATAAATATAATATTTCGAAACGTAAACGAATTATTTCATTTTAAATACTATTTTAAAATATTTAATTTTATAAAACGTATATTTTACATATTATAATATATAATATATTTTCTCGTATAGCCTCGAGCACGTGGCGAACCATACGAGCCCTTCGAACGAACGAGCATTTAACTTTAACGACGAACGTGAATGAATTCGTTCCATTTTTTCCACCGTTTAGTTTTACTTTATATATATATATATATATATATATATATATATATATATATATATATATATATATATATATATATATATATATATATATATATATATACAAATATATAGAAAAGTCTATATAGAATACTAGCAGTAGAAAGAGATGAAGGTGGATGAAAAAAAAATATATATAGAAGAAAAGATGAAGCAGCTACGATATAATTTTCCGTCGGAAAATCTACAAAAACATACCTCGCGGGCATCGAATCTCGAGTGCTCGCCCCTTCCGAATTTTCCAACGTTCCACATTTTTTTTTCTATCCTCGATTCTTGTACTCTTTTCTCCGCCCATTTGCGAAAGTGTCCTTTTGGCGATCTGATTGATCGCTTCGCAGGACGATATCGTCTGAAAGGTGACCCTTTCCAGCTATCGTCATTTTTTTTCTCCTCCGAGAAAATAGCAGTAAGTCTAGCAAAAAAATTATATATATATATATATATATGTGTGTGTGTGTCTATGTATGAAACAGGAAAAAACTGGAAAAAGGATCGACAATCCTGCACGTGAAGGATCAAATTTGAGATCGTTGACTTTTACCACGCGTCGATATATATCATTTTAATAAATGTTGGGTTTTTCCGACGCGAAGAATGGCTATTAAAACGTAATATTATACGCGTCTAAAATTGATCCTTCTTTGTCACAGGCTACACGTATAATGGTCCAATTATTATTGTGTTTTCTTATGAATTATTACATTTTTGTCTAAATAAAATATTATATACAAAAATATAAATTGAATTACAATTGTAGATATATTCGTATGTTATATAATATTTTTAAATAATGGATGATATTTAATACACATATATAAATAATATATATATATATAATAATTAATAATATTAGGATTACAAAAAATATAATATATTTATAATGCATGTACTTTAATATATATTTTAACGAATATTAAATATTTTCATCAACTTTTTTTCACGAGAAAAAATCCGTAAAACAACAGAATAGATACACTCTTGTGCGGCAACAATTTTCATGGGAAATCCTCTTGAAAATCTTGAAGTATACAGCATTCACATATAAACACAGCCTCGTTCGCTTTTTCCGGATTCGACATCTCAAAAAGCGTTTACGTGTAGCGATTTTTTTTTCTTTTGTCATGTGGCGTCCATTTTTTTTTCCCGACGCCCGTACAGCGGATTTTCCTCCGTCCCCAGACGTCGGGTTTTTCCCGAAATCTGGTTTGCATGATCTTTGCGGAAAATTTCCGGCGACAGAGCCCGTCGAAAGTCGTTTCGATCATTTTAATGACGCGTCAAAAGCGCGACGACGTTAAACCCTCCAGTTCTCGAGTTTTACAACGATGTCCAATTTAATATTCATCATTATCGCCGAAAGTCCGTAAAGCTTACCGTGCAATGTTCTGAGAAAAAAATATGTATTTTTATTTTAAAAAATAATATATATATATATATATATATATATATATATATATATGTGTGTTTGTATACGGCTTTATTTTTGAAAAATTACCTTATGTAACACGAAATGTACGTCAAACACTAATCATTCTCAGTTTGTTATATTTTGTCACGATATATTTTAATTGTATTATGTAATATATTGTATGCAGCTTTTATATAATCTATTATGTAAAATATTTTTAATATTAATATTTTGTAGATTTTCATTTATTAAAAAAGTATGCTATTTTTTATGAAAATTAATATTTAAGTTTCGAAAACATTTTCAACTTTTAAAGAATCACAATAATTATTTTTAATAATATAATTAATTCTACACTACTTTATATTAATACAGTAAATATTGATAGATTCATTAATATAAATAAGAAAAATGTACGGAATTTTTTAAAAATATTAATGTTATTTCATATTATATAAAGGTCACAAAAATAATAAAAAATATATAATAAAATATAGATACCACGAATTTTCATTCGAAATATTATTTCAATATTTATTTCAGCAATAAAATATATAAATTCTTGTTCGTATAGCCATTTTCCAATTTCACATCGCCTTTACGACGCCTGAAGCGTGTTATTGAAATTACATACAAATTTTATATTATTATATATATATATATATATATATATATATATATATATATATATATATATATATATATATATATAACAAAATATAATATTTATCTATATTATTCGAATATAATAGAGAATCTAATTAGAAGGCAAAATTGCGAAAAGGTCGTACCGGAAAGTGGGCATTGAAAATTTTTCAACTAGTCCTCTCCCGTTATCGGAAAACACGATATGGGCGGATTTTCACCAAGTTATCGATATAAGTGCGTTTTTCACGGGCACACCTAAAATATAACTAAAAAGCCGTGTTACCCCTTTTTTTCACGTCGTCGAACCGCGTGAAAAATAACAAAAAATGCGTTGTCCCTTTTCCATTGTCGATATTTGTTAGATTTTTTTCGACTCCCATCCCCAAACTTTTTTTTCCTGCCCGTTTATTCTGTTGTAGCATGAAAGCTTGTTGTATTTTATTTTTTTTTATAAATATTCGAAGAGCATAGTTTGCGTAGTGTGCTTCTTAAATATTTATAAAATTTTCTCGATAAAAAAAAGTAGACAATGCGATATCTCTCTTTTTTTCCGACGATTTTCAATATACTTTGCATGGTGAAAAATTAGCATTATTTATGCGTTGAAATATTGTCGCTTTTGAACGTTAAAATTTATAAATATATAAATATATATATATATATATATATAACATTTCACTAAATATTTATAAATATTTTTGATATATACAATGACCTAGTAATATAAAATATTTTTTTAATCTACTAACAAATTCATCAATTTTTAATATTTTTATTTCATTTAAGCTTTTTGTTGGTTTGTTTGTTTGTTGGAATGAAATTTTATAATATTCTTTTTCCACTTTTCAATATTCAATTAAGTTAAAATTTTGTATACTTGCACAATCTCGATGACAATAATATGAATCAATTAACAAATTTATCAATTAATGGCAATTAATTTATTAAAATTTTACAGCAAAATTTTCTACTATGAAAATGTTTTTATATAGAAAGAATACAAGCAAAATTAAATTAATTTTCTATTTTGTACAAAATTCTAGTAAGAAAATCTTAGGTTCATCCATGCAAAAATAAATGTTTTTACGTTGGATGTAGTGTTAGTAACGAGGCTTTTCAAACATTAAATTAACGTTAAATGAGGCTCGAAATTAAAATTTGAGTTTGTAAAGGTTGTATAGTGCTATAGATTTTTATCGATAACAATTGGTATTAAAAATATAATACAACTATAGATTTTATTCAATATTTGAACGTCTATCGTATTTTATATATAGGATATATTTATATTTATATATATAGCTTATTGGAAAAACATCGGAGAAATAATGTAATGTTTCCTATATATAATTAGTCGCTAATAGTTGGAGTCGGGTTAGATGAAGGAAGCCGTCGGCTCCAATTAAAAATATCCTAATAAGATTTCCCGTCACTTTATAACTTCGCAGCCGCCCCGAGGCGACGTCTGATGGGCTCCGTCAGTGGGAAATCTTAGGGTAAGGGTGTTAAATAAAGGTGGATAGGGGTTTAAAATTGTCGTTGCCCGTCTGCCAGGATTAATTCTTTGACGAAAATTAAAGAAGAGTGTCGCACAATTTTCGAATCCATTTACATTAGCGTCTCGGAACAGATTAATACCGATTTTACGCATCGTTATTAATATGAAACGAACGATGATCGGTCGTTTTCAATGAAATTCCGCAATATTTCGTCGAATGTAAATTTTATTTTATATTTATATAATAAATAAAATGCTATTGTTGTTAATAATAATTTCGCGCGTTTCGAGCGTAGTTTTGTTCAATGTCGCGAGCGAAACAGGAAATTTCATTTACAATAAAATATCAAAATGTCTCAATCTAATAATGTTCGTAAAATAACCTTGTTCATATTCGGTAACTTCAATTTTCTCAGTTTGTTTTTGGTATTAAGTTGAAAGCCATCGACGAGTTTATATAATTATATTCTATAACGAAATTAAATATTAAATTTTTATACTATATACACTGTAATATTGTATACATCATTTCATATAATAACTGAAAATTTTGTATGAAACTAATGATTCGATTCTATATATTGAAAAATAAATATTGACTCAAGAGTTTGTAATATAATTAATTTATTTTAAAGTCTTAATATCTCAATATATTATATTAATAATATTAAATGAAAATTTTTAACTTTTTATATATTATATATGATTAAAATCGCTTTTAAAATGTATGAAAATTATTAGTTGCCAATAGTTGCTAAAGTAAAGATTAACTTTATAGCATCTATTAGTATTTAATGGTTTTCCACTCCTAATATTAACTAAAATATACATTTGCGTAAAATTATTAGTTTAATAATGAATCGCCTTAATTGAACGACGAAAACCGAAAGCTGATTTTAATCCAGATTACGTATATCTTTTACGATTGATATTTTATTATTATTATTATTATTTTAATGCATTAATATAATATTATAATAGATACAAGTCGGTTGAATATACGTCGTGTTTTACTTGAAATAAAGACGTTCAAATTATCTGTCGAGAAATAAAGTTTTCTAAGAGCGAAAAAGCTTCTATGCGAAAAATAAAATAGGGGTGGTTTGTATACGTATTTAGTATTGTGTACACGATCGCGTTATGAAATGCAAACGGAAGAAGTAAAATTCACCTCGGAAAAAGAGGAAAACCGGCAAAAGTAAATAATTCGGCAGCGAACTTTTCAAATTAAAGAGAGTCCAATTCGAAACAAGAAAGAAAGTAATACTATTGTGGAAATTTCTGGATGATGCTCGCACAAAAACTTTTTACGTGCAAATAATTTGTTTATTCGCTCTTGTTTTTATTTATTTTAGATCTCGTAGTAAACGGGAAAAAAAACTGACGAGTGCTCTTCGCTTTGAAAAACGTTGATAATTTTCCGTTTTACGCGTCGAATAATTGATGATCGAACGGAAAATTCGATCTTTTCCTTATAAAGTTAAACGTTTTAAATTTTTTTTCAAGTGTAAAAGTATTTAAATAAATTAAAAAATCATGATTTTTAGTTAAAAATAATTATATGAATTTTTTTATAATATATTCAATATACAACTGATTTTTATATTATAAAATTTTATGTCAAGATTTAAAATAAAAAGGAAAATATTCTTGGAAAATTTTTAAAATGAAATATTTCTGTGATGTAATCCTTTAGAATGTTTATTTGTTATTAATCCACGCCAAAAATTATAAAATAAAACAATCTTAACGTCGTTTGTTTTTACTCGGAAGACGGTAAAATCTGAAAAATAAAGAAAAACGCAATTTTTCAACGTCGTATTATAAGCCGTATAGCATTTTCGCTGCATACACGTCCGAAAATAATATTATTATTATTATATCACATGTCCAATTTTTGAGGACAACACCGAGAAGGCGCAATGGAGATATTTTTTAACGACGCCCTCGCGAATCCGACAATTTTTCATTTGGTTTGTAGGAAAATTTCGTGCTTTTGTTGTTTGGTGCTCTCAACGATTTCTCCTTTTGTTGCGTGAAAAACGACATCGTCGAAAAAAAAAAGAATTTCCCGCCAAAAAATAAAACTCGTCCGTCTTTTTTTAAAAAAAAATAAAGAAGAACCTCCTGCGAAAAAATCCTCACCATATTTTCCGGACAGAATGAATGTGCGTGCGCGCGAAATTGTCATAAAATTCTATTGTCTTTCTTTTACATTTGCGTCGAATGGCTCTATATTAATAATCATTCTCTATGTGTATTAAACGTGTATGTGTTCAGAAATTTGAAATATTTTCCGTATCCTTTTGAAGCGATATTGTGGCTTACGTAAATCCTGCGAATTCCTTTGTTAACGTTCCACGAAGCATCTAAGAAACGTCTGTTTGCGGCTTCGAATTATTTAAAAATTCCACATAATAATTTATTTCAGTAAAGATAAATTGTAAATTATTTATAAAATCAATAAAAATAAATTGTATAAAATTTTTATTCGCGTCGAAATTTTAATATTTTATAATATTCGTCTATTAAATTAAAATCATACAAATCAATATAATATAAGCAATATAGATTTCTCACAAAAATAGGTCATCAATTTCATTTTCGAAATTTAGATAACATTTTTGCAGGAAAAACTCTATGATACAATTTTCATATACGAATAAAGTTATTTATGAAAAAGTTAAATATTTTTTTTTTAATTTAATATTATTATACGTTGAAAAATATTACAGCATTTCATACACAATCGAATAATAATAAAAAAATACATATATTCTCATCGGAATATGATATGTCGACGAATAATCTGATTTATTTCTTTAATAATAATATATTTCTATACATTTTACCAATATTAAAAATATAAATCAGAGATTTAAAATTGAAAAACATTCACAGTACATATTGTATTTTATATACCGTACTGGTTTATATATATATATATATATATATATATATATATATATATAAAGGACAACCTGGTCTTCATACAAAATGCAACATTTTCAATATCAGTTTTATTCAGAATAGCTGAAAACTGAAAAAAACCCTTCGACATAAACTCTATTTAATATTCTTTGAATGCTTCCACGTTTCAAATTTGACCCGTTCTTTGTATACACATGAAATGTATTCGAAGTAACTTTTTTTTTTCAAAATAAAAAATTCCAAAATACAAACATGGAATCACTGACAAAAATCGAACATACATTATATATATATATATATATATATATATATATATATATATATATATTGTATAAGGTTTGAATGCGTATCCGTTCGTTTAATGCCAATATGTCCGCCCCCACTCCCCCCCTAGAAAGAATCATTTTTGAAAATAATTTTGTCTCGGTTGTCCCCACATTCGACCTAAAATCGTATCATTATGCCGGCGCCAAGAATTCTATATTATATTCATTTAACACGTATATAAATTTTCGTATTATATTAAAATACGACAATAAAATATATGCGTAAAATTTCGATGCGGTTTAACTGCGCGTAATTTGATCGAACGTAAACTAGTCCGGTTAATGTTGAACAGTTAGTTATATATATATATATATATATATAACGGTTTCGATTATAATATCAATGACAGTTTGATTTTTTTCTTATGTAAATATTGCGAATTTATGTTTTGTTAATTCTGATATATGTTTGATATAATTTTATTGTATGAAAATCAATCTATATATAATATATATATAAAGAAATAATGTGAGTAAATATTAATTAAAGTTAAAATGTATATTTTGTCCAATTTTTCAATAATGCTAAAATATTTCAAGCTCGATCCCAATCGGAATGATAATGGATTTTTTTCCGCTTTTAATTCTTTTTACGCCCGAATATCTGTTAATATTTTTTATGCTATCATTACAATATTCATGTAAACGAATAAGAGAGAGAAAAAAAGGAGAAGGAAAATCGTTCAAACAAAAGTTTTCTTTATTGTGCGAGTTTTTTTTTTTTTTTTGAGAGAAAAAGTTTGGTCCGAGATAAAATGTTAATGAACATGCCATTAGGGGCGTTTTTTAATGTTATCTGTTAGCATTAATTTTATCTTACGGATCCTTAATGACACGATTTTTGCCGTTGATATATTTATTATTTATTATAAAATGCGGTCGTTAACAAAATTGTTTTCGATTTGTGAACGCGATAAATATTTGAAAGATGTCGATTTCAATAATAATACATTATAATTAAAATAATAAAAAAAACGTCTATAAATACGATCAGAATTATATATTTTTTTTTTAATTTAACACTTAATAAACGTGATATCAAAATTTATAGGACCGTTTTGAAAATAGCGCGGATTTCCATTGCGGAAATGAAAAACGATTTTAATTCGCGGAATGTCTCGAATCTCGCATTCTATCCCTTCAAGATTTCATTTTAGGCCATTTTTAAATATATTCGTATAAACGATTCTCTTCGTCCAAAGGTACATTATATATATAAATATACGAGTATATATATATATATATATATATATATATATATATATATATATATATATATATATATATATATATATATATATATATATATATAATTTAAAAATGAAGGATGAGAGAAGATAATATTGTCCCATCGCGATCGTTATTTTTGCATATTTGAAGCAGACCAAGAAAAAAAGGTCGATTAAAATTTTGCAATGCTCGAATAATAATTATTATTATATATATATATATATATATATATATATATATATATATATATATATATATACAATAAGGGTTCCTTGGAGAGTGTAAAAAAATGATGGGGGTGTATAGGGTATAATTGAAAATTTATGAGAATAATGTATTCCGTTGAATTTTTTGGGTGTCCGATTCGAAGGATTAATTCGCCGGAATAAATCGATACATCGACGAGATTTTAAATTTGTCTGAATTAGTAATCATTAATTTATTCTTCTGCAGATTATGTAAATATTTTTAATCCTTTAAAATTATTGTAATAAAAGATTTAGACATTATTTTCACATCAGATTGTATAATTGTATTTTCAATATTTTAATTTGTAACTTAAATATTATATGAGAAAATATATAAAACAAAAAATGTGTTTTTTTTAATTTATATCTAAATTGGATGATTAAAAATATTATATAAATATATTTTTTTTCCAATATTTAATTTAATCGTAAAATATATCTATATACCAGGTATGAATAAAAAATAATTCTTAAAAATTTATATTAACGTATGCAAACATTGAGATACGAGCATTATAATCGAATATATACATATATAAGATTAATTCTGAAAATTTTCCACTAGAAATTGAAACTTTTCCATTGAATTGGAAAAATCCCAAAGCCACGTGCACTCCTGTTGAATTATTCATCAATATGTCGAATGCATGCACGTATTGTACAATTTCTAAACCATGCGGCAACCGTATAGACTTCTTTATAATATATATATATATATATATATATATATATATATGATATTTTATGTAAAATATATGTATAGATACCATCTGGTTTTCAGACCCGAAACCGAACAATAATTTTCCACATTCAAATGTATGCTGACCGTAATGCGGTTGTCCACTTCGACACTTCCCAAATATAAATTGGCTGAAATCGAATCATCCTGTATAATATATATATATATATATATATATATATATATATATATATATATATAAGCAAAGTATATAAAGATATAATTACGTTAGAATATCATCATTCATAAAATGATATTGCGGTCACGGTCTTACAAATAATTAATACACTTTGTAAAGTTTTCCATTGTTTATCATACAACGAACGTTTATATAATATATATATATATATATATATATATATATATATATATATATATAAGCAAGTTTGCTCTTTGTTTTGCGACGCTTTCGATATTTGAGAACCGTCGAATGTGATCGTATTTTACAGCAATCCAATGCTGAACAGATGTTGCTTTCACGCTGAAAAATTAAAGTCGAATTAATTTTTCATTTTTTTTTTTAAAGAAAATCTATGTTTAAAAGAGTGGTTTTATTCACGCTTCGATTACAAAGACTTTTAATATATTTTTTTTAAACTTAAAATTAATTATTCATAAAATTATATAAAATAAAATATTCTGATTTGACAATAAAAATATTTTATTTTTTATATATAAAAATAATATTTTTAAATCGCACTTTTTATATGATATACTATATATTGTTGTAAATATATATATATTGAAAAACGAATCCGTTGATCAATATTTTAATGCTCAGCAAGTTAAAATTGACAATAAAATGAATAAATGCGGCATTAAAATATTACTGTGTAATATAATATAAATGACATCCAATAGAGCAGCGGGATCATCGTTTTTCATAATAAAACCTCGTCTTTTTCCCTCTTTATTCCGAATGCATATAAAATTTGATATAGTGCCGACTTTATTACGGTAACGGGAACGCCGAAGAATCGGCATTTTTCTAATGCCTCTGTATATATATATAATATATATATATATACTTTTTTTTCGCTTTTTTTCGTACGTTTCGTAACCCGAATTTTATTTTAATAAAAGATCATATCCTGAGTTACAAGGGAAAAATTGGTAAAAAAGGAAGCGTCCGTTTATTAGACTCGTAAATCGTTCACAACGATGATCAAATACGAGATGCGTTTATTAAATTAAAGTCATAAGTAATAAATATTTTCGAACATTGTATTAAATATGTATATAAATATTTTTTTTTTTTTTATGAACGACGAAAATATTAAAAAATATATAGTGACCGTCTCTAACGTTATTTTCGAAATATTGAATTTTTTTTTCTAAATGTGTAAAAAATTGAACGCGGGAAAGATAATGAAAGAATATCAAAATTTTAAGCGAGAGAGAAAAAAAAGACTACCTTTTCGCAGTAAGAGAGTTCCTCAATTACGAACGCAAACGATTGCAGAGGAAAATCGCTGCAACTAATGACTTCTCCATCAAAGAAAAATCGGTGAGAAAATAGGTCAAATATATATATATATATATATATATATATATATATATATATATATATATAATATAAAGTCTGCCCTGTGAGAAAGGCAGATGAAAAACGAAGAGAACAAATATGTATGTTTTACTTCTTCTCCACGGTTAATGATGTTCATACTTTTCCAGGAGTGCACTGAAGGAATTTAATATCGTTACGTCTGAAAAAAAAAGCTTTTTCCATTTCGTTTTTAGCAAATTGAATCCTTTAACGGACATGTTTTTTTTTACAATGCAAAAAAGATATTATATTATACTATAATAATTCATATTGTATACCATATAAAAAATAGTTTAAATTATATATTTTTCTTAGTTATTTTAAATATAATACTAATGATAATGATTGTTTAAGCACAAAAAAAAGAAAAGAAAATTAACCTAAATTAATTTAATTGAAATAATCATATAATAGAAAACGCTTGTTTTATTTTTCTAAAAACTTTTAGTATTTATATTTTAAAGTATTATGAAAAAAATACATCCATATTTTATAATATATGGTAGATTGTGGTTTTCTAATCGCCGCATTAAAACAAGAAAAATGGGACCATCAATTGCTACGAGAAAATACTTTAAGACGGGGTTTCAGTATTTTAATATATAATTTTCATAAAAAATGAAAAAAAATCCAGTTGCGATTTTAAATCCTATAATTTTATGCATTATCATAAAATTTTAAATAATTTCGTTTATAAAAAAAAGTCATAATTCTATTTGAAAAAAACAAAGTAAAATTAAACTTTATTTTTTTTTTGCGTAAAAACAAACATCTTTTCTAATTAAAAAAATATGAAAAACACATCGAATTTTTTATATGTTATTGTTAAAAGTCTGTGTAAAGTAAAATAAATCTTAAAAGTGGGTTGTATCTTGCTCCAGGCCAAAGTTTATCCATCACTATACTAATATACATGAATTTTTTGAAAAATTATCTCTGGAGAAAACACTGAAAAATATCCGTGAAGTACAATTTTCCAAGAAAAAAATATTGTAAATGCTCTTGACAATGTAAATATAATATAAAATTTGTTTCAACATATATTTTCATAAATAATAAAAAAAAATAAAAATTAGAAATCTTGATAATGTCAATACTAAATATAATTATATTTAATTTTTGTATAGAATTGTATATTTTTTTAAATTTTAATTTTTTATTTATTTTTATAATATTATTACATACTATCCAGAAAAAAAAGACTAAGCTAATATTTTCAAAACACGTTAAGAATATATATATATATATATATATATATATATATATATATATATATATATATATATATATACAAATAAATATTCAGTACTAGAATTCGGTTCTTCTCTAAAAAAAAAATGTACACACCGACATAACCGAAGTTAAATTTACCCTATTCTCCCCAATCCGCTCGTGTGTTACGACGGGGTGACTCAATTGTGTTGCGTGCGCGGAAAATTCGCGCTTTTCCGGCTATTCGGGAAAGCGGAAAGAACGACTCACTTATGCGAATGCGCGGCGCCAGTCAAAGTCGTAATTCCGTCGACGACTCCATTTTCCGATTCGTGACCGAAAAATGGAGTCGCTTTTCCCACTACAATTTACATATTGGACTGCGAAAAAATTCGATATGTTTTGCGTTCTTTCGCCCTGAAAATACGAGTGCGCTTTTCCACGAAAATTGTCTTTCGCGTGTTTATTACATTTTTTTATTTTATTTTCAAGCGTTGTTTACAACAAGAAATTTAATTATATTTTTGAACAATTTGTTTTTTTTATTTTTTCAATTTAGTCATTTTTATATTCATCTATTATTCAGGCGTATTATTTAAAAAAATCAATAATAAAAAAAATATATAAAATACATAATTTTAAGTTAAAATAAATCATATCTTCACTATCCATATTAATAATATTACATAAAACCTTTGCGGAATGAAAATCGAACTATCTTGTTTACTATTTGTATATAAAATATTTATATTCGATTAGTTTCCAAACATTTCTATAATCATATAATTTATTATATAGGAAACGGAAAATATTATATCGATTTTTAATCAATTTATTTCATATTAAAAATAAAATTTATGTAGATGAAAATATAGTAGTCTATTTTAAACATTATTATACAAAGAAATATGTCATTTGAAATAAAAACATTTTTTTCGCATAATACATGTAACGTAAAAATATAACAACTCATTAAAATTGTAAATATATACGGAAAACTTCGTGAAAAATTCTTACGCGTCATTAATATTCATTCTAATGAAAACAAAAATGCCGAGAAAAACGCGAAATGAGCCCCGGAAAAACGGCATGTTTTACAATAATAATTCGTGCGACGTTAACGACGATTTAACCATAAACATAATAAATTGTCAAAAGGTGTCATTTTTCATTTTCGTCTGCGAACGTCGAAAAAGGGGTGAAAATAGTCGAGTTGTCGCTTGAAAAGCCGCGTTAAATGACAATCGACGCTTTTCACGAAATTTGCGAGCTTTTCGAGAGTTTTCGTCGATTTTTCCCGCACAAGTCGTAAATCATTTCGAGCATATCCGAGCGAGAATTTCCGTCGGCAATTAAAATAAATATAAATAAAGATAAATATACGAAACACGAAAAAAATGTACGATAAGAGAGTTTCGAAGGTTCGTCGCATTCAGAGGTTGGGGGGTTTGTAATTCGATTGGACTAATAGAGGGATTAATAATAGAATCACGGCCTACGGTCCCTTTTGTTTAATTTGTTAAGACGTTGTTGATATATTTATTTCTTTTAAACTTTTCAATGACGCTGACAATTCAATTAGTATAATTAGAAATTTTCGCAAATGTAATTTTGGAAAAATGGTTTCGATGTCAATCTGGAAAAGTTTTTCAACATTTGAGTGTCGATTGACGTGTTTACATTTAGATTTTTAAATTAAAGTAAAGATTTTATAAACTTATATATATATAATAGAATTAATTATTTTACAATTTTCAGACTTGCATTTGTGAAATTAAAATATTTAATAGATTCTAAATTACACAATGTTCACAATTTATTTTAATTATTAAATAAAATTTTATTATATTTTTAATATTAAAAATAGTTTACAATTTATAATATTAATTAATTCTCTTTCATCTCAGACACATTCTAATTGGTCAAATTATATAAATATCGTTCAATTAATTGTATTATTTTTCTCTACGTGAAAAACAAAATTTTATTATTATATAATAATAAACAATACACACTTATATTATATTAATATAATTTATTTTATTATAATAAACGATTGATTATTATATTGTTGCTCTATTAAAGTCATATATTATTCTACGTATTGCCAGCCAACATAATAACATTCTTGAATTATTTATTTTCGGAAAATTTCGCGGTGTTACCGTTATTGATTTTCCCGGATAATTTATGATTCGGACTATTGTGTTGGATGTGCAATCTCGGAGTAACACGGCGCTCGTTCATCCCCCAAAACAATGGAATAATCAATCGTACCCTCAGGTTGAACCTTCCAACCCTTCTTCACACCGACACCGTATATTTCACCAACTTTAACCCGTTTGATGGATTCGTAGAAATTCCTCAATGGCGGCTAGCCGCCTTTTGCTAACATTTCCCCGGAAAATTCGTTGCGAATTAACAATTGATTGTCCACTATGACGGCACAGTGATGGATATTTGCATTATCCATTATTATTATTCCTTTTTCACTTTTCATTTTCAACATGTAGCATTTGAAAGCGTTGTCGATCATCAAAAATTTTCTTCAATAAAATTTAATTATTATTCATTGAATAACGCAGCAAAAAAAATACTTTTCGTCACCGTAATTGTGTTTTAAATTTAATATTTATTTTTTCAATTATCATTTCAATTAATTAGAATTTATTATTTATATTATATTTAAAATAATTTTTTACTATTATATTTATTAAATATATAATAAAAATGTACAGACTTCGAATGATCAAACACACGCGATGGACCGGTGTGCAAATTCGTACACAGGTCCACTAGTAATTCATAAATTAATTTGGTTTTATTATATATATATATGTTCTAAATATGTATATATCTATATGTATTATAGTATATTTTTTTTCTATGCTGCCCTTTATTCTCTTTTTATGGAATGTAAACCGTACTCTAGTTTGAATAATTCAGGCTTTTACGACGATTACATTTGTTAGACTGTTTCATGCGATAGTAAATCTCTTTCTCTCTTTCTCTCTCTTATTGTGCACCCTCTCTCTCTTTCTCACATCCCTTAACGAAGAAAGACCGCCGTTTTAGAAATTCCAATCATCAATTTGTATATAGATATATAGGGAAATTCACTTTAAAGGTTTTCTGTATAATTTGCGTCGCCGCAATTATTTGAACATCGCAATTGTGTAGTCGGTTTGAGGATTTAATCCTTGATACGGAGCGATGCTCTTGTGATCCTTTAAAAAGGATCAGCTCTGAAGTCTAATTTTTGCGTTGCAAATTCAGTTTGAATTATTCCTACAAAAACCTTATATATTCTAATTTTTGATAGGAATATTTTTATCATTATCATTTTTGTTTTTAACAAAAATTGACGGACAATTTTTAAAAATATATTATCATAGTTCTTAAGTTACACATGTGTTCGTATATTTGAAAAACTTTCGTTAGTTTCAAACTTGTTTTTCAACTTAAAATTTTCTTTTCATTGTTATAAAATTCCAGTTAACAAAAAGAATATTTATTTTGAAAACTTTCATATTTCAAAATTTTCGTAGTACAGAAACAAAAAGTTTTTTTATTAGTCTTTTATTAAAAAACTATTATTTTTAAGATGTTCATTGCCAAAAATTTTGAATCAAAATACACTTTATAAAAATCTAAAAATATGTATTAATATTTCAGAAAAGTTAAAACTAAATAAATTGAAGATCTTACTTGAGGAATTTTTTATTTAAATATTGTATTGAGACTAATAAGTAGTAGCATTTAATATTAAATAAAATAGTTAATTTACGGAAAAACTAATGAATCAATGAATGAAAAAATTAATGAAACAATATAATTAAATTAAAAGTATTTTTACATTTGTTAATTTATGTAAAAATAAAATTATAAACTGTTTATTTTTAGAATAAATAAAATTCAGATCGTGATGAAAAAATTTTTTTCAGATAAAATTGGTCGCACCGTAAACTTTTCACAGTCACGTTTAATTTTAATGGGCCAGAATAATTCAAAAATACCTCGGAATGTTGAGAAGCTCAGTTTAATTCCAATATAGATAAGAATTCGCCATAATAACTAATACTCAACGTTCGGAGGTCCATTTCGAATCGTTAAAATTACTGCACCGTAAAAGTGAGTCGAAAATCTCTCGAATATCAAGTTCAAAATAACTTTCGAATTTTACGATCGACAAAAAAAAGCTGAAAAGAGAACCGAAAAGCGAGTCTTTAGCGGAGGGGAGGGGCAAAATAGGGGCAAACCTTTAATTTTTTTTTGTCGCCATATCGAAATGCGGAAAAAATCGTAAAATTCGATACGACCGAAAATATTTTTTTTCTGTTAATGGAGCACGTTTGAAATTTATTTTTTATTCACGTCTCAGACCATATAGATTTTTTTTATATTTTGGTCTTTTTCTTATTTTTATTTTTATTTTTGCATCAGAAGGGGGTTTTATTATTATATATATATATATATATTTTTTTTTTTACTTTTTCTCTTTAATAATTCATTCTCGCGACGGCACCTGATTTTTGTACGTAACGACGCCGTTTCAGCACTCGACGACAAAGTTTCGACTTTCAAACAAAATTTCAGACATGAAAATATCGCGTACGCCATTTCAGTGAGGGGGAAAAACTCTCAACTTTTCACGTGCGCGTCTAAAAAAAAACCTTAATGTGTGCTCGCTGTATAAAATACACGAAATTTTCTTGCGGTAATTCTGAGATTCTCAATCTTGATACACAAAATATACAATATACGAAATTTATTTACATAATGATGAAAATTGATAATATAATTTTATAGTTAATTTATTCAAAATTGATATTACGAAATGGATGATAACATGGAAACTAGTATTATGGTTTATAATCATAGTAAATAGTTTTTCAATATTGGAAAAATGTGTATTAAAATGTATGTTATAAAATATATAAATATTATCAATGGCTATCTATTCATACTATTTATAAATAATTATTATAAGGCTAAATATTTAATAAAATTTATGTATGTATATAATTCTATTGTATAAAAAAAATAAAAAAAAACACAAATAGTCAGAAGATATATGAGGCTTTCATCATTCGTGAAACTGACAAAATTTTCTAAATATTTATAAAACACCCCCACCCCCCTGTCATAAGATAGTTGAAAAATTCGAAAGTCACTTTCAAGTAAATGATCTTGTACACTTGCACCCTTTTGCTCATTCACCATCCCTTAAACATTTCATCGATATTTTCGTGTGTCAACGATCAAATTCATGGTAATTTTAGGCGCGCGCGTCTGTGTGTGTGTGTGTGTGTGTATGCGTGCGCGGTAAGGTTTTTCGCGGATTTTCCTCGTACAATGCGCGTCATACATCACCCATCAGATTACATTAGCCTCGCACAATGGAGCGCTGAAGCCTTCTGAAAATCGCTAACACACAACTAACGTATCGATTTAACGTACGCGTGAAAAGCGTATATTTCGAAAGGCAACTTCGCTTTTATAACCATCATCCCCTATTTCCTCAGCCTTCCCTTACCCCCTCCCCCCTTGCTCCTCCCTCGTCGCATTTTCCAGACAAAATTTATAGTCGCACATTATATTCGCTCTCAATTTATGTATATGCATGCGCATGTATATATATATAGCCTTATGTGACGACAGTACAAAAGGTATATTTGTGAACGAAACTTACTTTTAAAAAGAAATTTGAAAGATGCTGTCATGTCTTCTGTATATAGTGATATATACTGAATATCGAACTTTGTAACAATTTTACATACACACTACTATTTATTTATTCATCATAAAACTTTAAAAACGTTAAAAATATACACAATATAAATTATATATATTTTTTAAGTAATAAAATAATGAATATTTCTACCTTGACGATATGAATATAAAATAAATCGATGAAATTTATAGACGGCGAAAGCCATCAATAAATTTATTCAAATAATATAATAGTCTTGCGACGAATTTTCCGCGGGGCGCATTATAAAAGATGTCACTTTTCGACGTCGAAATCGTCTTTCGAAATATTCGCTGGTGAAAATTTCGTTATTCGAGCCCCCTTTTAAAAGCTTCAGCTTTCCGCAAATCGTCGTATAACGGTCGCCGTTATCGTTCAATTTAACCGTTAAACGGAAAAACGCTATGGCGAGAAAAAAAAAACAAATACATTCTTTCTCTGTCGATTTTTCCGATAAGAGAAAATGTTTTAGATAATATAAAATTTGGTGGTGAGGTGAATTCATTTAATGAAGAATTTTGATCGTAAAATATGTATGGTATAATAATGCAAATACGTCTAATTATATTCAGTTTATAAGTCAATACTAATTACGTACAAATATGAATATCTAAAATATATTATATAATGTAATTTGACTCCTAATTTATATAAACCATTTTCCAAATAACCCTTTCGATCCTAATTCGGGTCACACGTATGGTCGGAAAATACTGATATACGCAAAGGCTCTAAAAAGGTATATGAATATTTAAACACGAAATTATCGTCCAAACTATCACAGCCGAGAATATAACATAATGGAATTGAAATGGAGCTATTCGAGTTTTGATTTAGGCGATGCGGAAAATTAATTTTTCATCAAACGTTCAAAAATCATTTTACACGACGAATATATAAAATCCAGTTAATATTAAAATGATATTATCATCATTTAAAAAAAAAATCTTTAAATAATATATAAATGTAGATGTGTGTGATATTGTGCGCGTGCGTTATTGCAGCGTCGTTGTCGTCGTTAAGGCGACTTGTTTTTAACGACGCAATTAACGAATTTTCGCCGTTTTAAATTAAAAATTCTTCACGTTCGTTTCATAGTCGGAGACGGCATCAGCGGCGGTCGTGTACTTCAGACATATCTTCGTGGCTTTTGTTGAATTTTGACATAGGGTAAAAAAAAAACCTCCAACCGGAGGGTTTAGCAAGAGAAGGATGAAAAAAAAAATGAAAGATACGTGATGCTGCGAGCGTTTCCTGAATGGAAAACGTTCTCGCTATTGTTCCATGTTAGAGCTTTTTTCCTCCTGAAGACTACATTTTTCTCTCTCACTCTCTTCAATTCACTCGTTTTGTTTGTTTATGTATATATATATAAATATGTATATAAAAAAAACAGTACCAATGTTACAAATGGACATGTAAAATATTAAATTATAAACGTGAAAAATGAAAATAGACGTCGCTCGAGCGAGAGCAATTAGCGCTTACGACGCGCACTTGAAATATTTAAAATGATGTACAATGAAATAATACGTGTCTTCTGTATTAAAACTGATATTATCTCGGATGGAATAATAAGTCGGGATTATGTCAATTATAATTGTATTACTAGAGTTTCAGTAGTTTGTATTCATAACAGTGAATCGTGATCCCCCGTCCTTTAAAGGAAGTTACCTCACTATATTACCATATTAATTATAATTACTGTACATTTCGACGGCATAATTTTCGTATATCATATCAAAATGTGCATGAAAATAAACGTAATACATTTATTAATTAATTCTTCAATATTAACTATTTTTATTTTTTCATTGAAAAAGAAAAATAGTATATTTATTTATGTCGAATTAAATCGAATAAATTAAATTATAGCGTTATTACATATCATCAATCTATTTGATTCGGTTTCTTTGTCGATTTCCAGGGGTTGTGGCTTCACTTAACCTACGAAACAACATCAATCTTCATCACCTGAGAAACAACCCTTATATGAACGTTGAATGCGATTATTCTCGTTTTTATTTTCACATGTATATGTATATAAAAACATCCATATATATATATATATATATATATATATATAAATTTGATTAAAAAAAAATATATATATATATCACATTTATCGAAGCTTTCGGCGAACTTTTCATTATCGTACAGTTAAATTATCATAAGTATACACCTGTACGTTGTATCGTTACGTTAATATAAACAATATTCTCATTTGATTAATTACTTTAGCTACTTGTCATTGCGGTTGGTTCCATTCATAAAGTTGTTTTGGCCAAAACTTTTGAGCATGTTGCCGGCAAAAACGAACGTTTCACGACGTTATCGAAACACGCGAGAGATAAGCTTTAATTTATTCGCGTAAAACATTTAATGAAACTTTCGATAGATAAATAAATATTCAAGTGTTCATTATAATAATATATATATAAATTACAAATGCGATACGATAATTATGATAAAATTGATAATAATATTTGACAGTTTAATCGATATATAAATAATAAAAAAAAATTTAGCATTAATATTATCAATTTAAATATCCATCTGTCAAAAAATTTTAACGAATGTAACCGTTTTCATATTAAAATCGGCTTAATATTTCCGATTTAATGCATTAAATACTATTATTAATTATTCATTATATATTCGATTAAATTATGAACATCATCGATGTACCTTTTATATTTTGAATAATATATAAATTTATACGTTAAAATTGTATTGAAATATTATATATATATAATTTAAAATTTTTGTATTATTTTAATTTTGAATATATTCATTTTTTATCATTTAAAAATCTATTAGAAAAATATTGATCGTTGTATATTATTTAGTATGACAAATAAAATGTAGAAATTTATATTAATTTTATCCATGTAAATCTAAAATAATTCGAATTGCATAATTCGTAAACTAGGTCAAATACGTCGAATTTATCAATTGTAAGATTATGTCAGATTGAAATATTTTCATATCTAGAATCGAATAATGGCATTATCTCGATTCCATATCAAATATAAAATTTTAATATGACATGTAAAATAATATAATAAAATATTAATATATATATATTTTTCTATTTTGTTACAGGTAAGTGTCGTCAAAAATGAAAAAAAAAAAAATAATAATATAGATAAAACATCTTTTTTATAGTAAGTAAGTAAAACATCGCACCATCGGCAGTCATATCGATTCGCAAACAAATTATAACATAACAATTTACACGTGTCGAAACCGACACGTCGTATTATCATCAACGTCGAAATCCATAAATCGATTCGTGTCAGACAGACAGACACACATATATTTATATATACACACACACGCACACACATTTTATATTGAACAATTACACACGAACGAGAGAATATTTACAGATAATTTTGCGTGTATATTAACCCAGCAGACGCCACGTGTTACAAGTGCTTTCGCGGATCTTCAACCTTTACATACATATTCATTCATCAATATTACACGTTTAATACGTAAAGCCTTAATATTGTCGGCATTGCGACGTTACATGAGTGGCATTCGTATTTAACATGAAACTAATATCTACGCGCGCGCGTGTGTGTGTGTGTATGTGTGTGTGTATGTGTGTGTGTGCGTGTGTGTGTGTGTGTGTTTGTGTGTTTGTGTACATAAAGTACGATATGGCCTTCTCAAATGACAATTTCGTTTAATTCCATTCGTATTGTGCTATTTCATCATACAATAGGGAGTCGTTATATTTCGGTATGATCTTTGTTTTAATGAATATTGTTTTGAAATTCGTCGTATTTTTCGTTCAATATATGTCTATCTATATGTATATAGTATGTATTTGATTTTTTTTTTGCATTATATTATATATATATATATATATATATTTTTAATTTTATAATAAAAATTGAAATTAAAAATTTTATATGAAAACCGCGACGTTTAATCTCGACATTTATTATATTATAGAAAACTACATATCAATTTTATTCAGATGTGCAAAAATTGTTTTGAAATATTGTATAAAATTTAATCCACTTTTTTTTGCGAATATTCAATAAATCATACTGAAATAAATTTTTAAAACAATATTTAATTTTTATATATTAAAAACAATTTTAAAGTTCAATTGAATATTCTTAAGATAATTTTTGTATTTTTAACGAAATACAATTTTTTTTAAATTACACAGTATAATTCTTTGGAAACTTTCTATAAATATTATTTTAAACAATTAAGAAAAAAAAAGATCGAATAATATTATTTTTATTCTTCAATTTTAATTTATACGAATCTGGATTATGTCTAACATGTTATTTAACCAGCTAAAAATATATAATAAATTATATATTATATACTATTAAAACGAATAATAGAACTGCTTTATATAAAAAATAAATCGAACAATATTATCATCGATTTTTTTGCACCTACCATATATATATAATGCACAAATTATAATTGCCAATTACACACATAAAACGAAACGACTCCAGTAACATTTTCAATTTAACCATAACGCACTTATAGAACTACATATTCTCATTCTCAAATGTGACTTCACATTACGAAACAACATCGCCCATATTATAAACTATATCCCGATGGAGTAAACTAATTTGAGAAACATTGCACATCGGTGTGCACACACACACACACACATATACACGTTCATATATCAATTCTAGACATTATGTATATTGTATATAATTATCTAGAAATCCGAATAATTCTATTGCGTTGACATGGGTACAACACGTCACACACGTAACAGTAATTCAATTAAAATAGCAACTGTGCGAAATGGTTAATTCTGTCGCTGAATTTAACCGCGAAATACCGTCGACCGTTTCATAGACAATAATAATAATAATTATATATATATATATATATATATATATATATATATATATATATAATATAAATTTATTGACCGTTAGAAAACAGTCGAAACGTGTGAAAACAGTATAGATTGAACGCCACTGTTATTTCATGACAATATTTTCAGATTAACACTTCAACGCATCGTGATATACGAGTCGATTTCAAATGTGAAATCGACTGTTTTAAACATTATTATTATTTAAAAACTGTGTCAGTGTTTAAATAATAATATTTATTATCTCTTTTTAGTGTACGATATATAAATTTAGTTTTCTATAGTGAAAAATAAATATAACATATTCGAGAATGATAATATAAAATTTTTATATACAATTTTTCATATAAAATTAATCAAAATCGTTATTTTTATTTTATTTTTTTTTTTAAAGAGATTAATATTAAACAGTTGAGATTAGTAACGAACGACCGTCTAGAGCGGTACAATAATTCCAGATGGTATCGCCGTTGAATAAATGCAAAGTCGCTCGTCCTCGTCATAGGACATAATGATATAATATTAATTTTAACAAACAAGAGGCGTGGTCCTTAAAAGCTAAAGGCACGGCCATACCCGAACGTCTGCTAAATTATATCCGGTCCAGTACACGGATATGCCCGTTCAAAAAAGGGAAGACGAGTCCCTAAGGGTCTCCTAAAATGGCAACCGCTGTGTATATACATCCTTTAATTCGATCTTCCAGTCTGTTGAAATTTTGTATATATATATATATATATATATATATATATATATATATATATATATATATATATATATATATATATATATAACACATATAACCTTTTAACGCAACAAGAGAACATTTTACGATAATGTGCTTAAAATTACTATACTCACTATATATGTATTTTTGTTCTGTTTTTATACGTTTTTTTTTTATTTCAAATTAATAAATTTATTAAATTTGTACATTTTATAATTTTTTTTTGATAATATACATGAAAATTCGTTAAATATTATTAAGATTCATTTGTTATATATATAGAATATATATATTTTGATATATATATTTTTATAAAATATTAATAATCATATATATAAAATGCTAGCACGGCCGCCGCGCGCCGCCAGAGTCACACTGGAATGCTATTATATTTTTACAATTTAATATTAAATGATCATTACAATTCAAAATATACATCTAATTTATTACTATATATATATATATATTTATATAAAATATTTTAGCATTTACAATTTAATTTTGTTTCGATTTCCTTTAATTTTTATAAGATGCAGTTATAAAACGCAAACATCATACTTTTCGCCCACACTGTTTTTATATAGCATAAACAACACTTTTCATCACAATAATTTTATATATTATTTTTAATTTTTTTTTCTATAACCAACATTTAAATTAATTTTTCATTTGTTTTTTATATTTAAATTTTTTTTTAATATTTTTAAATTCATTTCGATAAAATCTTATATATATATATATAATAATAAGAACGCGTACACTTCTAACGATCTAACAATTGTAATAAATAATTTGTCAATATTGTCAACAAAACACTACATTCACGCGACATCTTTATTTTCTCACATATTTTATTATATATTACTTTTAATAAAGATTCCGGTATACGATATTAAACTATACTTTCTATTTAGGGTTGCCGATGTTCACGGAAAAATATATATATAATATATATATAGCAAAAATGCGCGTAATTCGTGTAACAAGCTATTATTTACACGCGGTGTACATCCCTTAATTTTTTTATTTTATTTATTTTTTTTTTTTTGCTGTAACGAATCACGGCCAAAATTCTAACCACCGCAGACTAATTGGCCGGACTCCAACGGTCGTTACAGAACAAATTGCCCTCTAAAGTACTATGTACACATATATTTCGGTTTACATACACACTCACATATATATAAATATATATATATATTTATATATAGATAATAGAATCAGAGACTAAATTGTAAATAGACACAATTTTCATATTAAACATACCCGTTTTCTCGTAAAGGTCATTTTTTTTATAGTCGTAAAAATAGATTAAAATATTTTATAGTTTTTCATATTAAAAATTAATCAGATTATATTTAAATCGTAATATAGTTTTAATTATGTACTTGTAATTATCAATTCTGAGTTTGAAGAATTTGACATTTGACATTTATTGCTTATATATTTTTTATATTCTATAAATGACTTTAAAACACATGCGATTTATAATATTTACATATTATTTAATTGATATAAATATAAATTTTAAATATAATTTTTTCAAGATTAAATAAATAATAAGTCACATGACTAATAAATACAAAGAAAAATCTTAAATTAATTTGAACTCAATAATTAATGAGATTCTGATTTGTAATTTTTTTTTTTAATTAGTTAAAATGAAAAGTTATTGTATATTAAACTATTTCTA